>QGSO01000686.1:232709-282130 GCA_011037825.1 Carya cathayensis
ATACAAGGCCTTCACAAAAACCCTAGTTCAATAGAAATAAGACGTGTGGGCTGGACATCCCCCAAGCCCAATTATTCTAGATTAATTCCTATGACTATTAAAATAAGCCCTTTTAATTAAATAAATAAATCTATGGACTTCAATAACAAAAGGCCCAAGTCGTGTCTTCCATAGCTTTGATCAAGTGGATCCAAATTGATTCTCCTTCTTTCAAGCCCATCATGAGTGTTGGGCTCTTGCTAGCTTCATCCCAATTGGATTGCACCAATTCTTGCATTGCTTCCTTGATCTTCGTGACTCTTATTCTTATAATTGATCCTTGAGACTTGGTCCGCCTTGGGGCCCATCATCCGTATGAGAAATTCTTGATCCATCGTTACCCGAACTTTTCTGGTAATGAAGAGCCACTGAAAGCTGAAAAATGGATTATGGATCTCGAAAGGACATACGAGATCTGTGGTTGTACTGAAGACCAGAAGGTCCTATATGCTGGATACCTATTCCAAGGAGAAGCTGGAATATGGTGGGATACACGAAGGCAACTCCTACTTAAGGAACTAGGAAGTCTCGCTGCACTGTCATGGGAGAGATTTAAGGAAGAGTTCGACAATAGATTCTTCCCAAACTCTGTCAAACAGCTGAAGGCACAGGAGTTCGTCACTTTAACCCAAGGCAGTTTGACCGTAGAATAGTATGTTGCTAAGTTTATGGCGTTAGGCAGATTTGCACCCCACTTGATTTCTACTCAAAGGATGCAGGCGCAAAAGTTTCAAGCAGGACTTCAGCCAAGGATCCTTAGTCAAGTAGCTTGCTTAAGAATAGAAAATTACCAAGAGTTGGTAAATGTGGCTGCAATAGCAGAGGCTGAGCAGAGGGGTCTGGCTATCCATATCAATTATGAACGAAAGGGGACCATGCCGTTTGTGGCAAGTGGTAGTGTTGAGAAGAAGAGGTTTTTTTCTAGCCCGGCGAAAGGCAAGGGAATAGTCACAGGAGGACAGATGCCATCTGTTTTTCCGTTATGCCCTAAGTGTGGAAAGCGTCATCCCGGAGAGTGTCGCAGTGGTTATGGAGTTTGTTATCGATGCAAGAAACCAGGACATTTGATCAAAGATTGTCCCAACACCGCACAAGGCAGTGGAGCTAGTGATCACAAGCCAAGGCCCCACATTCCAGCTCGTGTGTACGCTATAACCCCAGGTGATATCGATGCTGATGCATCAGAGGTTGAGGAAGCTGGCGTCATCACTGGTATTTTTTTCCTTAAAGTCTTTATGATTTTGTTATTAACTTGAGTGTTAGAATTATTGTTAGTAATAGTATCACATTATATTTTATTAGGAAACGTCAATCTGTTAAGGTTCACAGCTTGTGCACTATTCAATTCGGGCGCGTCGCAGTCCTTTGTGTCTGCAGCTTTTGCACGGATTTGTAGTTTGCAAATTGAGCTTTTACCTCAACGGGTTGTAGTGTTAATTCCTGATGGGAATACAGTAGCTTGTACCCGTTTAGTTAAGGATTGCCCTGTAGAACTAGAAGGAAGGACGCTGACGGCTGACCTGCTAGTTTTTGGTCAGATGGAGTTCGACCAAATCTTGGGGATGGACTGGCTATTCAAGCACTATG
Source organism: Carya cathayensis (assembly GCA_011037825.1). NCBI lineage: Eukaryota > Viridiplantae > Streptophyta > Magnoliopsida > Fagales > Juglandaceae > Carya > Carya cathayensis. The sequence goes on from QGSO01000686.1 coordinate 234,336, forward strand.
CTAAGATAGATTGCCGGAAGCGTGAAGTGGTGTTTGAATCCCCAAGTGAAGACATAATTAGATACGCGGGAGCGTCAGTTAAGGCCACCCCCCCGCCAGTGATTTCTGCTTTACAAGCCAGGAAGTGTATTGAGGATGGAGCCTCAGCTTTTCCGTTGATGATCGCAGAGAAGACAATGGGAAGTGAAGAAATCCATGGGATACCCATAGTTGAAGACTTTCCTGAAGTTTTTGCCAATGAGCTACCTGGTTTACCACCGGATAGATAAACGGAGTTCAAGATAGAGTTGGAACCGGCAACATCTCCAACTCACAAGGCCCCGTATCGTATGGCCCCTGCCGAATTGAAGGAGCTCAAGATGCAGTTGGAAGAGCTTTTAGAGAAGGGTTTTATCCGCCCCAGTTCCTCACCGTGGGGAGCACCGGTTCTATTTGTAAAGAAGAAAGATGGATCTATGAGGATGTGTATAGACTACAGAGAGCTGAACAAGGTGACGATCAAGAATAAGTATCCGTTACCCAGGATTGACTATTTGTTGGATCAACTGCAAGGAGCGGCAGTGTTTTCGAAGATTGACCTGCGATCCGGTTATCATCAGCTGAAAGTTAAGGAACAGGATGTGCCAAAAACTGCCTTTAGGACAAGGTACGGCCACTACGAGTTTTTGGTAATGCCCTTTGGGTTAACCAATGCTCCAGCCGCATTCATGGAAATGATGAACAGAATATTCAGACCTTATCTGGATAGTTTTGTTGTTGTATTCATTGATGACATCCTAATCTACTCAAAGAGTGAGGAGGAGCACATAAATCATCTAGTTATGGCTTTGATTATACTTAAGGACCAAAAGCTATACGCCAAACTCAGCAAGTGCGAGTTTTGGCTTAATGAAGTGAAGTTTTTAGGTCATGTGATATCTAGTAGAGGAATAGCAGTAGACCCGAGCAAGATCGAAGCTGTAATGAGTTGGCAGAGACCGACCAATGTGCATGATATTAGAAGTTTCTTAGGACTGGCTGGTTATTATAGGAGTTTTGTAGAAGGATTCTCTAGTTTGTCTGGACCACTCACTGCATTAACTAAGAAGAACGTGAAGTTCGTTTGGAACGGTAAGTGCGAGGCAAGTTTTCTTGAGTTGAAGAAAAGACTTACGACTGCACCAGTACTTACACTACCGGAGCCTCACAAGCCTTTTGTAGTGTATAGTGATGCATCTAAAGCAGGACTCGAATGTGTCTTGATGCAAGAAGGGAAAGTAGTTGCTTATGCTTCACGACAACTGAAGGATCATGAACAGAATTATCCTACACATGATCTGGAATTAGCTACAGTAGTTTTTGCTCTTAAGATTTGGAGACACTACTTGTATGGCAAAAAGTGTGAAGTTTTCACAAATCACAAAAGCCTCAAGTATCTGTTTGAGCAGAAGAACCTTAATATGAGACAGAGGAGATGGTTGGAATTGATCAGTGACTATCAGTGCGACATCAAGTACCACCCCGGAAAAGCCAATGTGGGTAGCTGATGCTTTGAGTCGCAAGAGTAGATCAAAGGATTCATATATCCTATCGTCAGAAGTAAATTCCTTCTTATGCGGTATGAGGAAACTATTGATCGGGAACCGTAGTCAAGAAGTCATTTTTACCACCGTTCAAGAGCTCATTCCATTGGATTGGGAAGAACTAAAAGACTGTCAGAAGAAAGATAGTAAGCTTGCGAAAGTCATCGGGAAAATTGAGAAGTCAGAAGGACCGAAGGACTTTAGCATCAGAGAGGATGGGACTTTGTATTACAAGAACCGAAGAGTCATCCCGGCAGACCAAGAATTAAAAGAAAAGGTGATGAAGGAAGCTCATAACACACCTTACACTGCTCACCCCGGTAGTACAAAGATGTATCAGGATCTAAAGCAGCACTTCTGGTGGGAAGGAATGAAGAAAGACGTAGCAGAATTTGTGAACAAGTGTTCTGTATGCAGATTAGTTAAAGCGGAACACCAGAAGCCAGCAGGTGAATTGCAACCATTGCCAATCCCAGAATGGAAATGGGAGGATATCTCGATGGATTTTGTAGTGGGTTTTCCAAGAACCTCAGCAGGAAATAATACTATCTGGGTGATAGTTGACCGTCTGACGAAAAGTGCTCACTTTATACCCATCAAGAATACAGATTCTCTAGAGAGATTGACGAAAATTTATATAGCAGAGATTGTTAGATTGCATGGAGTGCCTAAGACGATTGTGTCCGATAGAGACCCTCGTTTCACATCACGATTCTGGCAAAGTTTGCAAGATTTGATGGGAACTAGTTTGAAATTTAGTAGTGCCTACCATCCGCAAACAGATGGGCAAACAGAAAGGACAATCCAGACTTTGGAAGATATGCTAAGAGCCTGTGTATTGGAGAATGGGGGGAATTGGGAGAAGCAGCTACCTTTGGTAGAATTTGCTCACAATAACAGTTTTCAGGCCACCATTCAGATGGCACCTTATGAAGCATTGTATGGCCGAAAGTGTAGATCACCATTATATTGGGACGAAGTAGGAGAAAGCAAAGTGTTTGGGCCCGAAGTCTTGCAGAAGATAAAGGATCAAGTTCTCATGATTAGAGAAAGGATGAAAACTGCACAGAGCCGACAGAAGAATTACGCTGATAATCGAAGGAAGAGTATAGAATTCGAAGTTGGAGATTGGGTTTATGTAAAGGTATCCCCTATGAGAGGAGTAAGCCGTTTTGGAGTGAAGGGAAAATTAAGTCCAAGATACGTGGGACCCTATGAAATAGTGGAGAAAGTGGGAACATTTGCGTACCGTCTGGAGTTGCCAACTGAGTTTCATGAGATCCACAATGTATTCCACGTGTCCTCTTTGAAGAAGAATTTTGGGAATCAGATGCCAACAGTGGTGGATCCCGCTAGTGTACCTTTACAACCCAACTTGACCTACGAGGAGAATCCGGTACAGATCATTAACTGGAAGGAAAAAGAGTTACGAAACCGCAAGATTCCATTGGTCAAAGTACTTTGGCAGAACCATAATATTCAAGAGGCGACTTGGGAGAAGGAAGGTGATATGAGAGCCAAGTACCCCCAGTTTTTTGATACCTAATCCAGTCTTGTTTTGTTTTGTTTTCGGCTCAGTCAATATTTTTGTGCTTCACTTTGTATGGGACTGCTATATCAGATGTGAAGGTCGTCCAGCCCCATGACCCCATTCTTTTTGAGAATTTTGTTTATGATTCAAAACATGATGTGTTCTACTACTTACCCCAACACTTTGCACCGTTGTACTTTGTTTTATGTTTGTACTTGCGTCGATTTCAAGGACGGAATTTTTTTTTTAGGAGGGGAGGATGTAACAGCCCGCTAGAAATTCAATGGTGAAATTTCTATAGACTTTAGAAATCTCGTGAAAACTCCGTAAGTTTTCACGAATCGACTAATCGCATAGGTTTTAGTCTGTCAACAGTTAGTGTTATCACTCACTATGGTGCCAGAAATGCGATTTTAATTGTTTGAGATACTTAGAAGTGTCAGAATACATTATAGTCTACACCACTAGACTCAATCGAATATTTAGGAATTTTTTTTCAGTACAAAGTTTATTACGTTTTTTTTTTGAGTGAATAGTAACCTTGATAAGCATACTAGCTGCAACGTTTTCAAAATCACAGTGTGGAATGTCCAAATTAGGTTAGAGAAGTTTTATTTGGACACTTGGCAAGATCTTAACCACACATAATGAATAGTATTAGATACTTGGTACAAAGTGAAACCATTAGATGGAATTGTGAAGGAAATCAAGGTGTGAGATCACGCCATCTAAGCAAAACCTTTTTCATCTGATCAACCAAATTGAGCTAGATTAAAGAGGGTTTCAACCCTAGTGAAAACCTAAATGTTTGGAATCTATTTGAAACCCCAAAAAACTTGGTTGAAATCGAAACCCTAAACGGTTTCCCCAAAACCTAAAGTTGGCCTTCAAACCCTTTTGATCCAATTTCTAGTATTGTGTTTAATCACTTGATTAAATCACTTCCACATGCTATTAATTTCTCAAATTCTTATTATGACATCTTTATCCAACATTTTAAACCTTGGAAATTTGATTGGGCCAAGAAAAAATTGGATTTGGGCTTGATAGCATCTCAAACCCTAACCAAATCCCATTTAAACCCCAAATTGAAGTCCACTTGATTGAGGCCCACTAAGGCCCATGAATTTGGCCACCTTGGCAAAGCTCCTTGGAGAAGCTTCCTCCCCCACTTGTCACACCATTCATTGCATCAAGTTGCACTCAATAATATGGAGGAACCCACCCCATCAAGTCCCATGTCTCATAGCTTTTGTAGGTTGTCCTTTGCCCCCCACTATCCTCTACCTTATCACATGTCTATACCTCCACTCAATGATTATTAAGGTCTATATATTCCCCCTGAATAAGTCTTGAGTCGTGCAAGACTCACTTACTTCACTTTAATCATTTCTTCATCCTGTTCTTAGAGAGAAACCCAAAAGAGCTCTCTCGGGCAGATTTCTGTGTCTTTTTGTGTGGAGATTATCGACCCTTTGTAAGTATTTTTACACAATGACTCCTTCATAAAAGTTGTTCCTCTTTGAGTCTAGTTTCCGTAGATGTATTTTTTGTATCATTCCATGGTTATTTGGTCAGTCAAAAGTTTTTGTAACCATGGAAAGGTCATTTTGGGCGTGAATCTGGAGAGTATGTTATGTTTTGGAGTTTTTAACCAAGCTAAAGGGCATATCTTGGTCCGAAAATTTTATGGAGTGTTGTTAGAATTTGTTTAAGAGTTTTCATTGAAGTTTTGTTGCATGAATAAAGCTTTTGATGATAGATTTTCTGAGATCTAGAAACTCGAAAACTGGAAGTGGAAAAACAGTTTTTATTTGGAGAAAGTTTGAATATTTCATGGTTTGATCTTACTCTAATGGCTTTGATATTTTATATGATGATCATAAGTCTCTTATTTTCATGTTAGGATATTATTTTGGAGATATTTAGCATTAGTTTAAAAGATATGATTTTTCTATGCAAGAGAATTTCGGTTAGGCCTAAGATTTGATGTTTTTAGGTTAGATCCATGTTTTACTGGGTTTTAGCCATGTGATTTTAATTTTGATAGTTGGATATTCTTTAAGACACATTTTTAAACCATGTGATACTGTATTTCAAAGACCTCACCTTCTTAAACCAATGATCAAGAGATTTATCAAAACTAGTTAAGAAAAAGTTTCTGTTTTTGGACTAAGTGTAAAATAAAAAAATAAAAAAACTCCAAGTGTTATTTTTGTGATTTTGGTGACTTTAGTTTGATGATTTAAAGCATGGTTTATCTGAGGATGATGTTATGAATATGTTAGAAGTAAGATTTGATTTTTTTGGAATTATTGGTGATGTTTTGATTTAAGGACAAAGCTTGTGATTCAAGTGTTTTGATCTTTTTACAAAAAAAAGTTTGGTGTTGATTATAAGTCTTTTCTAAATGGATGTTTTAAGTATGGTTTTAAACCTAGGATTGGAAGATGGTTGGTACAAAATTTTGGTTTAAGCATGAGTTTTGAAGTCGGAAGGAATTGCAACAAAAATCAAGAGAAATGGCCTATGGATGTTTCGGCCATAGTGTGTTTTTCATAGTTGTGTTTTGTCTTAAATTTTTCTGAGTTAATATTTGAGTTTAAGACAAAATTTACATGAGGAATGTAAATTTTGAAAAATTTTGGAATTAGGATGTGAAATACTTAAGTTATGGGTAAAATGGTCGTTTTCCCACATTTAGAGGGTAAAATGATAATTTTACTCTAAGTTAGCTTGTTTTCATGTTTCTAATTGTTAGTAATTAAATTTCTAACTTTTAGAATGACCTTTTACAGTTCCTCGTGTTTCACACTTTATTCTCGTAGAACACGACGATCTGAGTAAGTTAGCTTCTAAATTACTATCAGTTTATTGTGTATGTATGATGGGTAAGGGAACTGCAATTTATGTATGTATGTTATCATATATGCCATGTCATTACATGTTTATCTGTTACGCATGATTTATTCTTTTATGAATATTTATCTGTTACAAAATCTTTTATGTCATGCAATGTTGTATGTTATAAGTATGCCATGTTAAGTATGCCATATGTTACATGTATGTCATGGAATGTTTATGTTTAAATCATATTGTGCCATTTACAAGTATACGCCATGTTAGAAAAGTTCATGATATTAAATAATATCTCATGTATTAAGAAAGATAAGATATTTAAGAGTGACACGGACCTAAGCGTGTTCACCACAAGTTATGTTAAGGATGGCACGGACCTAAGCGTGTTCATCACAAGTTATGTTAAGGGTGACACGGATCTAAGCATGTTCACCACAAGTTATGTTATGCGGTGCCACGGACTCAAGCGTGGTTCACCTTATGTAAAGTTCATATAAGTTTCAGATCATGTTCAAGTTAAGTTATTCATGTCAATCACGACCCTAAATGCTAGGATGGGGTAATATCCTAGTGGAACTCCTTTGTTCACGCTGGAGTGTCTAAATAGGTGTGAAATTCCCTGGGTTGACGAAGTACAGTCAACAGGTTGCGAATGGGGCCTAAGTAACTGGTCACCGGAGCGCGCCAGGCACTAACGCCGATGGTGCCATATTTTATGTTACGTGTATTCATGGGGCCACAACAACTGTGGAGCATGAAGTATGGGGCCACAACAACTGTGGAGCATACACTACGTGAGACACAGCAATTGTGACACGTAGAATACGTGGGGCCACAACAACTGTGGAGTACGTATTAACGCACTCACAGCTGGTCTAGATACCTGTGTTGTGATGCGGTAATCGGCAGGGACACACGGCTCTAGGGGACCCGTGTAGCACCCATATGGTTACGTTATTAATCAAGACAATTAAATAAGATTCCAAGTTCATGTATTTCATGTTCAAGTCATATTTCACGTTACGTTATGTGTACGTTCATGTTAAACTTAAAGTTCAAGTACATGTTATGTTTCAAGTTCACATCCATGCTATGATTTAAGTTCATGTCACGTCAAGCTAAGCTTCTGTTTCAGTTCAATTATGTCAACTCATGCCATGTTATGTCATGTCACATTATGCTTATTATTTTATGCCATGTTATGTCAAGTTATGTTATGTTTACTTTTGATTTTGATGGTGCATTTATACCTTTATTTCTATGCATACATCATTAAGCTGTGTGAAAGTTTTCTGTTAACTTGCTGAGATTTGTAATCAAATCTCACCGTGGTAGTCCCAACTACCATTCCCCCCGAATGGTAGGCGATGTGTCAGGTTCAGAACAAGGAGCAAATGCCGATAGGCTGGAGGATGTTGACTAGGCTGGAGGAGTTTTCAGCTTCTATAGTTAGTTTCTTTTGGGACAGTATTCTAACCTTGTTAATTGAGTTATGCGAGTTACTCGATGAACTGGTTCAATAAGTGTATTTTGGTACTGTAATATAGAGTCTAGTCACCCATGTTTTGAGATTACAGTCTTCTGAGACCCGTACTGTAATCGTGGTTATTTATTTTGTTAAGTATGCATGGATTATGTTTTAATTATTTGGGATGTTATAAGTTTGGTGCATAGTAAAAAAATAAAAATAAAAAAAATAAAGAATTATCCGCTGCGAATATTGCATAATGCTATATGCATGTTAGGAACATTGCATCCTTTATGTCATGTACGGGGGCAGGTAACCTTGTGTTACATGTCCCGACGCTTCAGATGTCCGTCCGATCCCAAACGGAAATCTGAGGGCGTCACATATGAGATCTATAGGAACTTTACATAAGGTGAACCACGCTTGAATCCGTGGCACCGCACAACATAATTTGTGGTGAACACGCTTAGATCTATGTCACCCTTAACATAACTTGTGATGAACATGCTTAAGTCCGTGTCATCCTTAACATATCTTGTGATGAACACGCTTAGGTCCGTGTCATCCTTAACATATCTTATGTTTCTTAATTCTTGAGATCTTATTTAATATCATGAACTTTTCTAACATGGCGTATACTTGTAAATGGCACAATATGATTTAAACATAAACATTCCATGGCATACATGTAACATATGACATACTTAACATGGCACACATATAACATACATACATAAATTGTAGTTCCCTTACCCATAGATACCCAGTAAACTGATAGTAAGTTAGAAGCTAACTTACCTCGATCGTCGCGTTCTACGAGAATAAAGTGCGAAACACGAGGAACTGTAAGAACGTATTCTAAAAGTTAGACATTTAATTACTAACAATTAGAAACATGAAAACAAGGTAACTTAGGGTAAAATTACCATTTTACCCTCTACATGTGGGAAAATGACCATTTTACCCCTAACTTAAGGATTTCACATCTTAACTCTAAAAATTTCCTAAATTTACATTCCTTATGTAAATTTTGTCCTAAACTCAAATATCAACTCAGAAAAATTTAAAACAAAACACAACTATGGAAAACACACTATGGCCGAAACATCCATAGGCCATTTTTCTTGATTTTTGTTGCAATTCCTTCCGATTTCAAAACTCATGCTTAAACCAAAAGTTTTACAACAAGTATCTTCCTATCCTAAGTTTGAAACCATACTTAAAACATCCATTTAGAAAAAGCTTATAATCAACACCAATGTGATCAATGGCTTAACAATGTGAGATCTTCGAAATAAAGCATCACATGGTTTAAGAATGTGTCTTAAATAGGATCCAACCATCAAAATTGAAATTACATGGCTAAAAATCAATAAAACATAGATCTAACCCAAACACATCAAATCTTAGGCCTAACCGGGATCCTCTTGCATAGAAAAATCATATCTTTGAAACTAATACTAAATATCTTCAAAATAACATCCTAACATGAAAATAAGATACTTAGGATCATCATATAAAAATATCAAAGCCTTTAGAATAAGATCAAACCTCGAAATATTCAAACTTTCTCCAAATAAAAACTGTTTTGCCACTTCCAGTTTTCAAGTTTCTAGATCTAAGAAAATCTGTCATCAAAAGCTTTAGTCATGCAACAAAACCTCAATGAACACTCTTAAAACATGCTAAGAACACTCAATAACATTTTCGGACCAAGATATGTCCATTAGCTTGGTCAAAAACTTCAAAACATAACATACTCTCCAGATTCATGCCCAGAATGACCTTTCCATGGTTAAAAATACTTTTGACCGACCAAATGACCATGGAATGATACGAATAATATATCTACGGAAACTATACTCAAAGTGGAACAACGTTTATGAAGGAGTCATCATGTGAAAATACCTACAAATGGTCAAAAAGCTTCATGCAATAAAACCCAGAAATCTGCCCGAGAGAGCTCTTTTGGGTTTCTCTCTAAAAATGGGGTGAAGAAGTGATGAAAGTGAAGTAAGTGTGTCTTGCACAACTCAAGCCTTCTGTAGGGGGAAGATATGGACCTTAATGACCCTTGATTGGAGGTGGCTATGTGACATAAAGTGAAGAATAGTGGGGGGCAAAGAACAGCTTGCAGAAGCTATGAGGTGTGGAGGTTGATGGGGTGAGTTTCTCCATCTCATCAAGGCACTATTGGGTGCAGCCAAGGGCAGTGAATGGTCTGCCATGTGGGGGAGGAAACTTCTCCAAGAAGCCTTGCCAAGGTGGCCAAATTCGTGGGTCTTGGTGGGCCCCAACCAAGTGGGCTTCAATTTGGGGTTTAAATGAGGTTTGGTTAGGGTTTGGGATGCTATCAAGCCCAAATCCAAATTTTCTTGGCCCAAACAAATTTTCAAGGTTTAAAAGGTTGGATAATGATGTCATAACAAGAATTTGAGAAATTAATAGCATGTGGAAGTGATTTAATCAAGTGATTAAACACAATGCTAGAAATTGGATCGAAAAGGGTTTGAAGGCCAATTTAGGGTTTGGGGAAACCGTTTAGGGTTTCGGTCTCAACCAAGCTTTTGGGGTTTCAATTGGATTCCAACCATTTAGGGTTGAAACCCTCTTTGATCTGGCTCAATTTGAAATGAAAAAGGTTTTGCTTAGGTGGCATGATCTTACACCTTGATTTCCTTCACAAATCCATCTAAACGTTCCTCTTTATGCCAAGTATCTAATACTACTCACTATGTGCGGCTAAGATCTTGCCAAGTGTCCAAATAAAACTTCTCTAACCTAATTTGGACATTCCACATTGTGATTTTGAAAATACTGCACTTAGTACGCTTATCGAGATTACTATTCACTCTAAAAAAAACGTAATAAAATTAGTACTAAAAAATCCTAAATATTCATATTAACCTACAGTAAAAACCATTTACCAAAACTCAACCTCGAAGTGCCCCAATAAATAAATTCACAGTATCGAACAGTCGTTTCGTCCGAAATTATGAAAATGGGTTATTGGGTCATAAAATCCTAAATATTCTATTGAGTTTAGTGGCATAAACTATAACGTAATCTGACACTTCTAACTACCTCAAACAATTAAAATCGCATTTCTAGCATCATAGCGAGTGATAACACTAACTATGTTAACAGGCTAAAACCTTTGCGATTAGCCGATTTCATGAATTTCTAGCGGGCTGTTACATCGTGGTCTCAATGAGTATAGCCAACTCTTAGCTCTATTCTTCAAAGAGAAAGGAAAGAACTTAAGTTTCACAATGTCATCAGTTGCATTTTGACTATCAAAGTCATCATCACTAACATGCAATTTCTTATCATATTCAAATCTCAATAACTTTGCATCCAAAAAGAAAACAAGGACATACCTTCTTGATATTGCAACAACCACAAAATTTTCCTTACCATGTGTATATTTGATGACATGAGGAAAAGTCTCATTACATTCCTCCCACTTAGCATGCATTCTATTAAACTTATCTCGCATTTTCAAGTGTATCAATGTCTTATGTTTGGTATGTAGGACAAATTCTTTTGGCCAAAGGTAATATTGCCAATTCTCCAATGCTGTTACTCAATCAATTTGATACTTTATTCCTCTAATAAGTGACAATCCACAAAGAACATCACTAGGCAACACGACCTCATCTCCCTATAACAAAGAGATAACAACACTAGTCAAAGATTCGTTAAGTTCATTAGTATAAAAATTCGCCCTAGTATAAAAACTCACTTCTCTCTTTTTTTTTTCTCTCGCTTTCTTCACTCTCGCTTTTCTTTTCAATCTCCTTTTTCTTTTCACTCTTTATTCTTCTTTCACTCTCTTTTTCCTTTTCAATCTCTTTTTCTCTTTCACTCTCTTTTTCCATTTCACTCTCTTTTTCTCGATCTTGTGATTGCCCCATTTGGAACTTGCAAAGATCCCTTTTCAACATCTATTTTTGAACTCTCGGCCTCACAATTGTTTTTAAACTCATTCTCTCTTTTTCTGGAGGGTTCACAATTTCTATCTTCCTCAATCTCTATCCCACTCTTTCCTTTTTCGATCAAACTCACTTTTACTCTATCTTTTTTTATCAATCTCACTTTTTACTTTCAATTGGTCCTTGTGGACCTGTATTGGAGTTAACGGAGCAAGTTTGATTTTTTTTCCATCCTTTTCAAAATTGTACATGTTTCTAAACTCATCATGGATCACTCCCCTATCACACTGCCACGGCCTCCCCAACAAAATATGGCCATCATGCATAGGCACTAATTGAAAAAGTGAAAAAGAAACTAACACTTGCTTATTTACTACCCTAACTTCCCCACAATCATTCAACCACTGCAACTTGCATGGTCTAGGGTGTTTCAAGGTAGGTAAATTCAATTTCTCAACTAAAGTAGTGCTAGCCACATTAGTACAACTCCTTCCATCAATAATCATACTACAAACCTTGTTGTTGATGTGGCATCTAGTATGAAAAATGTTCTCTCTTTGCTGCTCTATATCATCCATCATACTTTGTGTATTGACAGCACGCTTGACAACAAGAGACTCACCATACTCGTCATTCTTATACTCATGTTCATTACTAGGCTCACGTCTCCTTCTATCTCTCCCACTTTGCAAATTTCTAATCAATGCACCTTGTTGATCCATCCTATCCCTCACTTCCCCCAACTTCAAATTTAACCTATCAAACTTTTGTTGCATGGATTGCAACACAAAGAATGAATTGTCTGCCATCCCTGATGGGCCCCAAGGCGGACCAAGTCTCAAGGATCAATTATAAGAATAAGAGTCACGAAGATCAAGGGAGCAATGCAAGAATTGGTGCAATCCAATTGGGATGAAGCTAGCAAGAGCCCAACACTCATGATGGGCTTGAAAGAAGGAGAATCAATTTGGATCCACTTGATCAAAGCTATGGAAGACACGACTTGGGCCTTTTGTTATTGAAGTCCATAGATTTATTTATTTAATTAAAAGGGCTTATTTTAATAGTCATAGGAATTAATCTAAAATAATTGGGCTTGGGGGATGTCCAGCCCACACGTCTTATTTCTATTGAACTAGAGTTTTTGTGAAGGCCTTGTATTTTGGCCAAGGGCTTATTTGGCAAGTTATTATTATATAAACTAGGGTTTTAGAAGTTACTGTAGCGCGGCGTACGACATTGTTCACGCTACAGTAAGGCACTTTCATTAGGGTTTTTGGGGGTTGTCTATTTAAACAACTTATAGCCTCATTTGAGAGGCAGAATATATGGCATTTCTTTGAGAGTTTGAGTTATCTCCTCTTGTTCTTCTTGAACATTTGAACTTATCAAAGGTAAATCAAAACCTTTGTGGCGTTCCTCCTTTGTAATTTGGGTTCTTGAGACGGATTCTTCAATGGGTCTAGATTTTGATATAATCTAGGTTCTTGGAACGGGTTCTTATCGGGTCTAAATTCTCCATCCATAAATCTGAGTTTGGCTTTCTTGGGGTTGTTTTCCAATATTGTTGTTGGGTCTCAAAGCAAATTGATTGGGGTTCACATCATTTGATACCACCAATTCTTGCATTGCTCCCTTGATCTTCGTGACTCTTATTCTTATAATTGATCCTTGAGACTTGGTCCGCCTTGGGGCCCATCATTCCCCCTCTCTTCAAAAGGATTCGACCTCGAATCTCCACCTGGATCAAAGGGAAAAATATCAGTAACATTGAAAATAGCAAACACATGATACATACCTGGAAAATCCACTAGATATGAAGTATCATTAATTTGGAAATGTCCATCTAAGTTTCTTCTGTCATCAATAGGTAAAGGCATTAAATCAAAATGAATAAGTGGATTAAAGCCAAAAACAACTTCAAAAGATGAATGAGAAATAGTAGTATGCATGGTCTTATTATATGCCAACTCTAATAATGACAAATGATATCCTCGCAAATGTTCATGCAAGAATTCAGTGAATGGAAAATGATACTCCCACAAACGTTCATGAAACACATCTAAAGTCTTCCTTACACCAAAATGACCACTCCAACTATATGCGACCTCAATGAATGGCAAATCATACTCCCAAAAGTGACTATATCTCATAATAGGGACTTAACATCAATAGGGGTGGCAAACAATTCATTCTTTTTGTTGCAGTCCATGCAACAAAAGTTTGAAAGGTTAATAAATTTGAAGTTGGGGAAAGTGAGGGATAAGATGGAACAACAAGATGCATTGATTAGAGATTTGCAAAGTGGGAGAGATAGGAGGAGACGTGAGCCTAGTATTAAGAATGGGTACGATAAGAATGAAGAGTATGGCGAGTCTCTTGTTGTTAGGCGTGCTCCCAATACAGAATTTAAGATGGATGATGTAGAGCAGCAAAGAGAGAACATTTTTCATACTAGATGCCACATCAACAACAAGGTATGTAGTATGATCATTGATGGAGGAAGTTGTATTAATGTGGCTAGCACTACTTTAGTTGAGAAACTGAATTTACCTACCTTGAAACACCCTAGACCATACAAGTTGCAGTGGTTGAATGATTGTGGGGAGGTTAGGGTAAATAAGCAAGTGTTAGTTTCTTTTTCAATTAGGAAGTACAAGGATGAGGTCCTTTGTGATGTAGTGCCTATGCATTGTGGTCATATTTTGTTGGGGAGGCCGTGGCAGTATGATAGAAGGGTGATCCATGATGGGGTCAAGAACATATATAGCTTTGTAAAGGATGGAAAAATAATCAAACTTGCTCCTTTAACTCCAACACAGGTCCATGAGGACCAATTGAAGTTGAAAAGTGAGGTTGATCAAAAAAGAAAGAGAGAAAGTGAGATTGATCAAAAAAGAAAGAGTGAAAGTGAGGTTGATCAAAATGGAATGAGAGAAAGTGAGATTGATCAGAAAAGAAAGAGTGAAACTGAGGTTGATCAACAAAGAAAGAGAGAAACTGAGATTGCTAAAAAAAGAGAGAGTGAAACTGAGGTTGGGCGTAAAAGAAAGAGTGGAAATGAAATTGAGGAAGAAAAAAATAGTGAGGCCAAAACCTCAAGAGAAGGAGAGAGTGAAGAAAAAACAGAAAGTGAAAAGAAAATAGAGAGTGAAAAAGAAAAAGAAAAAGAAAGTGAAAAGAATAAAGAGAGTGAAAAGAATAAAGAGACTGAAGAAAAAAGTGAGAGTGAAAGGAAAAGAAAGAGTGAAAAGAGAAGAGATAGTGCAGAAAATGAGAGGAAAACAAAAAGAAAAGTGAGTTCTTTCGCTAAGGCAGGTTTTAATACTAACGAACTTGACGTACCTTTGCCTAGTATTGTTGTTTCTTTGTTGCAGGGATATAAGGTCATGATTCCTAGTGGTGTGTTTAGTGGATTGCCACCTATTAGAAAGATAGAGCAATACATTGATCTTGTGCCAAGTGTGACAATCCCTGGCCAACCTTTGTTAGAAGAGCACAAGTCCTTGACACACTTGAACGGACAAGTTAAGTTGGATAGAATGCATGCCAAGTGGGTTCAATTCATTGAGACATTTCCTCATGTAATTCTTCAGTACGCACACGGTAAGAAAAATTTTGTGTTTGATGCTTTAGCAAGAAGGTATGTCCTTGTCATCATTTTAGATACAAAATTATTGAGACTTGAATACGATACGAAATTGTATATTAATGATGATGGCTTGGCTAGTGTGTATAGAGTATGTGAGAAAGCATCATTTGGTAAGTTCTATAAATTAGATTGACACTTATTTAGAGATAATAGACTTTTTGTGCGTAATAGTTCTATGCGTGAGTTGCTTGTGCTTGTAGCACATGAATGTGCTTTGTTGGGAAATTTTGGTGTAAAGATAACTTTAGACGTGTTGCATGACCATTGGTGGGCGTATTACTTGCCATTTATTGAGTTTGCATTTAGTTGGAATGGTCCCTTTGCTGTTAAGAAAAGTTTAGACGTATTGCATGAATACGTTTGGGAGTATGGTTTGCCATTCATTGAGGTTGCATATAGTTGGAGTGGTCATTTTGGTGTAAGGAAGACTTTAGATGTGTTTCATGAACGTTTGTGTGAGTATCATTTTCCATTCACTGAATTCTTGCATGAACATTTGCGAGGATATCATTTATCATTATTAGAGTTTGCATATAATAAGAACATGCATGCTACTATTTCTCATTCATCTTTTGAAGTTGTTTTTGGCTTTAATCCACTTATTCATTTTGATTTAATGCCTTTACCTATTGATGACAGAAGAAACTTAGATGGACATTTCCAAATTAATGATACTTTATATCTAGTGGATTTTCCAGGTATGTATCATGTGTTTGCTATTTTCAATGTTACTGATATTTTTCCCTTTGATCCAGGTGGAGATTCGAGGTCGAATCCTTTTGAGGAGAGGGGGAATGATGGGCCCCAAGGCGGACCAAGTCTCAAGGATCAATTATAAGAATAAGAGTCACGAAGATCAAGGGAGCAATGCAAGAATTGGTGCAATCCAATTGGGATGAAGCTAGCAAGAGCCCAACACTCATGATGGGCTTGAAAGAAGGAGAATCAATTTGGATCCACTTGATCAAAACTATGGAAGACACGACTTGGGCCTTTTGCTATTGAAGTCCATAGATTTATTTATTTAATTAAAAGGGCTTATTTTAATAGTCATAGGAATTAATCTAGAATAATTGGTCTTGGGGGATGTCCAGCCCACACGTCTTATTTCTATTGAACTAGGGTTTTTGTGAAGGCCTTGTATTTTGGCCAAGGGCTTATTTGGCAAGTTATTATTATACAAACTAGGGTTTTAGAAGTTACTGTAGTACGGCGTACGACATTATTCACGCTACAGTACCCGAGGCACTTTCGTTAGGGTTTTTGGGGGTTGTCTATTTAAACAACTTATAGCCTCATTTGAGAGGCAGAATATATGAAATTTCTTTGAGAGTTTGAGTTATCTCCTCTTGTTCTTCTTGAACTTATCAAAGGTAAATCAAAACCTTTGTGGCGTTCCTCCTTTGTAATTTGGGTTCTTGAGACGGATTCTTCAATGGGTCTAGATTTTGATATAATCTAGGTTCTTGGAACGGGTTCTCATCGGGTCTAAATTCTCCATCCATAAATCTGAGTTTGGCTTTCTTGGGGTTGTTTTCCAATATTGTTGTTGGGTCTCAAAGCAAATCGATTGGGGTTCACATCAATCCCTTTCGGTGATGGGCCCCAAGGCGGACCAAGTCTCAAGGATCAATTATAAGAATAAGAGTCACGAAGATCAAGGAGCAATGCAAGAATTGGTGCAATCCAATTGGGATGAAGCTAGCAAGAGCCCAACACTCATGATGGGCTTGAAAGAAGGAGAATCAATTTGGATCCACTTGATCAAAGCTATGGAAGACACGACTTGGGCCTTTTGTTATTGAAGTCCATAGATTTATTTATTTAATTAAAAGGGCTTATTTTAATAGTCATAGGAATTAATCTAGAATAATTGGGCTTGGGGGATGTCCAGCCCACACGTCTTATTTCTATTGAACTAGGGTTTTTGTGAAGGCCTTGTATTTTGGCCAAGGGCTTATTTGGCAAGTTATTATTATACAAACTAGGGTTTTAGAAGTTACTGTAGCGCGGCGTACGACACTGTTCACGCTACAGTACCCGAGGCACTTTCATTAGGGTTTTTGGGGGTTGTCTATTTAAACAACTTATAGCCTCATTTGAGAGGCAGAATATATGGCATTTCTTTGAGAGTTTGAGTTATCTCCTCTTGTTCTTCTTGAACATTTGAACTTATCAAAGGTAAATCAAAACCTTTGTGGCGTTCCTCCTTTGTAATTTGGATTCTTGAGACGGATTCTTCAATGGGTCTAGATTTTGATATAATCTAGGTTCTTGGAACGGGTTCTCATCGGGTCTAAATTCTCCATCCATAAATCTGAGTTTGGCTTTCTTGGGGTTGTTTTCCAATATTGTTGTTGGGTCTCAAAGCAAATCGATTGGGGTTCACATCATTCGGTGTTGAGTCACTATTATGAGACATAGTATATGCTGCACAAAAAAGAATGTTAGTGAAAAAAGACCTCACACACTCCCTTACGTGTTTACACTCGAATAATGGCACTCCACTCGTGTTTCACTCTTAATTTGCTTTTTCCCGATAATGATCTCACACTCTCTTGCCTTTTACCTCAAGAGTTTTCCCACTCAAGTTCTTTAAAAACTAATTGAACTCAATCAAGATAATACAACTTTATTTTATTCAAACTAGTAATTAGGTCCAAGAAAACAAAGTACAAGAGAAAACACGGAAGGAATAAAATGACACGAGACTCAAGGAATTTATAGAATGGAAAGAGTAATTATGAAATAAGATATCAACTGAAAAGATGTATTCAGCCCCTTTAAAGATAAGGCTCAATCAATAAAATAAAAAAATTCGGATTTTTTTTTTCCGATTGTTTTTTTCTTTTCCTTTCTTTTTTCTTTTCTCAACAATTCAACCGCAAACAAAAATATCCAATTGTGATATATTAATCAAATAATTGAATTCAAACACATAAAAATTGACAAGGAAATAGAAGGGAATCAGTTAAACCCTAGATGGTGCAAATTTTGGCAGCCCTAGGAAAAACGAATTTCTGTGCATTTTTTTTTGGGAACCCTAGAACAATGAAGCCCTACAATTAAAGATACAATAAATAAAAGATAGAAATAGACCTGATTGGAAACCTTGCTCTGAATACCAAATGATATGAACCCGCGGGAAGAGAGAATCCCTTGAACCCACAATTAATTTGAAAACTCACCCAAGAAAGCCAAACTCAAGTCTATGGATGGAGAATCTAGACCCATTGAAGAACCCGTCTCAAGAACCCGGATTACAAAGGAGGAACGTCACAAAGGTTGTGATTTACCTTTGATAAGTTCAAACGTTCAATTAAGAACAAGAGGAGATAAACTCAACTCACAATGAATAAAATTCATCAATTTCAATAATGTCTTCTATTCTCAAATGAGGCTACTAGTGGTTTAAATAAACAATTCCCAAAACCCTAAAGGAATAGTGCCACGGGTACTGTAGCGTGAACACTTCCACGCTATAGTAACTTCTAAAGCCCTAGTCTAGACTAATAATAGCTTTCCAAATAAACCCTTGGCCAAAATACAAGGCATTCCCAAAGACCCTAGTTCATTAGAAATAAGACGTGTGAGCTAGACATCCCCAAAACCCAATTATTCTACATTAATTCCTATGACTAATAAAATAAGCCATTTTAATGAAATAAATTAAGTCCATTGCCTTCAATAACAATAGGCCCAAGTCGTGTCTTCCACAGCTTAGATCAAGTGGATCAAAACTGGTTCTCCTTCTTTCAAACTCATCATGAGTGTCGGGCTCTTACTAGCTTCATCCCAATTGGATTGCACCAATTCTTGCATTGCTTTCTTGATCTTCGTGGCTTTTAATCTTGTAATTGATCCTTAAGACTTGGTCCGCCTTGGGGCCCATCACCTTTTAATTTCCGCATAAAAAAAATCGCCTAAATTTTATGACTTATCTTGGCAGCCACGTAGGCACTTCAAGAGTTCGAATTTGGAAATCCTTATTAGAGACAAGTTTATAGCCCTTTAAGATAGATTTATAATGCATCAAGAATCGCATCAATCCGATATGTTAGTAAAATTTACAGTCAAAAGACTAAAATATGTTCAGACTGTCACCTAGCGAATTTTGGACTTGGACTTATTGTGGTTTCATTTTATAATTTTTTTTCTTTTTCTTTTCTTTCAAACTGCTCTCAAACCCCATGAATGTCCTCCTTTGAATTTGACTGGGCTTGACTTGGTCTTTTATAAACTTTGAAATTAAACATAAAAAACTGCTTAGGAGTATCCCAACGTAAATAGAAATTCAATTTAAGAATACACACTAATTCCTATGATTTCTATTCCCATTTTAGCATTTTAATCCAATAATAGGGTATTTAGAGTGCACTTTTGCACACTCATCACCCCCCAATGAAACCCAACATTCTTTTTAATGACTTCAGTGAGTGGTGCAGCAATGGTGCTAAAGTCTTTAACAAAACGCCGATAAAAGCTAGCTAAACCATGAAAAGCTTCCTACCTCAGTGATGCTCTTCGGCGTTGGCCACTCCTTGAGGACCTTGACTTTCTCTTCATCCACTTCAATACCTTTTGTACTAAGAACATAACCAAGAAATACAACTTTCTCCATGTAAAAGGCACATTTCTTGAAATTAGCATACAACTTTTCACATCTCAACACATCAAACACATATCTCAAATGCTCAATATCTTCATTTAAGTCCTTGTTGTACACTAGGATATCATCAAAATACACAACCACAAACTTGCCTATGAACACAAGTAGGACATGGTTCATTAATCTCATGAAACTACTGGGCGCATTTGTGAGTCCAAATGGCATAACCAACTATTCATAAAGCCCATACTTAGTCTTAAAAGTAGTTTTCCATTCATCACCCTCTTTCATTCTAATTTGATGGTACCCACTTTTAAGATCAGTTTTACTGAAAATACATGAACCATGTAATTCATCAAGCATATCATCTAATCTAGGAATGGGATGATGATACTTTACAGTGAAATTGTTGACCGCCCTGCAATCTGCGCATATCCTCCACATCCCATCCTTCTTTGGCACTAGTAGCACTGGCACTGCACATGGGCTCACGCTCTCCCTCACATACCCCTTGCTCAACAAATCCTCAACTTGCCTCTGAAGGTCATCTGTCTCCTCAGGATTACTCCTATAAGCTGGTCGGTTTGGAATAGCAGCCCCAGGCACAAAATCAATTTGATGCTCAATGCCTCTAATGGGTGGCAATTCATTAGGCATTTCCTCTGGGAATACATCCTCAAACTCTTGCAACAAAGAAACAGCCAAATTAGGAAGAGACTGGTTAGTTTCATCAAGATTATGATAAGACTCTTTATAGACAAGAAAAATCATAGAGCAATCTGCTAAGAAAGCCTCTTAACCTCACTCTCTCTTGCATGGAAACTTACTTTTGTCTTTCCTTTTCTCTCAGCAGACTCTTTCTTTTTCAGTCTTTCTTTTTTAGTCATTTTCACTCTCACTCTTTCTTTTTTGCTCAATCTCTTTTTCACTCTTTCTTTTTTGAGCAACCTCACTTTTCAGTTTCAATTGGTCCTCATAGACCTGTCTTAGAGTTAAAGGAGCAAGCTTGATTGTTTTGCCCTCCTTTACAAAGCTGTACATGTTTTTGAATCCATCATATATCACTCTCCTATCATACTGCCACGGCCTCCCCCAACAAGATATGGCCAACATGCATAGGCACAACATCACAAAGCACTTCATCCTAATACTTCCCAATGGAAAAAGTAACTAACACTTGTCTATCCACCCTAACCTCCCGACAATCATTCAACCACTACATCTTGTATGGTCTAGGGTGTTTCAAGGTAGGTAAGTTCAAATTCTCAACTAAAGTAGTGCTAGCAACATTAGTACAACTCCCCCATCAATTATCATACAACATACCTTGCTATTTGTAACAGCCCGCTAAAATTTAGCCTTATCCTCTCACCCTTCTCTTTCCTTTTATTTCGCACTTTTTAGACAGCACGGCAATCAGTTTTAGATTCTTTCCTGATAGCAATCACCATCTCTCTCGTCTCTACCCTCACCCGAAATCACGTGCATAATTTATCTTTTTCCGTAAATCACGTTATTTTGTTCTTCACCGACAACTGTAAAATCATGAACAGAATTATCCTAAGCGTTGTACCTCGATGGCGTATTCCGGATCTTATCCACCGGATTTCAAAGTATTAGATAAGCTTGTTTTTAAAGTAGCACAATTATAATAATTTAATGAGCTCTGAAAATATTATAATTGTGGATAATTACTTAGATTAAATATTTTAGTTGTTTTAAGATATTAAGAGGTTTAATTTTACGTTGAAAACTCTTATTTAAATTAAATGGTTTTATCCTATTTGAGTGATTAAAGATACTTTATCATTTTAATAATGATGAAGAAATATTATTTTATAAACGTTAATTTATAAAATAATAATCTATCTTAATTCCTCTCAGTGTTTATTTAAGTGTTTTATGCACTTTGATTAATTAATGATACTTTATCATTTTATATAATGATGAAGAAAATATTATTTTTATAAACCTTAGTTTATAAAATAATATTCTATCTTAATTCCTCTCAGTGTTGTAATTAAGTGTTTTGTTTAAAATAAAACACTTACGCGTTTTTAAATCAGTGTTTTAACTCATCGTTGGATTATTTGAGGATCCCGAAGCGTAGGATTGAAGTTAATTATCTAGGCCCCTACCATTTTCCTTTCACTTTTTCTTTTTTTTTTCTTTTCTTCTTCTCTCTCCTCTCTTTCCTCTCCATGGCTGACGTACACATTGCCTTCCACCATAGCCGTTCAGTCCAAGCTTCCAGCCGGCGCCACCTCCGGCCACCATGCCTCACCTCCCATACCGGCGTGATCCCCTCCCTCCGGCGAGCAACACCTCACCGGTGGTGAGCTAAACCGGCCACTCCTTCTCTCTCTTTCTCCCTACAAAGAAATGGGTCTTAATGACTTTTCCTCCATTTTGGACCACCATACACGGCCAAACCGGCCACCAAGCACCACCATTGGAACCACCATGTCAAGGGCTTCCTCTCCATGTCCTTCTTTCTCCCTAACTCTCACTCTTTCTCATATGGGTCTCTCAAATCACACATTCGGTTGCACCACCATGCACGACCACCCGTGGTGTTTCACCACCACCATCTTGTTCCTCTCATCACCATGAACCTCTCCAAGAAATTTCATGGCCAACAGAGCTTTGTAGAGCTCTCACTCTCCCTCACTCTCCAAGGCCGAAAATGGCTTCAAACGGCCGATCCGCCGCCGTTAGCCGCCGTACGACCACTACCTCACCACCACAGCTCCACCACATGTTCATCTACCTTTCCCTAGCTTGCCATGAAGTTCTATGGCATTTCGCTACCTCACGCCTCCTCCCACCATTCGGTTTTACTGTTCATGGCGTGATGCCGCCGTGCTCCGCCACCTTTGACCATCACAAGGCGACCATGAGCCTTCCAAGGCCACACCTAGCTTTTCTCAGTCCCAAACTACCACTTTATGTGGTGGACAGCCACCGTATGCAGTGTTACCGCCACGTACGTTCCTCCGACGCATGTTCGTGACGAGCAGCGAGCGACGCACGGGTTATTCCGTCGATGGTATAACCCTCTATCTCTAGTTATTTACGTTTAAAGTAGTTAGTTGGTTGGTTTGTGGACTGTGTAGTTGTATTTGTGGAGTTTGCTGCGTAGTTGTGAAGCGAAGTGTGGTTGTGAAGTGTTGGGCTTGATTTTGTAGTTTTGTGGACTGTACTGTGAAGTATGGGCATGAGATGGATGCCGTAGTTGTGATACGGCGTGTAGTGTGAAGAGAGTACGCGTGTAGCGTATCCTGTGTAATGCAGTGACGCGCCATGCGATGTGCGCTATAGTGATGTGTGGCGTAGAAGGAAGGACTCCGTGTTGTATGGCGATGCATCGTGTGATGTGCATCGTGATGATGAGTGTTGTAGTGAAGGAAGTACGCGTAGCGCATACTCCGTGTCGCGTAGCGATGCACCATGAGGCGTGTATCGTAGCGATGTGTGTTGTAGTGTAGATGGAAGAGAGTTCATGTGAGTGTACTCTGTACTAAGTCGTGAAACACCGGATGGCGTGTTACAAAGGGTTGGATGGCGTAACAGAGAAGTGTAGAGCGTATGGTGTAATGTTGGGAAACTGTATGACAGTGTCCCAAAGCAGTGGTGATTTGGCTTATAGTCCGGGGTGACGGACGTCATCTTATGGTTGACTATGGCTAAGAGTATATGGATTGAGAAATGAGTTGTTTGTTTGGTTGTTATTGATAATTTTAATGAACTTGATTTAGTGCAAAGGCTTTCTGAAGTCAATTTATCTCTTTCGAGTACAATGAAACCTCAAGTTGCCCGTGGTGTTGCAAGTGCTCACAATATGGCAATTGAGTTCAGAATTGAAAATCTTAAGGACTTGAGTGTTCCTCTTTCAGCTGTTGTGCAGTTCCTCGTGTTTCGCGCTCTATTCTCATAGAACGCGACGATCGATGTAAGTTAGCCTCTAACTTCCTATCAGTTTATTGTGTATGTGTGATGGGTAAGGGAACTACAATTTATGTATGTATGTTATCATATATGTCATGTCATGCAATGTCATTACATGTTTATCTGTTACGCATGATTTATTCTCTCATGAATATTTATCTGTTACACAATCTTTTCTGTCATGCAAGGCTGTATGTTATAAGTATGCCATTATAGTATGCCATATGATTATATGTATGCCATGGAATGTTTATGATTAAATTATATTGTGCCATTTACAAGTATACACCATGTTAGAAAAGCATATGATATTAAATAATATCTCATGCATTAAGAAAGATAAGACATGTTAAGGGTGACACGGATCTAAGCGTGTTCATCACAAGTTATGTTATGCGGAGCCACGGACTCAAGCGTGGTTCACCTTATGTAAAGTTCATATAAGTTTCAGATCATGTACAGGTTAAGATATACGTGGGGCCACAACAACTGTGGAGTACGTATTATATTTTATGTTACGTGTATACGTGGGGCCACAATGATGGGCCCCAAGGCGGACCAAGTCTTAAGGATCAATTACAAGATTAAGAGCCACGAAGATCAAGGGAGCAATGCAAAAATTGGTGCAGATGAAGCTATCAAGAGCCCAACACTCATGATGAGCTTGAAAGAATAAGAACCAATTTTGATCCACCTGATCCAAGCTGTGGAAGACTTCACTTAGAGATAGGGCCTTTAGATATTAAGGCTTTCAATTTGTTTAAAAGGCTTTTATTAATAGTTTAGAAGAAGTGGGCTTGAGGATGCTTAGCCCACATATGTCATATTTCTAATGGACTAGGGTTTTCTTTGGGAAGGCCTTGTATTTTGGCCAAGGGTTTATTTGGAAACTTATTATTTTACTAGGGTTTAGAAGTTACTATAGTGCGGCGTACGACACTGTTCACGCTCCAGTACCTGAGCGCTTTCATTAGGGTTTTTGGGAGTTGTCTATTTAAGCAACTTAGAGCCTCATTTGAGAGGCATAATATATGGAATTTCTTTGAGAGTTTGAGTTATCTCCTCTTGTTCTTGTTGAACTTTTGAACTTATCAAAGGTAAATCAAAACCTTTGTGGCGTTCCTCCTTTGTAATTTGGGTTCTTGAGACGGATTCTTCACCGGGTCTAGATTTTAATATAATCTAGGTTCTTGGAACGGGTTCTCATCGGGTCTAAATTATCCATCCATAGATCTGAGTTTGGCTTTCTTGGGGTTGTTTTTCCAGTATTGTTGTTGGGTCTCAAAGCAAATCGATTGGGGTTCACATCATTTGGTATCAGAGCAAGGTTTCCAATCAGGTGTAATTCTATCTTTTATTTATTGCATCTTTATTTCTAGGGCTTCATTGTTCTAAGGTTGCCAAAAAAAAAAAAAAAGTGCAGAAATTTGTTTCCTAGGGCTGCCAGATTACTCTATCTTTTTGGTTTCATGTTCATCATCATTGGGTGGCTAAATTGCTTGTTTGAGTGCTGCCAAAATTTGCACCATCTATAGAGTTGGGAATTTCTGGGGTTTCTTGCATCTCTAAGTTTGTCAATTGCTTGGAGTGCCGTTTCATTGATTCTCTTCTATTTCCTTGTCAATTTTTATGTGTTTGAATTCAATTGTGATAATGAATTCAATTGTTTGATTATCACAATTGAATATTTCTGTTTGTGGTTGAATTGTTGAGGAAAGGAAAAGAAAAGAAAAGAAAAGAAAAGAAAATTCGAAAAAAAAAATTCCAAAAAAAAAAGAAAAGAAAAGAAGAGAGATGGATTTTGGGTAGTTGTTTCAAATACTTTGCCATATAAATTTGAGTGCTTTGTCATTGATTGATCCTTATCTTTAAAGGGGCTGAATACGTCATTCTAGTTGGTACCTTATTTCGTAATTACTCTTTCCAGTGTATAAATTCATTGAGTCTCGTGTCATTTTATTCCTTCCATGTTTTTCTCTTGTTCTTGTTTCTTGGACCTAATTACTAGTTGGGAGAAAACAAGGTTGTATTATCTTGATTGAGTTCAATTAGTTCTTAAAAGAACTTGAGTGGGAAAACTCTTGGGGTAAAAGGCAAGAGAGTGTGAGATCATTATCCTGAAAAAAGAGCCAATTAAGAGTGAAACACGAGTGGAGTGCCATTATTCGAGTGTAAACACGTAAGGGAGCGTGTGAGGTCTTTTTTTCCACTAACATTCTTTTTTGTGCAGAGCATATGATGTCTCATAAAAATGACTCATCACCAAAGGAGATGGTAGATAACTCATTCTTTGTGTTGCATTCCATGCAACAAAAGTTTGAAAGGTTAAATTTGAAATTGGGAGAAGTGAGGGATAGGATGGATCAACAAGGTGTAGTGATTAGAAATCTACAAAGTGGGAGAGATAGGAGACATGAGCCTAGTATTAAACATCAATATAAGAATGAGGAGTATGGTGAGTCTCTTGTTGTCAAGCGTGCTCTCAATACACAAAGTAAGATGGATGATACAGAGCTGCAGAGAGAGAACATTTTTCATACTAGATGCCACATCAACAACAAGGTATGTAGTATGATCATTGATGGGGGAAGTTGTACTAATGTGGCTAGCACTACTTTAGTTGAGAAATTGAATTTACCTACCTTGAAACACCCTAGACCATACAAGTTGCAGTGGTTGAGTGATTGTGGGGAGGTTAGGGTAAATAAGCAAGTGCTTGTATCTTTTTCAATTAGAAAGTACAAAGATGTGGTGCTTTGTGATGTAGTGCCTATGCATACTGGTCATATTTTGTTAGGGAGGCCATGGCAGTGTGATAGGAGAGTGATTTATGATGGGTTCAGGAACATGTACAATTTTGAAAATGATGGAAAAATAATCAAACTTGCTCATTTAACTCCAACACAGGTCCATGAGGACCAACTGAAAGTAAAAAGTGAGATTGATGATAAAAGAGAGAGTAAAAGTGAGGTTGAACGAAAAAGAAAGAGTGAGAGAGAGATTGAGGAAGAAAGAAATTGTGAAATCTCTAGAAAAAGAGAGAATGAGTTGAAAAAGGGAGTGAAAGAAAAGAGAGTGAAAAGGAAAAAAAGAGTGAAAGAGAAAAAGAGAGTGAAAAGGAAAAAGAGAGTGAAAGAAGAATAGAGAGTGAAACGAAAAATGAGATTGAAAAGAAAAGCGAGAGTGAATAAAGTGAGAGAAAAGCAAAGGGAGAAGTGAGTTTTTATGCTAAAGCAAATTTTAATACTAACGAACTTAACAAATTTTTCCCTAGCATTGTTATCTCTTTGTTGCAGGGATATGAGGTCATGATTCCTAGCGGTATGTTTAATGGATTGCCACCTATTAGAAAGATAGAGCAATACATTGATCTTATGCCAGGTGCGACAATCCCTGGCCAACCTTTGTTTGAAGAGCACAAGTCCTTGACGCACTTGAAGGGGCAAGTTAAGTTGGATAGAATGCATGCCAAGTGGGTTCAATTCATTGAGACATTTCCTCATGTAATTCTTCAGTACACACACGGTAAGAAAAATTTTGTGTTTGATGCTTTAGCAAGAAGGTATGTCCTTGTCATCATTTTAGATACAAAATTATTGAGACTTGAATATGATAAGAAATTGTATGTTAATGATGATGGCTTGGCTAGTGTGTATAGAGTATGTGAGAAAGCATCATTTGGTAAGTTCTATAAATTAGATTGGCACTTGTTTAGAGATACTAGACTTTTTGTGCCTAATAGTTCTATGCGTGAGTTGCTTGTGCTTGTNCAAATCGATTGGGGTTCACATCATTTGGTATCAGAGCAAGGTTTCCAATCAGGTGTAATTCTATCTTTTATTTATTGCATCTTTATTTCTAGGGCTTCATTGTTCTAAGGTTGCAAAAAAAAAAAAAAAGTGCAGAAATTCGTTTCCTAGGGCTGCCAGATTACTCTATCTTTTTGGTTTCATGTTCATCAACATTGGGTGGCTAAATTGCTTGTTTGAGGGCTGCCAAAATTTGCACCATCTATAGAGTTGGGAATTTCTGGGGTTTCTTGCATCTCTAAGTTTGTCAATTGCTTGGAGTGCCGTTTCATTGATTCTCTTCTATTTCCTTGTCAATTTTTATGTGTTTGAATTCAATTGTTTGATTATCACAATTGAATATTTCTGTTTGTGGTTGAATTGTTGAGGAAAGGAAAAGAAAAGAAAAGAAAAGAAAATTCGAAAAAAAAAATTCCAAAAAAAAAAAAAAGAAAAGAAGAGAGATGGATTTTGGGTAGTTGTTTCAAATACTTTGCCATATAAAATTGAGTGCTTTGTCATTGATTGATCCTTATCTTTAAAGGGGCTGAATACGTCATTCTAGTTGGTACCTTATTTCGTAATTACTCTTTCCAGTGTATAAATTCATTGAGTCTCGTGTCATTTTATTCCTTCCATGTTTTTTCTCTTGTTCTTGTTTCTTGGACCTAATTACTAGTTGGGAGAAAACAAGGTTGTATTATCTTGATTGAGTTCAATTAGTTCTTAAAAGAACTTGAGTGGGAAAACTCTTGGGGTAAAAGGCAAGAGAGTGTGAGATCATTATCCTGAAAAAAGAGCCAATTAAGAGTGAAACACGAGTGGAGTGCCATTATTCGAGTGTAAACACGTAAGGGAGCGTGTGAGGTCTTTTTTTCCACTAACATTCTTTTTTGTGCAGAGCATATGATGTCTCATAAAAATGACTCATCACCAAAGGAGATGGTAGATAACTCATTCTTTGTGTTGCATTCCATGCAACAAAAGTTTGAAAGGTTAAATTTGAAATTGGGAGAAGTGAGGGATAGGATGGATCAACAAGGTGTAGTGATTAGAAATCTACAAAGTGGGAGAGATAGGAGACATGAGCCTAGTATTAAACATCAATATAAGAATGAGGAGTATGGTGAGTCTCTTGTTGTCAAGCGTGCTCTCAATACACAAAGTAAGATGGATGATACAGAGCTGCAGAGAGAGAACATTTTTCATACTAGATGCCACATCAACAACAAGGTATGTAGTATGATCATTGATGGGGGAAGTTGTACTAATGTGGCTAGCACTACTTTAGTTGAGAAATTGAATTTACCTACCTTGAAACACCCTAGACCATACAAGTTGCAGTGGTTGAGTGATTGTGGGGAGGTTAGGGTAAATAAGCAAGTGCTTGTATCTTTTTCAATTAGAAAGTACAAAGATGTGGTGCTTTGTGATGTAGTGCCTATGCATGCTGGTCATATTTTGTTGGGGAGGCCATGGCAGTGTGATAGGAGAGTGATTTATGATGGGTTCAGGAACATGTACAATTTTGAAAAGATGGAAAAATAATCAAACTTGCTCATTTAACTCCAACACAGGTCCATGAGGACCAACTGAAAGTAAAAAGTGAGATTGATGATAAAAGAGAGAGTAAAAGTGAGGTTGAACGAAAAAGAAAGAGTGAGAGAGAGATTGAGGAAGAAAGAAATTGTGAAATCTCTAGAAAAAGAGAGAATGAGTTGAAAAAGGGAGTGAAAGAAAAGAGAGTGAAAAGGAAAAAAAGAGTGAAAGAGAAAAAGAGAGTGAAAAGGAAAAAGAGAGTGAAAGAAGAATAGAGAGTGAAACGAAAAATGAGATTGAAAAGAAAAGCGAGAGTGAAGAAAGTGAGAGAAAAGCAAAGGGAGAAGTGAGTTTTTATGCTAAAGCAAATTTTAATACTAACGAACTTAACAAATCTTTGCCTAGCATTGTTATCTCTTTGTTGCAGGGATATGAGGTCATGATTCCTAGCGGTATGTTTAATGGATTGCCACCTATTAGAAAGATAGAGCAATACATTGATCTTGTGCCAGGTGCGACAATCCCTGGCCAACCTTTGTTTGAAGAGCACAAGTCCTTGACGCACTTGAAGGGACAAGTTAAGTTGGATAGAATGCATGCCAAGTGGGTTCAATTCATTGAGACATTTCCTCATGTAATTCTTCAGTACACACACGGTAAGAAAAATTTTGTGTTTGATGCTTTAGCAAGAAGGTATGTCCTTGTCATCATTTTAGATACAAAATTATTGAGACTTGAATATGATAAGAAATTGTATGTTAATGATGATGGCTTGGCTAGTGTGTATAGAGTATGTGAGAAAGCATCATTTGGTAAGTTCTATAAATTAGATTGGCACTTGTTTAGAGATAATAGACTTTTTGTGCCTAATAGTTCTATGCGTGAGTTGCTTGTGCTTGTAGCACATGAGATGTGCTTCTGTTGGGAAATTTTGGTGTAAAGATAACTTTAGACGTGTTGCATGACCATTGGTGGGCGTATTACTTGCCATTTATTGAGTTTGCATTTAGTTGGAATGGTCCCTTTGGTGTTAAGAAGAGTTTAGACGTATTGCATGAATACTTTTGGGAGTATGGTTTGCCATTCATTGAGGTCGCATATAGTTGGAGTGGTCATTTTGGTGTAAGGAAGACTTTAGATGTGTTTCATGAACGTTTGTGGGAGTATCATTTTCCATTCACTGAATTCTTGCATGAACATTTGCGAGGATATCATTTGTCATTATTAGAGTTTGCATATAAGAAAACCATGCATACTACTATTCTTTCTCATTCATCTTTTGAAGGTGCTTTTGGTTTTAATCCACTTATACATTTTGATTTAATGCATTTACCTGTTGATGACAGAAATAGCTTGGATGGACATTTCCAAATTTTTGATAAAATT
Source organism: Carya cathayensis (assembly GCA_011037825.1). Classification (NCBI taxonomy): domain Eukaryota; kingdom Viridiplantae; phylum Streptophyta; class Magnoliopsida; order Fagales; family Juglandaceae; genus Carya; species Carya cathayensis. The sequence continues at coordinate 264,613 of QGSO01000686.1, forward strand.
AATGATACTTCATATCTAGTAGAACTTCCAGGTAAGTATCATGTGTTTGCTATTTTCAATGTTACTGATCTATTTCCGTTTGATCCCGGTGGAGATTCGAGGTCGAATTCTTTTGAGGAGAGGGGGAATGATGGGCCGCAAGGCTGACCAAGTCTTAAGGATCAATTACAAGATTAAGAGCCACGAAGATCAAGGGAGCAATGCAAAAATTGGTGCAGATGAAGCTAGCAAGAGCCCAACACTCATGATGAGCTTGAAAGAATAAGAACCAATTTTGATCCACCTGATCCAAGCTGTGGAAGACTTCACTTAGAGATAGGGCCTTTAGATATTAAGGCTTTCAATTTGTTTAAAAGGCTTTTATTAATACTTTAGAAGAAGTGGGCTTGAGGATGCTTGGCCCACATATGTCATATTATTTTACTAGGGTTTAGAAGTTACTGTAGCGCGGCGTACGAGACTGTTCACGCTCCAGTAACTGAGAGCTTTCATTAGGGTTTTTGGGGGTTGTCTATTTAAGCAACTTATAGCCTCATTTGAGAGGCAGAATATATGGAATTTCTTTGAGAGTTTGAGTTATCTCCTCTTGTTCTTCTTGAACTTTTGAACTTATCAAAGGTAAATCAAAACTTTTGTGGCGTTCCTCCTTTGTAATTTGGTTCTTGACACTGATTCTTCAACGGGTCTAGATTTTAATATAATCTAGGTTCTTGGAACGGGTTCTCATCGGGTCTAAATTCTCCATCCATAGATCTGAGTTTGGCTTTCTTGGGGTTGTTTTTTGACTCACTCAAAAATGAGTAGCACAAAGGCTATCCCAAGTGCAGGAGGATGTCGTGTAATAATTAGGAATAAATTCCTAAATCGTCTCCTCAGGGAAAGTTACTCAAAAATTAAACTCGTTGAAAAAGTGTGAAAAACTTCCCAAAGAGAAAACAAGTGGATGGTATGTGCAATGAATGGAGAGGTTACTAGTCATGGACTAGATTCATATTTTTAGATTTGTTTTGATTGTCGGATTGAAATGTAAATGACTAATAGATTAAATTCAGAAATTAATGAAACTAAATTAAGAATTAAACTAAATTAGAAAGTAATTAATAAAATACAAACTGAAAATTGAAAATGCTCAAAGGAAAGAAAGATTAAAGAAGTGCGAAAAATAAATAACACGAAATAAGTAAACAGAAAATAAATTGCCCAAACTTCTAAGCTAAAAATCTCAAAAGTATTCTATAAACTTTAAAAAGAAATATAGAGAACGAAAAGTATGGTGGAAAATTCCCCTTTACCATTCAATTGAAATTCAAAACAAAAAGAACCAACACTCTTGAAAATTAATCTCCAAACCTTTAATGAAAACTCTAGAACAACTCTTTTACTTCTTGAAATTAACTAACACACTTGCAAGAATTTAAAATATTACACATAATGAAATAAAATTCTAGACTTAGCACAATTAATAAAAACTCTAAAACAACATAGCATTGCAACCAAGAGAAAAAAAATTCCGAATACTAAGACTTGAATTTTGCATTTCAACACAACTCCATCTTTATTTCATTCACACATCCCCACCTACTAACCAACTTAAAAATCAACTTAGCAACAATTAAATTACAACTTAACCAAAACTTCATGCAAGAATTAAAGTAGCAACAACTTCACTAAAAAAAAATGCTAAGGAACATAAAACTAGTGATCAATTGATGACTTTTTGGTGGAGAAGCAGATGAATTTCGGTGGAAAGAGCAGCCTTCATTCTTGACTTTTTGGTGATCAATTGATGCAGAATTTTCGGTGGAGAAGCAGATGAATTTCGGTGGAAAGAGCAGCCTTCATTGACTTTTTGGTGATCAATTGATGCAGAATTTTCGGTGGAGAAGCAGATGAATTTCGGTGGAAAGACAGCCTTCATTCGGTGGAAATACAACACATGTTCTTGACTTTTTTTGTTGCTCATCTTGTGCAGAATTTCGATGGGAGGGACAGCAGCCTAATTTCAAGACTTTTTGGTTCAATTTGTTTCAAGAAATTGTTGCTGTCCGAGTGCTTCAATTTCTGCATGTGTTTCTACTTTATTTTTCTGCATCCGTGAGTTGTATGTGTTGAGCTTTATTTTTCTGTTTTGAATTCCAGCCGTGATTGTTGATTTCTTCATTGAGGTGCCGTGAATTGTGTGAGTTGCTTCCCTTTATTTTCTGCATGTGTGATTTGATTTCCAGCTGTGAGCTGCATGTGTGCTGTGATTGGTTTGAGTTCCAGCTTGCATGTGCTGGTTTCTTCCTTGAATTTTCCGTATATGTCAGACCACCTCCTTCCATTTTCTTTCTCTTCTGTTTTTAGCTTCTGTCCGTACCTACTTTCCAAGGAAACAACTTGCTTCTTTTCTTTCCTTCCGTAAAATCCTCTTACCAAACATCCAGCTATCTCCTCACAAGAGCTTCAGACCTCTCACAAGTGATGTGAACCCCAATCGATTTGCTTTGAGACCCAACAACAATATTGGAAAACAACCCCAAGAAAGCCAAACTCAGATTTATGGATGGAGAATTTAGACCCGATGAGAACCCGTTCCAAGAACCTAGATTATATCAAAATCTAGACCCATTGAAGAATCCGTCTCAAGAATCCAAATTACAAAGGACGAACGCCACAAAGGTTTTGCTTTACCTTTGATAAGTTCAAATGTTCAAGAAGAACAAGAGGAGATAACTCAAACTCTCAAAGAAATGCCATATATTCTGCCTCTCAAGTGAGACTATAAGTTGTTTAAATAGACAACTCCCAAAAACCCTAATGAAAGCGCTCGGGTACTGTAGCATGAACAGTGTCGTACGCCGCGCTACAGTAACTTCTAAACCCTAGTGAAATAATAAGTTTCCAAATAAACCCTTGGCCAAAATACAAGGCCTTCCCAAAGAAAACCCTAGTCCATTAGAAATAAGACAGATGTGGGCCAAGCATCCTCAAGCCCAATTATTCTAGATTAATTCCTATGACTAATAAAATAAGCCATTTTAATGAAATAAATAAGTCCATGGCCTTCAATAATAATAGGCCCAAGTCGTGTCTTCCATAGCTTAGATCAAGTGGATCAAAACTGGTTCTCCTTCTTTCAAGCCCATCATGAGTGTTGGGCTCTTGCTAGCTTCATCCCAATTGGATTGCACCAATTCTTGCATTGCTCCCTTGATCTTCATGGCTCTTAATCTTGTAATTGATCCTTAAGACTTGGTCCTCCTTGGGGCCCATCATTCCCCCTCTCCTCAAAAGGATTCGACCTCGAATCTCCACCTGGATCAAACGGAAAAATATCAATAATATTGAAAATAGCAAACACATGATACTTACCTGGAAGATCCACTAGATATGAAGTATCATTAATTTTATCAAGAATTTGGAAATGTCCATCCAAGCTATTTCTGTCATCAACAGGTAAATGCATTAAATCAAAATGTATAAGTGGATTAAAACCAAAAGCACCTTCAAAAGATGAATGAGAAATAGTAGTATGCATGGTCTTCTTATATGCAAACTCTAATAATGATAAATGATACTCTCGCAGACATTCATGCAACAATTCAATGAAAGGAAAATGATACTCCCACATACGTTCATGAAACACATATAAAGCCTTCCTTACACCAAAATGACCACTCCAATTATATGCAACCTTAATGAATGGCAAACCATACTCCCAAAAGTATTCCTGCAATATGCCTAAATTCTTCTTTACACCAAAATGACAACTCAGATTATATGCAACCTCAATGAATGCCAAATAATATTCCCACAAGCGTTCATACAACACGCCAATGAATGGCAAATGATACTGCCACAAACGTTCATGCAACACGTCAATAAATGCCCAATGATACGCCCAAAGGTGTTCATGTAACACATAAAAAATCTTCAGCACACCTAGATTACCCAACAAACTACTTCCATATCTATCACACACAAGCAACTCACACATAAAACTAGTAGGCACACAAAGTTTATTCTCTCCAAACAAATACCAATCTAGTCTATAGCACTTACCAAACGATGTTGTCTCACGTACTCCATCCACACTGGCAAAGTCATCATCATTAGCATGCAATTTCTTGTCATATTCAAATNTCGGATTTTAAATGTAAATGACTAAAAGATTAAATTCAGAAATTAATAAAACTAAATTAAGAATTAAACTAGATTATAAATTAATAAAATACAAACTGAAAATTAAAAATACTCAAAGACAAGAAAGATTAAAGAAATGCGAAAAAAATAAATAACACGTAATAAGTAAACAAAAAATAAATAAATAAATTACTCAACGAAATATCCAAAATAAATAAATAAATAAAACTAAAGCTGCCGAAAAAAATGAGACTTGTTCAACAAAAATTAATCTAAGCAAAGCCATAAAAATGAATCTGACCACTAAGCTCTGGATAATGATATCGTAAAACAAGAAGAGAAAAGAAAAAAAATAAAGACTGGCCGCCTCCCACATAAGGTCTGGAATTCTACTGCAGAAGCTAAAGAAGAACCATTAAATTGATCTCTCCTGCTTCTCTAAAGAAATCCCAACGTAAAGAAAATAAAACTGAAAATAAAATGAGGCTGAGAAAACAAAGAAAATAAAATAAAAACAACAACTGTCCAACCTATGATATGAACGAAAAATAAATAAATTAAAACTCTACTTTACTGCACCTTCATCTAAACGAAAGCAAGAAGAAAAAAAATAAGCTGCTTCTCTAAACGAGAAGAAAATAAATAAAATTCAAGACTACCCTACTGCTATAAAAAAAATAAAGAAACTCCGTCTAAAACTGAAAAAGAAAGAAAGGAGAAAAAAAAATTACTTTGCTACCTCTAGCTAAACAGAAAAATAAGAAAACGACATGTTAAAACATGAAATCTACCGAGAAAAAAAAAAATTGCATGGAATGAAAACATGAGATAAACATTGCTCCACGTAAACTGCAAAAAAAAAAAATATGAAGTGCTACCGAATGAAATAAAATTAGAGTTGCCGAATAAAATAAAATTAGAGTTGCCGAATGAAATGAAACTAGAGTTGCCGAATGAAATAAAACTAGAGTTGTCGAATGAAATAAAATGAAACTGAAATAAAATAAACTCTCTATGTAAATTTTTTCTGATTTTTTCTCTTCTTTTTTTTTCAACCCGTAAGCTTTCTCCTCTGTTTTTTTTTTACTGCAGTCCGTTCAAATGCAAAGTAAGTTCTTGGTCTGAAACACCGAACAAAATAAAACAAAAGCAGAAAAAATGAAAACAATTCTATCTTGCGTCTAAACCAGCAACTGAAAAAAATTGAATTCAAATCACTTAGTTTAGTTATGGAAGACAACAACAAAACAATTGAATGCAGAAAAATAAAACAAATGTTGTTCTTTTTTTTCAAGTCTGAACTGAAAAACAAACTAAACCAACGTAAAACTCAAATCTGCTGCAACATCTAATGCAGAGTAAAATTATGTGTCTGTTTTTCTCTTTTAAGGTCTGTAACTAAGGCTAAAAAAATTAAACTGCTGCTGAAAAAAAAATAAAACAGAGAAATGAAACTGAAAATGAAGTAATAACAACTGCCGAATGAGATACAATGAAACTGAAATTGAAAACTAAGCTTTTAGTTCTGTCTCTTCTCTCTCTTTCTTCCCTTCTTCCCCTCCTTTTATAGAGTTTTCATGTGTTTCCTGCTGAATTGCTGCTGCATGTGTTTGTGCTTCTTTTTCTGTTTGTGGTTGGTTGTCCACGTTGGTTGCTGTCCGTGTATGAGTTGTGTGCTACCCGAGTGGTTCTTGAGCTGCTTTCGGTGGATGCTGTTGCTGTATTTCCGTGATTGATGCTTGAGGTGCAGGTTTAATTTTTTTTTTTTTTTCTGTTGCACTGCTTTGCCGTGAATGACTTTGCTTCTCTTCCTTTTGCATGTGCATGTGATGCTGCTGCATGTTTTTGCTTTGTCTGCATTAGTTGAACTTTCTGCATTAGGTGCCGTGTATGATCTGCATTTCTTCTTGACTTTTTCTGCATTAGGTGATGCTTTTGGTGCTGCTTCATTTTCTTATGCTGTCCAAGTGAGCTGCCGTGATTTTCTGCAGGTGCTTGTCAATGAGTTCCAGCTTGAAATTGCTACATGTGTGTTGCGTGATTTGCTGCTGCATTGGTCTTGATTTTCTGCTGCATTGCTGTTTGAGAATTCTGCATGTGTGTGGGCTCCAGTTCCAGCCATGTGAGTGTGCTAGCTTGGTTCTCTTTGTTTTCTTTTCTGCATTTGCCTTTTATCCTCTGCGTGATCTGCTACCCAGTGTTGAGGTCACGATTTCATCGTGTCTTTCCTCTGTCCGTGCCTGGCTCATGCGAGTGCCCCTGGCCATGCGTGCTTCTCGTTTCAACACGCTAGTAGTTTTCGCGTCCTACTCTGCATCTTGTGAGGCCACGATCTGCCAGCCCCTGCACTCCCCAGTTAACAATATGTTGTAACAAACCAAATTAGGCTTCCCACCCTTCGCAATTACATCATCCAATAGTTTCATGGCTTCATTCACTCCTTTTTCCTTATAAACAGCTTCAAGCAAGAAAGAGTATGTGAATGCATTTGGAATCAGCCCCTTCTGCATCAATCGATCCAAAAGCAGCAAGCTCTGGTTCAAGTTTCCATGCATACAAAGTCCTCTAACAAGCGAATTGTAAGTAACAGTATTGGTTGGGAAGCCATGTTCCTCCATTTTTTTCAACCAATTGCATTGCATACCCAACATTCCCTTTTTTACACAAATAGTTGATCAAGTACGTGAATGAAGCTGCATCAGGTATAATGCTAGAACCAATTATCATCTCCATTACTCCAACCACTTTTCTCATCTTATTTGCTTTGCACAGATCATACAAGAGCTGAGTTGCTTGAGCTACATCAGGCTTTTGGCCCTTCCTTACCATATACTCTGGTCGCTGGATTTCACTCGATGATGTTTCTTTAAATCTCGATTCTTTTGAAATACGAGAGAAAGAAAAAGCAAGTAGTTGAGCACAGCCGTGCTCTATTTTTCATGCAATGGATTTTTGCATCTCTCATTACTCCAGTCTCGTCCACACCTCCCCTACCGTTTTATGTAATCAGTCCTAAGCTCATGAACATGAAAGTTCCCTGGTCAAGCACGCACGGCTTCTCCAATCAATCAAGCACCAAAACTATCCTTAATTTCTACACCCAATTCCGTCTCCTTTTTATGTCCAACTAGCCCACCGAAAGCACCCCTAGACAACACGTGAAACTGCTTCTTGACTTTACGTAAAAATTTCACCGTTTAATCTCGTGAATTTTATTTAAGCTGAAAATAAAGAAATAAAAATACACTCGAAATAAATTAAAAAGAAAATAGATTATTAAAAAAAAAATTATATATATAAGGAAGTATTGTCCAATTAAATCATAGTTATAAAATTAAGCATAAACATGATATTAATCAATTAAAAATCATAACTCGAATTTATGCTTATTAACTATTTTTTTCTAAAACCAATAAATAATGTCACGAAACAATTGAAATACATTGGTTTTAAATAGCTAAAATATGCAATATCTCAGCTCAATCATCAACCCTGAAGCTTCATCAAGTGACATGTTAACATGTTTTATGGCCCAAAGAGCTCGATGCTGAATATCAACAGGTAAATGACAAGCTTTACCATAAACTAATCGATAGGGAGACATCCCTAGATTTGTTTTAAAAGCTGTCCTGTATGCCCACAAAGCATCAAGAAGCTTAATCGACCAATCTTTCCTATTAGGATTTACCATTTTCTCCAAAATGAGTTTTATTTCTCTATTTGCCAATTCAGCTTGCCCATTTGTTTGGGGGTGATAGGGGGTGGAAACTCGATGTGTAATACCATATTTTTTTACAAGTGTAGAAAATGGTTTATTGCAAAAATGAGAACCCCCATCACTAATGATAACCTTGGGCATGCCAAATCGAGCAAACAAAGATTGTAAAAATTTTAGTACAACATGATGGTCATTGGTTTTGCAAGCGATGGCCTCAACCCACATTGAAACATAGTCCACAGCCAATAAAATATATGTGTTTCCAAAGGAAACTGAAAAAGGTCCCATGAAGTCTATTCCCCAACAATCAAAGATTTCTAAAGTAAGAATGGGGGAAAGAGGCATCATGTTTCTTTTGCTAATGGCTCCTAACTTTTGACAAGACTCACACGCTTTGCAAAAATTGTAAGCATCCTTAAACATAGACGGCCAATAAAGACCGCTTTGCAAAATTTTTGCCACTGTTTTCTTCGCTGAAAAATGACCACCGCATGCACCCATATGACAAAATCTCAAAACTGAAGAAAACTCATCATCAGGAATGCATCTTCGAATCAATTGGTCCGAACAATATTTGAAAAGATAAGGGTCATCAAAGTAGAAATGTTTTACCTCAGATAGAAACCGACGCTTATCTTGGGTTGACCATTCAGAAGGCATTTGCTCAGTCACCAGATAATTGACTATGTCAGCATACCAGGGAACTTTATTTACCACAAACAGGTGCTCATCCGGAAAACTATCATCAAGAGGGAGGCTGACATTTGAAGAAGAGATGATGACAATCTAGAAAGGTGGTCAGCTACCACGTTTTCAACTCCTTTCTTGTCCTTAATGTTGATGTTGAACTCTTGAAGTAATAGAATCCATCGAATCAAGCGTGGTTTTGCATCTTTTTTAGCCAACAGATACTTAAGAGCAGAGTGGTCAGTGAAAATAGTAACAGGAGAACCAAGAATATAAGCCCTGAATTTATCAAGTGCAAAAACCACTGCAAGCAGTTCTTTTTCAGTAGTGGTATAATTTTTCTGGGCATCATTCAAAGGTTCTACTAGCATAGTAAATCACACATGGTCTATTATCCACACGCTGACCCAAAACAGCTCCTAAGGCATAATCACTCGCATCTGTCATGATTTCAAAGGGAATGTCCCACTGCGGGGGTCGCACAATAGGAGCAGTAGTAAGCGAATTTTTAAGGGTATCAAAAGCTTTTTGGCACTCATCAGTCCAAACAAATTCAATGTCATTTTGTAAAAGAGTGCACAAAGGTTTTGCAATAGAACTAAACCCTTGAATAAACCGCCTATAAAAACCAGCATGACCAAGGAAAGAACGAATATCCCTAACCGTCCTAGGAATAGGAAGTTTAGATATTAATTCAATCTTTGCCTTGTCGACCTTTATACCCTCAGAGGAAACAATGTGTCCCAAAACAATGCCCTGAGTAACCATGAATTGACACTTCTCCCAATTAAGTAAAAGATTTTTTTCCTCACATCTTTGGAGAATACGTGCCAAATTATGCAAACAACTTTCAAAAGTTTTTCCAAAAACAGAGAAATCATCCATGAATATTTCACAAATATCATCAATCATGTCAGAAAAAATACTCATCATGCATCTCTGAAAAGTAGCTGGAGCATTACACAAACCAAAAGGCATTCTAGTAAAAGCAAAAGTGCCAAAAGGACAGGTGAAAGTGGTTTTCTCCTGATCCTCAGGCGCTACAGCAATTTGATAATAACCAGAATAGCCATCCAAGAAACAATAATATGCATTTCCAGCCACTCTTTCCAAAATTTGATCCAAAAATGGTAAAGGAAAATGATCCTTCCTACTGGCTGAATTAAGTTTTCTATAATCAATGCACATTCTCCAGCCAGTAACCATTCGAGTTGGAATTAACTCATTTTTCTCATTTTGTATGACAGTTAAACCAGATTTTTTTGGTACCACTTGAGTTGGACTTACCCACTTACTGTCTGAGATGGGGTAAATGATACCCACTGCGAGTAGCTTAAGCACTTCCTCTTTCACAACTTCCTTCATGGTAGGATTGAGCCTACGTTGAGCATCACGAACTGGTTTAGCATCGTCTTCAAGATGAATTCTGTGGGTACATATAGCGGCATCAATGCCTTTGATGTCGGCTATTGTCCAACCAATTGCGCCTCGATGCTTTCTTAATATTTCAATCAATTTGGCTTCCTCCTTCTGATTTAGTTTTGAGGAAATCACCACCGGAAAAGTGCCTTCTTCAGGTCCAAGGAACGCATACTTTAAATCTTGAGGAAGCGGTTTTAGTTCCAATCGGGGAACTTCTTCCTCTGAAGATCTAAGCATGTCTGGTGGTGGTAAAGCTTCGAACTGGGGTTTCCATCTTGCTCCGGCAAATTGTACTTCAAGTGGTAAAGAATCTGCAAAATAATCAAGAAATTCAAAGTCATTTTCATTGATATGATCAATTTTCTCATCAAGTAAATATTCAGATGTCTGAAAAATATAATCATCATCAGAGAAAGGAGAGGTTGAGCAAATAGACTCTGTTGATGTCAAACTCTCCACAGCATTCAATTCACTTGTGTCATCAAAATGTGTTGGCATCTTGCAAGCGTTGAAAACGTTCAACTCAAGTGCCATGTTCCCAAAGGTAAGCTTCAACACTCCACTTCTGCAATTAATCAAAGCGTTTGATGTAGCTAGAAATGGTCTTCCAAGGATGACAGGAGCTTGGTAAATAGTGGAGGCTGGCTGCTGCATATCAAGAACTACAAAATCCACTGGGTAGTAGAATTTGTCCACCTGGACCAACACGTCCTCTACAATACCCCTTGGTACCTTAACTGATCTGTCAGCCAGTTGTAGCATGATGGAGGTCTTTTTCAGCTCACCCAATCCCAATTGTTCATAAACTGAGAACGGTAGCAAGTTCACACTACTCCCCAAATCAAGTAGAGCTCTCCCAATGCGTGATTCGCCGATCATAATGGAAATGTTGGGAGAGCCGGGATCTCCAAACTTCTGAGGAGTCTCGCTCAATATTAATGCACTAACTTGCTCCGTCAGGAAGGCTTTCTTCTTTACATTCAGCTTCCTCTTCACTGTACACAAGTCCTTCAAAAATTTTGCATATGAAGGTACTTGTTGTATGGCATCCAAAAGTGGAATATTGATTTTCACTTGCTTGAAAATCTCTTGAATCTCCGTGTGATACCTGCTCTTTTGGCCAGGCCGCCAATCTTTGAGGATAGGGAACCACAGGTCAGTATCCCTTGGTAGTTTCAGCATCTACACTATAGGCTTCTTCAACTCTGGTCTCACTACCTCTGGTTCTTTCTCAATTTCATCAGTCTCCGTTACATCTTCAGGTGTAGGAGCAACTTCCTGTGTGTCTATAGGCATTTCTGGTCGGGAAACTTCTTTCCCACTTCTCAAAGTAAGGACTGCCTTCGCTGTCTCAATAACGTCCCCTGAGACATTATGCACTTGTTGTTGTTGCTGCCTGTATACTTGAGGATTAGGTTGAGGCTGTGCTGGAAATTTCCCTTTCTCCAGGGTGCTCAAGGTTGTGCTCATCTTGTTGATAGTGCCACGCAACTCATTTATGGCCTGAGTATTTTGATTATTTGTGGTGGCCTGAATCTGCATGAATTGTTGAAGTGTATTGGCCATCTGTGCCATACTATCATCTAGAGTTTTCTTTGCAGATGATGAAGGTTGAAAACTCTGTGCAGCCATATGAGGTTGAAATCCAGGCGGAGCTACATGAGGATAGCTCTGAGGATTCCGATATGACGGGTACTGATGCTGAGGAGCATTCTGATGAAATGGTTGCTGTTGAGGTGGTGGGGACCGACCAGGTTGATCATTTCTTCATGAGAAATTTGGATGATTCCGCCACCCCGGATTATATGTGTTGGAGAAAGGCTGATTTTGTGCTCTATTCACCCAATTAGTTGATTGCATCTGCTCCGACCCACTTTCTTGAAACACTGGCATTATCGGGCAGTCTTTGGTCTTATGGTTTGAATCAGCACATATAGAACATGCCTCTGCTACTTTCACAGCCTTTACTTTGTCCATTTCCATGACCTCCATTCTTCTAGTTAAAGCAGTTATTCGGGCTTGAACATCAGTGTCCCCTTTAAGCTCGTATCTACCCCCTCCAGAAATAGCCCTCAGTGGTTTTGCTGTTGATGGAACTCGATCAGTACGAGTATTCCACTGTTGTGCGCTCTCAGCAAGGTAGTCAAAAAATGACAGTGCTTCATCAGGTTCCTTGCTAAAGAACTCCCCATTGCACATTGTCTGAACAAATTGCTTGCATTCCGGAGTGAGGCCAGTGTAAAAATAGCTCACCAACCTCCAAGATTCAAAACCATGATGTGGACAGATGTTCATCAAATCTTTAAATTTTTCCCAACTGGCCTGAAAGGTCTCATCAGGTCTCTGATTGAATTGGCTGATTTGCTCTTGCAAAAATTGAGTTCTCTGAAAGGGAAAAATTTTTTGTAAGAATTCACGCTGCATATCAGACCAACTAGAAATAGAGTTGGGTCTTAAAGAGTTAAACCAAATCTTCGCTTTATCCTTTAAAGAGAAAGGAAATAAACGAAGTCTAATGAACTCATCAGTAACAGCCCTAGTGATAAATGTGGCGCAAGCCAACTCAAAATCTGTTAAGTGCTGGTACGGACTCTCAGAATCCATCCCGTGGAACTGAGGTATCACTGACATCATGCCATGCTTAATAGAGAAATTGGGTGCATTTTCTGGTAAAATAATGCATGAAGGTGTAGTGGTACGAGTGGGTTGCAAATAGTCCTTAAGAGTGCGTGGTGCAGGTGCAGCCATGTTTTCTGATTCAATTTCAATTTCGCCACCTGACTCACTCAAAGAAAAGATAGGCGAACTATCTATCTCCAAGCTGTGTATACTACTATCAACACTCGATGTGACTCTAAGCAACCTATTTGAACTGTCTCTTACCCATGACATGAAACATCATTTTAGAGAAGCATAAAAAAAAATTAACGAGTTTAAATTTAAACTACTTTCCCCGGCAACGGCGCCAAAAACTTGACTCACTCAAAAAAATGAGTAGCACAAAGGCTATCCCAAGTGCAGGAGGATGTCGTGTAATAATTAGGACTAAATTCCTAGATCGTCTCATCAGGGAAAGTTACTCAAAAATTAAACTCGTTGAAAAAATTGTGAAAAAAACTTCACAAAGAGAAAACAATTGGATGGTATGTGCAATGGATGGAGAGGTTACTAGTCATGGACTAGATTCATATTTTTAGATTTGTTTGTCGGATTTGAGTGCAACAATGAAAAGTAAAGAATTAAAATGCATGAAACTAAATTAAAATTGCTGAAATTAATAGACTGAAATTTAAAAGAGCAAGAAAAATAAATGACATTAATTTAAATAATAGGAATTAAAGAGCAAGAAAATAAATGACATTAACCTAATTAAAGGAATTACAAGTGCGACAAAATTAAATGATAATGATTTAAATGAACAAAAATTAAAGGTGCAAGAAAAATAAATGACAACAATTTAAATAGACAGAAATTAAATGTGCAAGGAAAATATAAGACATTAAATTGAAATTAAATAAAAATAGGAATTGTAAGGAATAAACTTGATGTTTGGAAATGGAGACTGCGTTCTCCAATCCAAAACTCTGAACTTCCAGATAACATGATTTCTCAAATAAAATAAACGCTCTAAATAAAATGCATCCTAAAAGAAATTGAACTCTCAATTAAATTAAACTTTCAAATAAAATACACACTCAAATTGAAGTTGAGCTTTAAATAAAATAAACACTCAAAGAAATTATTTCCTAGATGAACACAAAGAAACTGAAATTACAGAGCGACTGGAAAACTGGCTTCTAACACTAATGTCTGGAACCGAAAAGAAATAGATTGAAATAAAAATAAAAACTACCGACCTTCTGTTCTGTGTCTAACCTCACACCGACTACCCTTATAGCTACTGAACCACAAAGAAAAAAAATGAAAACTGATGAACAAAAAAAATAATCAAGATGCCCAACTACTATTCTACCATAAAGAAACATAAGAGAATGAAAGAAAATTAAAATTCCAGCCAAAGGAAACAACACAAGCTGCCGAATGAAAATGAAACTGAAATTTAAAACTAAGTAGAAAATTCTATCTCTTCTCTCTTCTCCCCCTCCTTAGTCCGTAAGTCTCTCTTGCTTTTATAGAGTCTGCATGAGAAATTTCTGTCCGTGGATGCATTGCTTTTGGTGGATGCTGCATGTGATTCAACAGGTTGCTTTCGGTGGAAATTCTGCATTTTTTCTTTTCGTGAGCTGCTTTCGGTGGACTGAATGAGAGACTGCTGCTTTGAACTGCATGTGCTGTGGGCTCCATGTTTTCTGCATGTGCCGAACTGATTTCATCCGTGAATGATGATCGTAAGTCCCTTCTATCAAAGCCTTTTTCTCCAAGTCAGTCCGTTTGCTTCCCAGACGAAAAAGCATCCAAACATATATAGTCCTTTACATTAAAACTTTCTTTACGTAAAAGAAAAAAAAAACCAGGTCTGCGTCTCCTCTCACCAGCCATAACCCACGTCCTTCACGTCCAAACCAGCCTTGCAAGATGAAAAGAAATAGAATGCAGTATATCCAAACATAAGGTTCCTCCGCAGTTGCCGAAAAATTGCCAGACGAAGTTCCCGTAAATGAAAACTCCCCACTTTTACGTGAACAAAGTTCCTTTTTTTTTTTTTACGTAAACTTGCTGTCCAGCTGCTCTCCCAAAAGCTCCAATACACCTCAGCTGCAGTCCGAAGCTCCTACATGATCCCTTCCACGTCTCTGTTGCATCCAAAAGCTAGCCGAAAACTCCAGATGAAGAGTACCTCAGCCCAGCGTCAAAATGTGAAGTTCTCTCTCCGTTTCATGTACTTTCCGTCCTGCTGTGTTTCCTTACTTCAAAAATAAAACTGAAAGTCCAGCCCTGCAAGATGAAATGAAATAAATTGCAATATAGGTCCAAACAGAAGGTTAGTCCCTTTCCGAAAAATTCACTCCTCTGTTTTCTTCTACTAAAAAAACAGAGCAAGTTTTTTTCTCTTCAGAAAACAGCTCTCCCTTCTTTAACGTAAACTCTCTCCTAACATCCAGGCCACCCTCACGTAAAACTCATTTCCTCCTCCTTTAAGTTCTGGTCCGTAGCTTTCCAAAGAAAATCTCCAGCTTTCCGAAAAATTTCTGTCCGTCCAAGAGTCTTCCTCTTACGTAAACTCCTTTCTCCGTTCTCCGTCCAAGGCTAGAGGACCCCCCGAACCAAGTGTGTCTGGTCCCTCTTTTCTTTCGGTCTAAAACTAGAGATAAGGCTCCCCTCGCATCTGCTCTTCACAGCCCATCTATATATTTTTTTTTTCTTTCTTCCGTAAATCCCCTTACCCGAACGTAAACTTCCTTCCTTTTTTTCTCAGTTCCTCTCCGAACCTTCCGGCCACCTCCTCCCTTCCTTTCTCTCTTTATGCACTGACTTTTTTTTTATTTTTTTATTATAGACTTCCAAGTCAAGCACGCACGGCTTCTCCAATCAATCAAGCACCGAAATTATATCCTTAATTTCTGCACCCAATTCCGTCTCCTTTTTACGTCCAACTAGCCCACCGAAAGCACCCCCAGACAACACGTGAAACTGCTTCTTGACTTTACGTAAAAGCTTCACCGTTTGATCTCATGAATTTTATTTAAGCTGAAAATAAAGAAATAAAAATACACTCGAAATAAATTGAAAAGAAAATAGATTATTAAAAAAAATATTATATATGTGAGGAAGTATTGTCCAATTAAATCATAGTTATAAAATTAAGCATAAACATGATATTAATCAATTAAAAATCATAACTCGAATTTATGCTTATTAACTATTTTTTTCATCTAAAACCAATAAATAATGTCACGAAGCAATTGAAATACATTGGTTTTAAATAGCTAAAATATGCAATATCTCAGCTCAATCACTTATTAACTATTTTTTTTCATCTAAAACCAATAAATAATGTCCCGAAGCAATTGAAATACATTGGTTTTAAATAGCTAAAATATGCAATATCTCAGCTCAATCACTTATTAACTATTTTTTTCATCTAAAACCAATAAATAATGTCACGAAGCAATTGAAATACATTGGTTTTAAATAGCTAAAATATGCAATATCTCAGCTCAATCACACCCTAACTAGCTTTTTGCTAATCCTTGAGCAAAATAGTGAAAATTATTTGAGATGAATATTGCATAAAGATCGAAATTCAAACAAAAACAATCAAACTCAATTCTGAATTCTCACAAAAGTGACACGTTACTACTCAACCCCCAAGGGTTATACCCACCAAGACTATCTTCAACAATCTTTCATATAGAATTAAGGCAAATATCTCAGGACTCAAATGTGTGTGTTCAGCTAAACTGGTTATGTGTTCCTCATTACTAGCCATGATTTGTCATAGGATTTTTTTCAACCTTAAGATTAATCATTGCTGATTCTAACTACCTCAAAGCCCAAGGGACTAGCAGTTTTCATGCCAGCTCTGTTTTTAAAGGTTGGACACTCAACCCCCAAAGTCTTGGGTAACTGTTTCTAGCCCTTTTTACTTAGGAAAGTTCGCTAAGCCGCCTTTATTTCTTCTTCTTCTTCTTCTTCTTCTTCTTCTTTTTGTTTTGTTTTGTTTTTTGTTTTTTTTTTGGCATGGCTCGGTAGTCCTGCAGTTTACTTCTCCAGTGTTAAATCAATGAATGGTATTTAAGGAACACTACAAGCGTAAGCATGTGCAAAATGTCCTTCAAACTTTGCCTTTCGTTCTACAGAAATCTTATCAAGTTTTATCTCAATAACTATAACATCCCGGTGTTTCAAGCCACGTATCAACAAAATATGATGCATCAAAAATCATGTTCTATGTTTAAGCTTGAAAATAAATCTTCAGAAAATAATTCCGCTCAACTACTCCACCAAGATACTCAAATTTCACAAAAAAAAACTTCAACAGAAAACTCTCCCCCCAAATAAATTTGACATTGTCCTCAATGTTCAGCAAATGAATGTTCGACGACATATGTTATGCAGGCATGAATTGAAACAAGATAAACACTGTAGAACATATATTGAAATGAAAGAGTAAAGAGGAAAGATGTCACCTGAAATACTCGAGAGCACACAGGGAGTAAATTTCTATCAAAATTAGAAGATAAAGCAAAAGAAATAAAAACAAGCAAGAAATAAAAAGTTTTGGAACGAGATTACCAAATGATATGAATATGAAATCGTACCTGCAAAAAGAGAATACGAGAAAATTAGCAAAAGATTACTGAAATTAACGAGACTACTAAAATCCTCTTCTTCTTTTTTTTTTTTTTTTCAGTGGATCTGTCCATGACCCGACAAGTGTGGCTGGAGATTTGAAAAAAACGCCTGATGTTGTTGACAAACGAGATTGAAGGCTCCGGACTTGTTCTTTATGCTATTTCTATAAAATCAGTCTCAAAGTTCATCCAATCCGCATCAAGTTTTCTTCTTATCTCTATAACTCATCTGCATTCCTTCAACATTCTTGCCTTAAGTTCTCAATCCCTTTCTCAAAGGCTCATTCTTCTACATCTCAACCTCCTGTCC
>QGSO01000687.1:0-35918 GCA_011037825.1 Carya cathayensis
AGAATTTTTTAGTGCCTTTAAGAGATTATTTTTTTCACCTTCTATAGCAGTGAGTCTGTTGTACAGCTTCTTGTTGAGTTTCTTTAATTTGACTACTTCTTCATATACCTCATTATATGCTTCTTGTATGCTAAAATCCTGATCAGTTTCAACAAGTGCTACATCCGAATCACTAAAGGCACATTCACTTTCAGCTTTTGTTAGATCAATCTCAGTAAGATCATTTACAATAGAAGAAAAAGCCATGAAAGATGTTTCATTTTCAGAAGATGAATTTTCAGAATCAGAACTGTCACTAAGTGACACATTCAAAGCTTTTCCTTTACCTTTTCTAAAATGTGGACATTCAATTCTTATATGACCATACCCAGAACATTCAGGACATTTCACTTTGTCTTTCTTTTCATTTTTATCTCTATTCCAGTTTTCAGATTCATTTTTCTTACCAGAAAATTCTTTTCCTTTTTTTGATTTTCCACTACCTTTTTTATTAAACATGAATTTTCTAAATTTTCTTGCAATGAGAGCTATTTCCTCATTATTTAAACTTTCTTCATCAGAAGAGTCCTCATGAATTTCTTTTACAGTTTTCAAAGCAATGGACTTACCTTTTCTTGTTTGAGGAAGCGAAGACTCATATGTTTGTAAAGATCCGACCAGCTCTTCAACTTTTATTATATCCAAATCTTTACTTTCTTCAATAGCAGTAACTTTAGGTCTGAATCTTTCTGGTAAAGACCTTAGAATCTTCCTCACAATTCTTGAATCATCAACTTTTTCTCCGAGATTAAACCTGGAATTAACAATGTCATTAAGTTTAGCATAAAACTCATTAAAATTTTCATCTTCCAGCATCTTAATCTCCTCAAACTTAGATGTTAACAATTGTAATTTTGAGTTTTTCACAGTTTTTGTTCCTTCATGCGTAACCTCCAGAATTTCCCATGCTTCTTTAGCAACCTCACACATGGAGATTCTTTTAAATTCTACAGGAGATACAGCCATGAAGATAGCATTCAGTCCCTTGCTATTCCAATTACAGTTGTTGATTTCTTCTTTTGTCCAAGCATCAATGCTTGTTGTAGGTTTAGTCCATCCCTTTTCAACAGAGTACCACACTCGTTCATCCAATGATTTGAGAAAAGCACGCATGTGTACTTTCCAATATGCATAATTTTCACCATTGAAGTGTGGTGGGGCAGTCAGTGATGACATATTGCAGGGGCACGGATCACACTCAGATGAGTGAACCACGCTCTGATGCCAATTGAAATTCCCAAAGTACCCCTGTAAAACTACCAAAGTGTCTACCAATTTCTTTGCACAAATTTATTAGATCTCAATTATCAAGATTATATAATGAATCAAATATTTAAAATAAACAATCAAATTTGCAAGACGCAAAGATTGGTTACGAAGGGAAACCCTTTAAAGAACTCTTTAAAGGTAAAACCCTACGGGGCAGCCAAACCCAGGAAAGTCAATTTTATTATTTGAAGAACAAATACAAGCAATCATCAATTACAAAACCTTTGCAATTCGACTATCTTATTTACCAAGACAAACGACCCGTTTGTCTTCTACCGCAGTAGCAGCTAGAACCTCTGGCGCTCTTCAAATGTGGCCTTTCCTCCTAGAACTCTAGGGGTTGAATTCCAATCACACGATCCTCCAATACGGGAGCACGATCACACTTAAAGAGAGATGAAAAACCCCATGAAAATTCTCAAATGAATTTTCTCACATATATGCTCTGAATAACCACTCTGAAATTCGTGGCTCTCTAATCTCTGAGAAGATACAAAACCGAATCCCTTTAAATAGAAAGTCTGGAAAGAGTTCTAGTCGCAGTAGGACTCTGCTGACAGTTAGCAACAGACGCGAAAACGCGTACCGACGGACTGCTAACATTTCGTGATAACTTCTTCTGTTATAGACTAAACTCTGTTCAGATTTCTTCTCGATAAGTGCAAAACTATCAGAACTCGATTTTGACTTCAGGGACTTATCTAAACATCACCTAAGACTTCTAGATAAGCTAGAGATAAATAATTATTTTTAAATTCATCAACAATTTCAAATAATATGATAAGACAAGCCTTATCATCTCATAATCTAATCCTAACCAATTTTTGCCTTAACAATCTCCCCCTTTGGCGGATTGATGACGGAACCAGTTTGATGAATGTAACTACCCAAATTGTTTTTGAATTACAACTAAACAAGGAGTTAAGAGCATGATTAACAAAACATGATAAGGTTCTCCCCCTTTGATGCTGCTGCTCCCCCTCAAACGTTTCTCCCCCTTTCGGTCAACAATCAGCCAAGGAGATCTATATTTCATCATCAGAGTCAGCTACATTGGCCATAATAGTTTGCACATCCAAAGAAAGTTGAACCAAGCGATCATTTGCTTGCACACAATCAGAGCGGACAGCAGCCAATTGTTGCTCCATCTTAGACTGACTTGCTTCCCATTTGGCTGTAAGGCCATCGATCTTCTGAGATAGCACAGCTATTTGCTCAAGAACTTGAGAGATGGGAATGGAAGGTTCGGGTGGAGAAGATGCTGACTCAGTAGTTAGGGGGCGTTTCTTAGTAATAACCGCCTCAGACTTGACCACAGTTAGTGCTGAAATGGGGCCTGGCAGCTTCATTGTAGGTTCATTAGCCCGAAGTGGAACTTTAGCAAGCATGGCCAATTTAGTAATTAGACTTCCAAAAGGGAGATTTAATTCCTTTTCCACATGTGAGCGATGAATAATGTCAATGACATGCCGTGGAAAATCTATAGGAACGCCAGTGGCAAGAGCATACATGAAATAAGCTCTTTCTAAAGAAATTTCTGTGTGGCGACTAATAGGCCATAGATTGGTCAGCACTATTTTGGCCAGAAGTCAAAACTGAGGCAGCATATGGTGGAGAGGCAGTCTGTTCGTTTTGGCAGTCCATTTGGGGCCATTTGGACCAACAAAGAGATTACGCATTGCGGTCTTAGTTGGAGCTCCCATGCCCTTGTATGGAAATAAAGGGGATTCTACCTTAGGAAGAGTGAACAAACCTTGGAGAATTGCAGGAGATACCTCAATTTGAATCCCTCGAACAATAGAAGAGATACTATGATCATCTAAATTAAAGTGGGCGATGTTTGAGTAGAATTCGCGAACCACTTCAACACAAGGTATAGGTAAGGCATGAGTAAGCTTCTCCCAACCTCGTTCAATGAATATCCGGCGAATCAATTGAAAGTCTTCGGTAGGGAAGTCATTTATGCTTATCTCCCTTTTACCCAAGACGGGTCTCTTGGAGAAGGTATTCCTATATGCAGTTTCAGCTTCAATCGACGTGAAGCGATCAGGATTGGCGGCTGTGGGAGCAGTCACAGATGGTGATGGAGGAGGAGCGGAAGTGTCTCCTAATTGCATAGGTTCAAGTAATGGAACATCCTCACTTGAGGAGTTTTCAGATGGCACAGGAGGTGTGATCTTTTTGCGTTTTGCCCTTTCTTTGAACCTCATCTGAAGCAGTACACTAGCAAAAAAAATGTGAGAATCAAAAAGAGATTAATATCCTATTTTAATAAATGTGATATATATAGATATATATATATATATATTTATGATATTTTTGTTGTGAACAGAAAAAAAAAACTACTCAGCCATGAGAGCTTTACAGTGTGTATAAGAAAATCCTAAAAAGCAGTTCAAAAGAAAAAACTGAGATGAGTCAGGAAATATTACAAGCACTTGGTGGGCATTCGAAAGAACCAAAAAACAAAACAACGTGAGCAATATATCTGTATCCTCAATACATGTAAACAACCCACCTCAAAAGAGTAACTTATATTAATTTCAAACCAGCCCAACCAAGAAAAAAACAGAGAATAAATAGCCTCTCATAAGTCTACTAAAATCCACACTTACCCTAGAAATAAAAGAAACAAAAAAAAAAAGATTTACCTTGAAGATGCAGAGAATAGTAGAATCAGATGAGCTTCGAAATTACAAAAAAAAATTTATCGAGAGAATGGTAGTGAAAGAAGGAATCTGTGTGCTCAAATGAGGAGGGAAGGATGTGAAGGAGGTTCAGTCCGTGTGAAAATAGAAGAGAAAGAAAAGGGGGGGGTCTATGTGTGTATACGGCAACCAACAACCAAGGAAAATAAACTCTTTAAAAGCTGTATGCCTATGCATGTGCCTCCACTAACACACTTAGCCCTTAGGCACTTATCGCACACCAACCCGCTGGAACTTACTCCAAGCATAGAAGACTTAAACACTTGGCACTTGTCTTACATGTAACGGGAAAAAAAAACTTTCTTTCTTTCTTTCTTTCTTTCTTTCTTTTCTTTTTTTTTTTTATTAAAACAATAAACACACGTTTTTATTTTCTTTTTTTTTTAATTAAAAAAGTTTTTATATATATAAAACAAAGCACATGTATATCCTCATCTTAGTGCAAACATAGTGGATTTTATACTAAAGAAAAATCTGATCAGTACCACCTTCTAAATAGCAACAGTCACTATAGATATTCACTCCTCATAAAATCATCAATGTCAAAGTCCATGTGAGTGTGTGAGTGAGTATACTTATGCCATAAAACATATATATATGTATTCATTTATTTATATATATATATATNGAGGTACCCGATTACCGCTCCAATTGAATACTTTGGCCGGTGGAACGAAATAAAGGGGAAGATACATTGACTCCCAAATTAACGAGAAAAATGTTACGATATACCTTCTGTACAAAACTTCCCTAAAAGTTTTAAAAAAATAAAAAGAAACACAATGTACTCATGTTATATTGATCATGATAAAAATTAATCTTATTTAAAACCATTTATAAGAAATAAATTAAAATTTACTTTTTTAATCGTTCATTTTTTTTTTATCATTTTTATAGTTTATATATCATGTAAAAAGAAATTGTTTATAAAAAGCATCCAGATCTAATTTTTGCCGCTCTCCTTCTCTTATTTCTCTATCTGTCCACTTTGTCTATTAAGATAGTTCTTTTTTCTTAGTTTATTTTGCTTCCTTGAGGACTAAAAAAGATAGATCCTCAGTTTTTAAGCAACTCTCGAGAAACGTGTGCAGCATAAGAAGACTCATAAGTCGCAAGTCGTTCAAATGATAGTAGCGGTTTTGTGAAAATCACCGTGCGTAGTCCTCAGCACCTCTCATAACTGCACGTGGTCCTCATGTGTCACCCTTTTTTGTAGTTTTTCTCTTCACACGCGTCG
Organism: Carya cathayensis; assembly: GCA_011037825.1. Classification (NCBI taxonomy): domain Eukaryota; kingdom Viridiplantae; phylum Streptophyta; class Magnoliopsida; order Fagales; family Juglandaceae; genus Carya; species Carya cathayensis. Next base: position 5,254 of record QGSO01000687.1, read on the forward strand.
GATGATTAGAATCGCCACCATAAGATCTTTTATAATTTTTGTGGCAGAAAAGTGACAAGTGTGTTGCCTTAACGTGTTATCACAGATTTTGAAATCTACTGAAATTGGTCCAAATTGTAATCCGTCCTCAACTTTTCACACATGCAAAATTTTTTGGCTTAACTCGACCTAACACAACATTTTTTGAAGAATAATATTTTTTTCCCAAACTAAGTTGGAGGATTTTCTTCTACCAATTTTTTTAAATGACAAAAGCTTATTAATCACGGACAAAACATTTTTTAATAATTAAAGATAAATATACATGTGCATCTTCACTAAAAAAAATAAACATGTATTTCTTATATTCTCAAAAGGTGCATGACAATTTTTAGTCAATACTTTAAACAACTATGTTTAAAATGAGAGGTACTTTTATAAAAACATCTTATGATAATAATATCATTATATATAAAAAAAATTACTCTTATATTACAACATTATTATGAAATATGTTGTGAAAATGTATTTTGTGTGTATCATTACTCTTAATTTAAATAGATCTTTTCACCCTGATTTAGAGGAATACCTTATCTTATTTAAAACAAAAACTTCTAATTAGTCGAGACAAGCAATCCTAACCCCATTAAAAGGAGGAGAATATTGAATAGAATGGAATGTATTTTGCAAAATTTGGACAATTGAAATAAAAAAGAAGATTATTTTAGCTGAAGTTCATAAATTCCAATGTGAATACGTTGTACAAGTTAAAAAAATAAAAAAAGTAATTTTGTATTTGTCAAAGTGGCTCTACAGCCACCGCTAGTAGCTCCTAAGAGCTATCACCAGTTGATTTTGTACGTGTGTGTGATTTTTTTTTAACTTTTCTCTTACATGTATTTTGTAACATTTTTAAATATTTTTTTTAAAAAAATAACATTATTAAATAACTACTTACTTAATTATTAAAAAAAAAACTTAGTGGTAACCCAAAGCTACCTGGCTCCCAGCATTTTCCTTTTTCAAATCAAACTGCACTTAGTTTGGTGCGTCCCTTAATATCATTTCTCATCTGTTATGCTAAAGCTAACACTAATTTATAAAGCTCCATTCCTTATGGGAGGGAGCTTTTTCCTACATTTTATTATCATTATTGGGATGTTACATGTCATTTTATACTGTATATTTTAAATATTTTATTTATTTTATGTTTTTGTTAAATTAATTAAATTGTTCTATCCATCATGTATACATTACAAATTTATTATAAAAAATTAAAAGAAATATAATGTATAATGTGTATAAAAATAATATATAAAATTATTATTTATACTCTTATGTAGGTGGTGAAGTCGTCGCAGATCATGAAAAGCTTTGCGGCAAAAAAGGTAGTCCGATCAAATCAATTGACAATTAAAAAGTTCGATTTTATACAAATTTTTGGAACTGAACTTATATTTACTAGTTTTACATTTTCAAGAACTGATCCCAGACCGGTTATCCTCCTAAACTGGTAGTTTTAGTTTTATCGATTCCACTCTGATTTAGTCTGATTTTTCGATTTTAATCAAGCGCCAATGTAATTATATTTATTATATATAAAAATTATATATATTTAAGGTTAAAATTTTATGTTAAAAATTACAATATAAAATAATTTTATATATAATTATATATATAAAATTATATATATAATATTTTATATAATATTACAAATTAATTTTTTTATATATAGTTTATAAACCTATCAAGTCCGGTTTCGGAAAGTCAAGAATCAAAACCGAACTAAGTTTAGCCGATTTTGAAAATGTAAGAAATAGTCTTGGACTTGATGGTTCAAAAGTGGACCAACCAGTCAAGTCTGGTCTAGCTTGATTTTTCAATTTTTCGGTTCAAATCTTCACTTATAATTTATGAAGGATTTCCTAATTTGCTCGGAATATTTAAATAGAGTAGGGGGAGAAAAAAATAAAAGGAAGCAAGGTATTTCTCAAAATTGGATAATTAAAATTAAGAAAGAAGATTATTTTAGCAAATTTTAGCTAAATTTCGTAAGTCCCAATGTGAATGACACTGATAATTGAGTAATGATACACATACAATATATTTTTATAATACATAAGATTATGGTATTTGTGTAAAATAATGTTACTTTTATAAAATATTTTACAAAAATATTCCTCATTTAACACATTGTTATAAAATATATTGTCAAAAATATTATATGTAAATCATTTTTCTTGGTAATTTGGCGACTCTTTTATAGAATTTTTCTTAAGTTTCCATGTAAAAATTTTTAAATAAAGTTATTATTTTATCAATTCTTGCTAAGTATGGACGTGGCATGTGGAGGCCCGGTACACGGCACTAATGTGGCTTATATTTAAAGAGGGCAATACTGCTATTGCTATAGGTACCCGCCGCTGGGTACCTATTGCGGAATCGCTGACGTGGCATAATGCCACGTCAGCCAATATGTTATTAAAAAAAATTTGAAATAAACCCAAATGTTCCGGATTGAGCTGAAAGCGGCAAAAGCAGTCCAGTCCCTCTCGAAGTTCAGCCATTCCCTCCCGTTCAGCCATTCCCTCCCGAAGCTGACGAAATCGAACAAATCTAGTAAAGTCTACTCCGAAATCCAGTGGGTTGTAGCCTAAATTGAGAAGGGATAAAGTCTTCTTTTGCATTTCAGTCAATCCCAGTACAGTATATTTTGCAGATGCCGTTGGATAAAAGCCGCAGGTGAAGGCTTGGGTACCCAGCGCCCTTTCCTCTTTACCCAGCCAACTGCCGGTGAGTTTTTGGCTTTGTGGCATTTTCATTTGTTTATTGCAGTATTTTGTTTGCACATTGTGTATAATCTCTAGTTCTTTATGCTTTCTACCGAATGGGTCTGTGGTCTGTGTACAGTTTACACATGAAAATCCCTAAAATGGTGAATTTGTTATTTTTCAACCAAATGTTCATAAATTAATTAAAAGATATAACTTTCTGTTTTTTGCAACCAATTGTGGATTTTGTAAGTATAAGTAACGGTGGTAGTTAAAGTATTGGCCCAACCGGCAAAACACTGTCCGAGTGATTTTCAGGCATGTATTTGCACGGATTAGAAAGTTGGGAGTTCATTTGCATGGCTTGGACTCGGATGATCAGAGCTAAAGGAATAATAAAAAAATTTGAGAAATGAGAAGTTAAAGGGTAAATTGAGACCCATGAGAAGTTATGTTGTGGAATTAGATCAATTAATTGGTATTATTTATTTTCCTGATTTTCATTGAAGATGTACTACTTGTAAGGGCAGTTTAAATTACTTTTGTGGAATTATACAGTTAATCTCTTCTCATCATGGAAAAAGGCGAAGAACACCAATCTCCGCTATCACCTTCTAGCTCAAATCTCCCGACCACGGTGTGTCATATTTTTCCAAAATATGTAGGACTGTGTTGGGTTGTTATCTATGGATTTTGTACATTAATAACTTGTGTAATAACATGTTAGGGCATACCATCAACTTCTCTAAACTTTAGAAATTACATGCACATGCATAGTTACTATGGAGAACTTCCTGCGTGGTCACCAGTTCTTATGCAACAGCCAGTTGGCTACCAATATCCAAGCAATATTCAAGAGGTGATACAATTGTGTTATTGGATTTTTTTTATAAGTTGGTTTTTTTTTTATAGATTAATGTCATAGATAAATTTTGTTTTTTTTTTCTTGAAGCACAATGCTGGTTACCCAACTCATGTTATGAGTACTGGATCTGCCGCATGCGAAAGAAGTGATATAGAAGAAACACCCGATTGTAGGGAAACTGATATCCCATGTACCTCCGCCAGAGTTGAAGAAAGCAACGAAGATAGACTAGATGAAGTGGAAACCGAGGATTTCAATATTGCCGAGACATTACACTTAGAGGATGAAGTTGGTGGTGATAACTTTGTGGAGCCCAAATCGAAGATGGAGTTTAATTCTTTTGAAAAAGTAATGACTTATTATAAGCAGTATGCTAAGAATATTGAGTTTGGGGTGATGACAAGAAGGACTGAGAAGGGAGATGATGGAACTGTCAGATATGCCACCATTGGTTGTGCTCGTGGGAGGAAGGCCCGTAATAGGACGTTGAATGTCGCCAGACCACGTCTGACAGGAAAGACTGAGTGTAAGGCGAAGATTAATGTCTTAAAAGTTGACGAAAAGTTTCAGTTGAAAAATGTTCATAATATTCATAACCACAGTCTTAGTCCCAAAAAATATCGCTTATAATGATGTAATAGACAAGTTAGTGACTCCGTAAAAAGAGTCCTAGATACAAACGATCTGGCTGGTATCCGACTGAATAAGAGTTTCGGATCTCTTGTCGTTGGGGCAGGAGGTTTCGAAAACCTCCGTTTTTGGAAAAGGATTGTCGGAATTTATAATTAATAGAATTTGTTTGAATGTCCAATGTTACTTGTATATTTTAGAGAGATGGAAGAGAGACAACATTGCCGAACACATGCAGGAATTTATTTGGCCCGTCAGAGGAAGATATGTCCAATGTTGGAGTGATGCAGGTATATTATTATCATAGGAGGTGATATTTTCATTATACAGTTATTGCTAGATCTTCATTTTGCACCATTTATGTTTGTTATGTTATTAACAGCCTATTGAAGATAGCCCAATTATTGACATTAGTCTAACCCAGCGATGCACCTCAATGATCGAGAGTCAAGAAAGCGTAAGATTTCAATATTTTTGTTTACCTTCTAAAATTTACATTACACTAAGATTTGCATATTACTCCTTGCAGATGATATTTGGGTTGGATGGATCACAACCGGTTGAGGTGGATGGATCATAACCAGTGCAACCTCAATGACTTTTTAAGTTCAACATTGATAAAGTGCTTATCGACTCCCGTAATGGAATCTAATCTACTTAGCATTTTTCCGACTTGCCTGTGTGAAAGTGATTAATTTACATTTTATTTCTCAAAGGATTAATGTTAGTAATCTGAATTTTTTGTGTAGGTACTAGAATTCAAGGTGCAGGGTGATAACTTTCTAGCTTGCCTGTGTAGGGCCAATCCATATGCATGTGGTAATAAATGGGAGTGGAATGAAGTATATCTTGTGGAGTGGAATGAGATGGAAAAAATGATGGTGCAGTAATTTATGATGTATTGTAAGAAAGTAAATGGTGTGGAAATAACAAAAATAATTATAATTAATTATTCTATGTTATGATGTGGAGTGGAATGATGGACAAAATTTTTTAGATTATAAGCAGGTATGAATTGTATTTATGTTTTCCATCTCGAGTGTTGTTATGAATGAATGGCAAGTATTGACATGAAGCATTAAGCATTAATGAAACGGCGGCCAGGTTTCATTAAGCATTAATGAAACGGCACCGTTTCAATAAGGGCGGTCAGGTTTCATTAAGTCACTTAATCAACCCCCCAATGACAAAACGGCGCCGTTTCAATAAGGGCGACCAGGTTTCATTAAGCATTAATGAAACAGCGCCGTTTCAATAAGGGCGGCTAGGTTTCATTAAGTCACTTAATCAACCCCCCATGACAAAACGAAGTCGTTTCAATAAGGGCGACCAGGTTTCATTAAGCATTAATGAAATGGCGAGGTTTCAATAAGGGCGGCCAGGTTTCATTAAGTCACTTAATCAACCCCCCCATGGCAAAACGGTGCCGTTTCAATAAGGGCGGCCTGCGTCTGAGCCGTGGTCTGTGCTTGATTTCCCCTTCTCAAACCAAGGATGCTTGTGCCCTAATCTCAGTACATGAAGGGGGGAAGGACAATGGGATTTGACGAACGAATGCCAAGGGAAAGGGGGGGTCTGTGCTTGATTTCCCCTTCTCAAACCGAGGATGCTTGTGCCCTAATCTCAGTACATGAAGGGGGGAAGGACAATGGGATTTGATGAACGAATGCAAAGGGAAAGGGGGGGGTCTGTGCTTGATTTCCCCTTCTCAAACCGAGGATACTTGTGCCCTAATCTCAGTACATGAAGGGGGGAAGGACAATGGGATTTGACGAACGAATGCCAAGGGAAAGGGGGGGAATGAGAAACAAAGAAGCTGGGGAAAGGAATGCGTACAGGCTTCTCGGCACCAGATCGACATGCTTTCCCCTTCTCAAAGCTTCTTGTGCCCTAATCTCAGTACGTCAAGGAAGAGAGGGATGAGTTTACTCTGAATGAATGATCTCGGAAAGGGGGGGAATGAGAAACGAAGGGGAAGGAATGCCAAGGGGCTTTGGCACGACGCACCGTTTCACTAATAATGCCACGTGGGACGCGTGTACGCGGAAGGTACCTAACGGCGTGTGCAAATAGCATTTTTCTAAAGAGAAATGCTATATATCATTTTATACTATACATTTTATATATTAAAATATTATTTTTTATTTTATTTTATTCTTATTAAATTAATTGAATTGTTCTATTTATCATCTACACACTATATATTTATTATAAAAAAAATAAAAAATAAAATAAAATAAAATAAGTATAGTGTATAAAGTGTGAGGATGATGAGAAGAATTATTCATATTTAAAAGACAGTAAAACACGGAGGAAGAAGAAAACGCATACGGCCTTTTCCCAGAACCAAGCACGTCCTTTTTCTCTCTTCTTTTCTCTCCGATGGCGGAACCTTTCGTCCGAAATCTTTGACGGCCGAACCCTTCGTTCTTAGATCTCTTCCTCTCTCTCAGATTTGAGAATCACCGTCTGCCAGTTCTCTTACTCTCTCTCAGATCAGCATTTTGGACGGAGTCACTGAGCTCGGCCGCTACACTTTTCGGCATCGAACCAGGTAACACTACTTTGCAAGTTAACAGCTTTTCAATATCACTTGTCGGCCGCTACCCATACTGTGTTGTTCTCGCTCGGTACCCATGCACATGCTTTTATGGTGCGCATTAATCATTTTGCTTCAGTGGAAGGAGTAGTCAGTATGTTAACAAACAAAACCAAACATCGATCTTTTCTACTTACTTGGCTAGCTTTTGATGCTCTGTGTGCTGTTGGTGAAGTCCTTCAGTGGAAGAGAGTAAAATCATGGTGTATCCGAAAATCATTAAATCGTGCTCAATTACCACACCGACCAAGATCAACAATGGCATGTACTAAAATGACATGAAAACAAGGATAATATGATGAACAACAACAAGGCAATATACCAGTAGTCCACTGTCAAAACACCCAAAACGCTAACTCATAAAAAACAGATATAAAAAAAACTACGAGAAACCCAATTGAAACAGATAATAACCCGTGGAAAAAAATGAGAATGAAAATTGAAATATAAATAAGCGAATCAGAAAGTGAAATGCTTGCTTACCTTGCCTTGTTTTCTCAAGCTTGTGAAATTCTTAGAGAGCCCAACGGTTTGGTTAGTGCTAACAGCAACCATTGGAGTGAATCTTGTACTTGATACTGCCAATCTACGAGAGGGAGAGCGGATAAAAGACTAGGTGTCAGGGCTCTTCTTCAATGGAAAGAAGCTGGGGATACAAATGAAATACAAATTTTAGGAACGGGATTGATCTATAAAATGAAGAATTTCAGTACTCTTCCCACCAAAAAGAGTCAGTCATATGTCCAACTTCGCCACAATGCCTATCGATCTTGGTTTTCATATCATTAATTGATTAATTCCGGTGACCATCTTTGCGTAATTTGTAGTCTTGCTTCTAGATCTATCTCAAGATTTAACTTATATATATAGTACCATCACAATTAATTAGCCGAATTCTTTCAAATCTTATGAATTTATGGTTGATTTGATCGGCGCTAGCTAGCTAGCTGCACTTTAAACATTTGTTCTTCCAACCCGATATATGCAGAATTTATGGCTGAGATCTCAAAAATTAGCAGAATATAGTTGTTCTCGCTCTTTATCTATTAAATATGAGCATCTCCATTCGGTCCTGCATCTTCCTTATTTCCCTATTATTTGTTGAAGTTTTTAGGGTTTTGCTTAAAACTGGCACTCCATCCGGTTCCCTAAAATGGGGTTTACTTTTTCGGGGTGTACATGAAATCCCCATCTTTGGGGACTTACTGTACATCCACAAATCCCATTTCTGTTCCCTGTCCCGCGTTGTCCTTGCTCTCGACGGTTGGTGCGATTCCATCGCCTTTCCCTCTGAACGGTGCTGTATCTTCCTCTCTCTGTGCGAAGCCTCTCCTTTTTTTGTAACACAACAAAGGCAAAAATTGCTCACGCCTACCTTCGTTCATAGGTATGGCTTCCGTCTGTTCAGCTTTCAATCTGTTATTGCAAGCGACGTATACATTTTTCTTTTTGCAAAAGTGGTAGCACATATCGAAGGCTTTCGGGTGGTTTTGTAAAAACCCGTTGAGCTCAAAAGCTGTGCGAAAATCATGAATCATTATCATCTTCAAGTAATGTTATGATCCGATTGATGATGAGGAGCAGCTGTGTTGAGGGATGAAGATGAAGAACAGCAGCGTGAAGAACAGCAGTGAGTAGCAGGAGTGACAGTTAACTTGAGAGAAATCAGGTAGCAATCAGTTAGCTTGAGAAATGTAATACACTGTCGTTTTATTAAGAGAAATGTATAAAGAGTGTAAACGGCAAGACGTTAAGGATTGACTGTAAAATGTAAACTGCAAGATGATTAAACACAGTCGTTTAATCATCTTGATTAAACTGAAAACATATTTCATCTATAAATAGAAGCCATCAGTTAGGACGGTGGCCAACTATGGTATCCAGTGTTAAACAACTACTCTCTCTAACTCTCTTCTAGTTCTTGGAGACTAACCATCTCGAATTGGTTATAGAACATTAGGGGGTCCATTACAATTGGTATCACGAGTCAGTGACCATGGCTGAAGGCACAAGGTCGTACGCTCAAGTTGCAGATGTAATCAACCAGGTTTGACTTCAGCAAGAAAGACAACAGAAGCAGATAGAAGATACGATTTCCATTCTTTGCCAACAACAAGAAACTACAAGGATTGAAAGAGAAGTTCAAGAAAAAAGGTTTTCAGATCTTTTCCAACAGTTGTCAAGAATTTCCAGTAATGCCTCTGAGAATAATGAGCCACTCAGAAATGTGGATGGACCTGAAAGTAATGGGGAAGCACGTGATATGGGTGACAGATCCTTTGTGAAGGGCATTAAGCTTGATTTTCCAAAGTTTGTTGGGAAGAATCCTCAAGCTTGGATTTATAGAGCTAACCAGTACTTCATGTACCATCAAGTACCTGCAGGTCAGAGAATTTTTTTTGCTTCTTTTTATATGGAGGAGGAAGCTCTTGTATGGTTTCAAGGGGCAAGTGAGGCAGGATACTTCCATTCGCGGGAAGATTTTATAAAGGCAGTACAAGTGAGGTTCGGTACATCATCATATGATGATCCAATGGAGGCATTAACACGTTTGAAGCAAACTAATTCTGTTACAGCTTATAAGGCAGAGTTTGAGTTGCTTTCAAATAGGATTAAAGGGGTTACTGAAGAAAACAAGCTCAGTTGTTTTTTAAGTGGGCTGAAGGATGAAGTGAGAATTCCAGTACGTATGTTGAAACCAATCAATTTGAATGATGCATTTGGTTTGGCAAGAATGCAAGAAGAACATGTGTGGTTAACTAGAAGGTCAGGAAAAACTACTTATAGTGAGTTTGCACCTCGGGTTGAAGGAGGTTCGATTTTGGGGATACCAAAAGGGCTGCCCTCTACAAGGTTGCCTTATCAAAAGGTGTCTCCCTCACAAATGCAAGAAAGAAGAAAGAAGGGTCTCTGTTATTTTTGTGATGAGAAATGGCACCAAGGCCATAAGTGTAATAAACCAAGAATCTACCTTTTAGAAGGTATGGATATCCTTGATGCTGAGATTGTTGAAGATNGTTGTGGGTGCTACCAGTATCTACTAAAATCACCACTTTCTTTTTATTAATTTGACCCACAATCCTTATTGTCTTAGGATTAGGTGTCCCAACAATAGCTTGTAAGGAAATTGAAGCCACATTTGCAACCTGAACAGGTTCTTCTTCAGGTACTATTTCTTCATCTTCAACAATCTCAGCATCAAGGATATCCATACCTTCTAAAAGGTAGATTCTTGGTTTATTACACTTATGGCCTTGGTGCCATTTCTCATCACAAAAATAATAGAGACCCTTCTTCCTTCTTTCTTGCATTTGTGAGGGAGACACCTTTTGATAAGGCAACCTTGTAGAGGGCAGCCCTTTTGGTATCCCCAAAATCGAACCTCCTTCAACCCGAGGTTGTGCAATGGCTTCAATCTTTGGGCCCTATAATGTTGAATTTTGTTAAGTTGCAAATGGAATTTTCTTATGATAATAAAATTGTGGTTCTTAAAGGACTTAGTTCACCAACTTCTGAGTTGGTGGATAATAAGGAAATGACTGTGATTTCTAAAGTGGGTTCCAAAGGATTTTGGCTCCAATTGATGGCTGTGGAGCCAGTTCAGAAGCAAAGGATATATTGTCCTCAGGTTGATGAATTACTAAAGAATTATGAGGATATTTTTGAGGAACCTAAGGTTCTTCCTCCACATAGATCTCAAGACCACAAGATTTTATTAAAAAATGAAGCTGTTCCTGTTTGTTTGAGGCCATATAGATACCCACATTGTCAAAAGGAGGAAATTGAAAAGATTGTAGCTGAGCTCCTACAAACTGGTGTAATTAGACCCAGCCAGTCACCATTTTCATCACCTGTACTCTTGGTCAGAAAGGCAGATGGCTCTTGGAGGATGTGTATGGATTACAGGATGCTCAATGAGGCCACCATTAAAGATAAGTATCCCATTCCAGTAGTTGATGAACTGTTAGATGAGTTGTTTGGCTCTACTATCTTTTCCAAACTGGATTTAAGATCAGGGTATCATCAAATTCGAATGAGGCCTCAAGATATCCATAAAACTGCATTTAGAACACATGAGGGTCATTATGAGTTCCTTGTTATGCCTTTTGGACTCACTAATGCCCCCTCAACTTTTCAAGCTCTCATGAATGATGTNAAATTAAAGTTTTTATGTAAATATGAGGGATTGAATGTGCTTATATTAATGCTCGAATTAGAGAAGATTATGTCAAAACAAACTTAAATAATAGACTTTGGTAATGTGATACCATTCAAATAAGTGGAGCTGTCTTAACATTAATATATAATTAATATCTAATTGTTTGACCTTATTCAGAATTGTAGAAATATCATTAAACAGAGTAATTTTCTTTGAGTTTTATGTATTTAATATCATTAAATAGGGCTTCAAGAAACAGGTGATGTTGATACTCAAAGTCGAGATCTTCTGCTAGATAAAATGATTATGCTGTAGCTGGATGCAAAATCTTTGGGGAATAGATTGGAGTTATAGCTATCGTTTCTGTATGAATTCTAGTCGAAGGTAATAATTTTTCACTCACTAGAAAAATAGATATTTTGGCATTCCATTATGATTCCCGTTGCAATACGTGATGGATGACATATCTAGACATGCCATATTCAGGGGAATACTAAGTCCTCTGATATGAAATAGATGTTCTCTACACAAACTCTCATGTTTTTGTCAAAGATGTGCTGTAGCAATTAAAGAACTCCGCTCATCTCTGCACGGTCTATCTAAACTAATAGGAATGACTAAAATTATATTTAAGAAACTCTATGCAGCCACTGGGGTCAGTATCATGAATTTTGTTCAGCCTACTCATTTTGGGGCCAAGGCTTCTGTCAGAAACATAGTGTTATGTTCATAACTAAGAAAAGTTATATTGAAAAGCTCAAAATGCGTACTCCAAGTATACAGGTTGTATGCAAGAGAGATGCTTATCCATCATGTAAGTTCAGCCATTAAAGTCTATAGAAGTAGTCCAAAGGAGTATTGGAAAAGAAAGTCTTAAGCTTCTCCATAGTTCGTTCCCATCCTAAGACATTATAACATTTCCTTCCCACCAAATACATCATAAGAGGCAAGTAGGAACCATTTTCCATACCACAATAATTTGTGGGCTTCCACCTAACTAAGCTTCTTTGTTCTTCGGTTTTTTTTTTTTTTTGGTAGCCAATACTCAAATTTCATAAATTTGAACTACTTATAAATAAAATATCTGGGAAATGATGATATAATCAAATTTACCTTATGTTCCAACAAGCCCGAGATGCTCACTCTAGCCTCAATCTCTGAAGTGTTGCTTTTGCAAGATAACACAAAATAATAATAATTTGGGGGGTGTCATCGAAAGAAGTGTTGCAAATATTCAGCCAAAAATGGTGAAAAGTGACATCTTTTTCAGATAAACAAGAAAACTTAAAAAAAAAAAGAAAAAAAAAAAGCATTTTAGATGACAGAAGTTTTTTTTTTTTGGGGGGGGGTTAGTCAAAAGAAGTGTTGCAAATATCTTCATCCAAAAATGGTGAAAAGTGACATCTTTTTTAGATAAACAAGAAAAGTAAAAATGTGGAAGTGAATAACTTTTCATGAAGACAATTTTTACATATGAAAGTTGAATGCTGGGTGTGATTCTCCTGTTGAGACTACTATGTACTCTAATGGCAGAAAACGGAGCTAAACATTACTCTGTGGTGCTCCAGGAAGATATCAAAATGAAAGATGAAAATAGAAGAAGTGAGAGAGGAGTTGGCGAGCAGAAAATGGTGGAGGAGATCCGTGGAGGTGGTCACAGAGAAGCAAAAGCCACGGATGGGAGAGAAGGTGAAAGTGGCAGATCCTGCTTCTCCTCTTTTGTTCTTCATATTTCATTTCACTCTTTTTCTTTTTCCTTTTTTTTCAATAAATTGCCTGCCATGTCAACAGTGGTCCGCAAATTGGTCCGAATTGCAATGCAAAACAACAATGAAAGGAAAAGTATTCCGAATGGCTCAAACCCAATACCGGCTACACTACAAGTCCCACTAATTAGGTTCTGTTTGGCCTTTTGAAATTTTTATCTCAAATTCAAAATTCTCATCTCATCATTACAACTTTCCCAAATCTCCATACAAAATATAATAAATAATTTAACTTTTTCTTAACTTTTTCAAATCCCAAAACAATAATAATATTAAAATAGAATATTTTAATATTTTATCTTAAAACTCAAAATTCTCATTTGAGAATTCTTAGAGCACCTCCATTCGGTTCCCCATCCCCTTCATTTCCCTATTATTTGTTAAACTTTTTAGGGTTTTGCTTAAAATCGGCCCTTCATCCGGTTCCCTAAAATGGGGTTTACTTTTTCGGGATGTACAGGAAATTCCCATCTTTGGGGACTTACTGTACATTCCCAAATCCCATTTCCGTTTCCTGTCCTCGCTCTCGACGGTTGGTGCGATTCCATCCCCTCTCCCGCTGAAAGGTGCCGTATCTTCCTCTCTCTGCGCGAAGCTCTCCCTTTTGTAACACAGCAAAGGCAAAAATCGCTCACGCCTACCTTCGTTCATAGGTATGGCTTCCGTCTGTTCAGCTTTCAATTTGTTATTGCAAGCGACGTATACATTTTTCTTTTCGCAAAAGCAGTAGCACATATCGAAGGCTTTCGGGTGGTTTTGTCAAAACCCGTTGAGCTCAAAAGCTGTGCGAAATCATGAATCATTATCATCTTCAAGTAATATCCTCTTGATGTAGTTTTTCTGGTTTGCCTGAGGATTTTTAATAGGATGATGAAACATTCTTTGAAACCCATTTCCTCATTTGGGTCTTGGTTTTTACACTGGTTTCTGTGTTTATTCGTTGTTTCCATGGAATTTTTTTTTTCTTTTGATAATTTTTTGAAGTTCTCCTTTTGCAATTCTCTTCGGAGATCTGTCACTTGTTTTTGTGATAAGGTAACAATGTTGCCTTTCTTTTGCCACAAGAGACGAGTCTTGGCTGTTAATTTGCATTTTTGGGTCGTTTTAGGTTCGTTTGAGTTTGTCTTGCTTGCTTGGTTGTGTTGGGTATTAGTTTCAAATGGAATACTCTGTGTGCTGTGTTCTCGTATAGTTGAACGGAGTTGAAAATTTTGGATTAAAACATATTTTCTGTGCAACTGAATGTTCATATCAAGATGAGGTATTCAGATGAGAGCAAGTTAGGGACATTATTGATCTTGACTCTTGAGAATTGGTTTTCTAAATGAAAAGTATTTTGATTCGGACTAAGAGGAAAATATGCAGAGCTTGATAAAGTACTTGAATGAAGAGGAACGTATGAAGAGCTTAACTTTTGTGAGTACTCCTTGATGTTGCTTTTCCGAGATTATTTGGTGCGATTGACTAAAAGAAAGCATATAATTTGTTTGAAGTTACTGTCTTTAGAATAGTAATGCTTATATGCTTTCAACTTTGCACAGGCCTTTTATCTTAAATCTGAGTTCTTGCTGGAGCCCCTTGGATTCGATAGACAAGATGTCAAACCCAAAGGTTTTCTTTGACATTCTGATTGGAAAGATGAAAGCTGGCCGAGTTGTAATGGAGCTATTTGCTGATGTTACCCCCAAAAGTGCTGAAAATTTTCGTGCCCTTTGCACTGGGGAGAAGGGAATCGGGAGTTCAGGGAAGCCATTACACTACAAGGGCTAGGCATTTCACCGGATAATTCCAAATTTCATGTGCCAGGGTGGGGATTTCACAAGGGGAAATGGTATCGGAGGAGAGTCAATTTATGGCCTTAAATTTGAGGATGAAAACTTCAAAGTGAAACATACTAGGCCGGGGGTTTTATCTATAGCTAACGCTGGACCTAACACCAATGGTTCTCAGTTCTTTATCTGCACCCAGAAGACAACATGGCTTGATGGGAAGCATGTTGTCTTTGGTAAAGTTGTGGAAGGCTACAATGTCGTTAAGGAAATGGAGAAGGTGGGAACGGATGCTGGAACAACTTTGGAACGGGTTGTGATTGAAGATTGCGGTCAGATTTCAGAGAACTGAGGACAACTTTTATATCTTGACTGATATTGTCTGTTAGGTATGGATATGTTCAATGTAGTTACTTCGTATTATTCAGAAGCCTTGTTGTTTTATGAAGAGAATTTAAATGCTCTTGTAAAGATATCCGCAATAAGATATGCATGACATAGTTTTGGATCATTTATATGACACAGCTTATCAGATATGCATGACATATGTTATTCATTACCATTTTTACCTTCTATCTGCGAAGTATCAAACATAACATTATATGATTGGAAAATTATTAGTCTTTTACTTATCATCAAACAAATTATGGTTACAGCGATGTATATTATTTTTCATGATGCAAATGTAGTAATACTCTAAGCATCAAATGTGCCCTTATATTTGGACGGTGATGAAGGTTCTCCTCTTGTTGCCATTACTGTTGAGAGTGTAATATAACATTACCGTTAGAGAAAAGACAGAAAATATTACCGTTTCATCCAATTAAAAAATTTTATCATCAATATGTGACTACGGATCCTCATTAGAGAAATTGATATTGAGTACTCTTCTAATTAAATTTGCCATCACCTTAGAAAATACACAAATTAAAAAAATAAATTTCTATTTTTATAATACGAATTTCAATTTTAAAAAAAAAAATACTGTATTGGATAGTCAAAATCTCCAATAAATATTTAATAGAAAGTGATATTTGAAAAAAAAGATAATAAGACAAAAGAGTTAGTAGTTAAGATTGTAAATGGAAGAGAGAAAAAAAAGGAATAGAAAAATATTATTTAAAAGAATAGAGATAAGGATGGGGAATGAGATGCAGGAGGTTTTTAGAAGATAAACAAATTTTAGGGAATAATTTGAGGAAATGAGTATTTGAGTTAAATTATAGGGATGGGGATGTAGAACCGGATGGGGATGCTCTAAGCACGGTGCTACGTTCACCGCTGCAATTTGATATAATTGGTTTTTTTTTATATGTATTCTTTAATATTTTTAAATACTTTTTAAAAAATAAAAAATACAATATTATTAAAAAATATTTTTTCTTAATTATTAAATAAAATAAAAAAATTCCAACAGTAATACTGAGCGGTAAGAACTACGGATGAGAATATCATTTTCATGGAAAATAAGCATGAATAGCATTTGAATACCAGTTTGTCTATTTTTATTTTTTCGACTTCTTTTTTAAAGCAAATTTTTTTCCTTTTTTATTCCTGCTTTTAAGACATATTCCTTCTTTATGTCTTGTGGAATGAAAGCCTCGCCCCTCCTTAGGCTATTTGTTGGTCTCATTTTGCCTCTGAAGTACTCTCGCTGCTAAAGTCCGATCTATCTTCATTTTCCTATTCTCTCTTATCTCCATCTTTGCTTTTCTTATCTCTCGTTGATACAATAGTTATTTGGTTGCTTTTCTACTTGCACAAAAATCCAAAAAAAAAGAAGAAAAAAAAAACCACTGGAACAAAAATGGCGGAGAATATCTGTATTTCAATTGTAGCGAAAATAGCAGAGTACACTGTTGAACCTATTGGACAGTGGCTATGCCATTCATGTCACTACAACAGCAACATAGAGAATTTGAACAAACAGAAAGAGAAGCTGCAAGATGCTCGTGAAAGGGTGCAACATTCAGTTGATGCTGCTTCAAGAAATGGTGAGAAAATTTTTGCTGATGTTAGCAAGTGGTTGAAAGAAGTAGATCGTATTACAGAATTGGCCACCAGGAGACTTTGTGAAATCGAAGAAGCGGGTACGGGGAGCTCTAATGCGGCATGCCTAAACTTGAAACAACGGCATCAATTAAGTCGGGAAGCAAAGAAGATGGCGGGTGATATTGCCGAACTTCTTAAAAATGGAAACTTCAACACAGTTTCTAATCGTCCCGCTTTGCAAGAAATGGTGCCTCCAAGAAACATGGATTACATGACCTTGGATTCGAGGATATCAATTATGAAGAGAATTATGGAGGCATTGGAAAATGCTAATATCAACAAGATCGGCGTGTGGGGGTCGCCTGGAGTTGGAAAGAGTACACTTATGAAAGAAATTTCCAAGAAAGCCAAGGAAGAAAGCTTATTCCATGAGGTGGATCTAGCAAATGTGACGGACAACCCAGACCTAAGTCGAATACAAGGAGAAATTGCAGAGATGCTAGATCTAGAGCTTGATACTGTTAAATCTGTAATAGTAAGAGCAGGCCGTCTACGGGCGAGGTTAGAAATAGACAATGAGAAGAAGATACTCGTAATCTTGGATGATATATGGGAACTACTTGATTTGGAGCAAATAGGAATTACTCCTTCCGAAAGATGCAAAGTACTACTGACATCCAGATGTCAAGAGGTACTAGCTACTCAAATGGGCACCGAAAAGAACTTCCTACTCGACATTTTAGGAGAAGAAGAAGCATGGAATTTATTTGAAAAGATGGCGGGTGATTCTATCAAAGATGATCTTGATTTGCAAAACGAAGCAACTAAGATAGTTAAAGAGTGTGGAGGTCTTCCTATTGCACTTGTAACAGTTTCTAGGGCATTAAAAATCATAAGAGTTTGAGAAATCTGGAAGGATGCCCTGGTGCAACTAAGAAGGCCCAATCCAGAACATGACACAAAGTATTGGTCACCCGTACACTCTTGTATAGAGCTGAGTTATAAACATCTTGTTGGTAAAGAGGTCAAATCCCTCTTTTTGCTTTGTGCTCGACAAGGTTACTCTATTTCCTATCGGGACCTGTTGAGATATGGTTTCGGTCTGCGTTTATTCTATGGCATCGATACATTGGAAGAAGCAAGAAACAGACTAGCGACTTTCAGTTAATAATCTCCAAGAGTCTTGTTTGCTACTACAAAGTCCACATAGCTCCGAGGAATTTTACATGCATGATGTTGTTCGTCGTGTTGCTACAATAATTGCATCAAATGATCATAATATGTTTGTCTTGAGAGGCGATGGTTTTTTATTCTTCATTTGATTTGATCGAACTATATTTTTTGGTTGTCACAATACTTTTTATCAGTAACAAATTGACCACTTACCTAATTTGGATAGCCAAGAGTTATAGGTAAATAAATTAATATTTCTGTTCAACTTGTCAAAATGGATTGCATACTTAGTTATTAATTAAATTATTCATAGAGTTGATCTGAAACATTCATAATAACTGTAAATTCTCGTATAGAATTGATGGGGATGTTGTTTTGCAAATATGTATGTTTTTTCAGTCATTTTTAATATTCCCAACTTTTGACACATGCAACGTCTTTTGGTTTAACCCAACCTAACTCTATATGTGCAGATGTAGGTCCTACCTACAAAATTTTTAATCATTTTTCTAAACTCTATATGTGCAGATGTAGGTCCTGCCTATAAAATTTCCCATTAGTCGTAATCCATGTGCAAAACTAAAGGCTTCTCTGGTGGGTCGCATGACATATTTATTTTTGTCACTTGCTCACATTATGTCGCCCTACTTTTTTGGCCGGGTTCGCAAGTTTTTCTTCTTCCGATATTCTGGATCCATCCTTTTAACAGATGGGCATTATTGTCATATTTAATTTACTGTTAATGTATCTGTTGATCGACTTTTATAAGTTATTCCACCGCAATTTTTAATACTACAGTTTTATCCTAATCACCCTTGCTTTTTAATACAACGCTCTTCATGATTTTTTTATTATTATTGGAATAGCCATATGGGTGAAAACCGACCGGTCGGTTTCGGTTTTATGTATAAACCGAAACCGACCGGCATACTATATATATATTAGTGCAAACCGGCCGGAACCGACCGTCTTGGGGGAGAAAACCGGCCGGTTTCTTTGCCGGTCGGTTCCGGTCTTTGGATTCGGTTTGGGCCCTGTTTTGGGCCCTATTTTGAGCCTTTTATCCATTAGGTTTTTGGGCTTTTTTTATTTTATTTTATAAATATAAATAAAATAATCCAATTCATCATACAAGATGTTGTAAATTCATCACTCATATCAAAAATAAATAAAAGTAATAAATAACTAAAGCATTCATCATATTATTTATTAACTAACTAATTAATATATTACTTACTACATAATTAAAAATAAATAAAAATAACTTCACTAGATATTTAGTATTACATATTACAAATTTGGAAAACAATTCAAGTTGTCTTAAGCATAGCAAAATGCAAGAAAAAAAAAACATAAATAAATAAAAACAAATTGTCTTAAAGACTTAAACATAGCAACAATGCCAAAAATTAAGAATATTGATCTTCATCTTCACTCATTAATGCTTCAAGCCTTCAATCTTCATTCGTCAATACTTGTCACGTTCGATTGTGCAGTCAACTCTATAAGAATCAATAAGAATAAAATATCAAATGTTAGTGAATTCATATTATGAAAAAATATGCAAAATTAAATTACAATGAAAACAAAGAAAATATTACCCGATTCTACTACAAAGCTCTCCACATTATCCATAGCCTCTCGGATATCAATGGGTGTTGACGGATACCTTAACCAATTTTGAGTGCAAATAAGTGCCTCTACAGTTCTCGGAGCCAACGAACTCCGAAAAGGATCAAGCACACGACCTCCCGTACTAAATGCTGACTCGGACGCAACTGTGGAAACAGGCATGGCCAATAAGTCTCGTGCAATCCTCGCAAGTATAGGATAGTTAGCCTCATTTATTTTCCACCAAGTCAACAAGTCAAACGATTCGCTGAGTGCCTCACAACCATCTGATAAATATCGATCCACTTCAGTTTTGGTAATACTAGATCCGGTTGCGGAAGATGCCCTATACCACGCCCGGAACCATTTGGTCTCACGTTTGCCATCACCTTCATTCATGGATCTAGATGTTGGAAGGGGTTGAGAAACTGGGGTACTCGTGGTGGAACCGAATGTAGCATTATACTCTGCATACAAATCTACTAATACCTGCCTCACATTCGAAACCAACTCCTCAGCACGAAACTCATCATGAATTTTCTGCAATTCAAAAGTAAGAAGTCCCAACTTGCTTCGTGGATCAAGTACAACAGCAATTAACATGAGCAAGTTCATTCTATCTAATGACCCCCAATACTTATCATATTTGGTTCTCATGTTTATGGCCATACTCCTCAAACAAGTATTAGTACTCTCAC
Organism: Carya cathayensis; assembly: GCA_011037825.1. NCBI lineage: Eukaryota > Viridiplantae > Streptophyta > Magnoliopsida > Fagales > Juglandaceae > Carya > Carya cathayensis. The sequence continues at coordinate 25,266 of QGSO01000687.1, forward strand.
TCAGCATAATCAATTCATTTTGGAGATCACAAATCTCTAAAAAACTGGTGTTGGCTGTCACATATAAAGATCCAGAAAATCTAGTAGTGGCTTCATAAAACATCTCCAAAAACTTGACAAACACCCGCACTGTCTCCCACTCCGCAGCTTTAGGAGGTCCCATGTGCCCATCATCAAAGTAAGAGAGGAAATTATAATCCTCACTCTCCATCCGCCTGAAAGCCTTCTCAAACTTCTCAGCCGCCTCCAACATCAAATAGGTTGAGTTCCATCGTGTCTGTACATCAAGACATAACATTTTTTTACAATCAATTTTTTCTTTTTCTGCACATCTCTTAAACTTCTCTAATCTTGCGGGGGATGAACGCACATATCTAACTGCATTTCTAACCATTGTAATGGCATCATTGCACTCCTTCAAACCCTCACTCACAATAAGATTCAATATATGAGCACAACATCTCATGTGCATATACTTGCCCCCCAACACATTCCCAGTCAAAAACCGTTTCAAATAGGAAATTGCAGTATCATTCGAACTTGCATTATCAACAGTTACAGTAAATATTCTATCAATCCCCCAATCAAGCAAGCACGACTCAACATATCTTCCAATGGTATCCCCTCGATGATTAGGGATTAAACAAAAATTAATTATTTTTTTCTGCAATTTCCAATTCTTATCAATGAAATGTGCGTTAAACACATGTAATTCAAATTCTGTATTGATGTCCATGTATTGTGGTCAAGAAAATCCTCATGCCACCATCTTTAAACACTTTTTTAAGTTTCCCTTTTCTATTTCATACAACTTCATGCAATCTCTTGCAACTGTGACACGACATGGAACTTTAAACCGGGGTTCAAGAGACCAAGCAAATTTTCTAAATCCCTGTCCTTCAACAACTCTAATCTAAGTTGTTCACTCATCTTCTCTCAATTTATATAAATAATTCACAACCAGTCACAAATTCACAGATTATATATTAATAAACAGATTACAATTTATTAATTTATATACATAAGTTATAACAGAGTTACATATTCATATATATATATAAGTTAATATATTTATTAATTCATATAAGTTAAAACAGATTATAATTTATTATATATTTATATCATCATGTAAGTTCATATAAGATTTTATTTACATATGTGTAATTGTGTATGATCTCTGTTATAGTTAGAAATAAACTTACAGTTAGAAAATAAACTTACATATATATTTATTAAATTTATCAGCTAGTTAGTAGTTAATACATATATACCATATATATTTTATCACATATATATACAATTTTGGGGGGCATTTTAATAATATCATTTTAATTAGAGGTAAATGAAAATTAGGAAAATTTTATATAAGGGAATCCGAGGTAGATAACACATTAAAATCCTTATATAACATGATTTAATTTTTTTAAAAAAAATCTTAAAATTAATGTTACGAAGCTGAAGGTTCTTACAATCAATTTTTATTTAATATATATAATATTAATAATATATTATTTATAATACTAAACTAACAAAAAAACAGAGTATATAATATATATATAATACTAAACTAACAAAAAAACAGAGTATATAATATATATATATATACTAAACTAACAAAAAAACAGAGTATATAATATATATATATTTACTCACATTGGCCGGAGGGAGGCGGAGTCTAGCGGACGGACTCGACGGTCTGGCGGTCTGCAACTCTGCGGCGCCATTGAACGGAGACAGCGAGAGACTCGGAGAGAGAGAGAGAGAGAGAGAGAGAGAGAGAGAATGGGGGAGGCGGCAAGATGAAAATGCCGAAATGGGGGAAGGGGGAACTGGGAAAGGAACCCTAACCCCTTCGTCCCGTTCCCCACCAAACGACGCCGTTTGGTTTAGTCCAAACGGCGTCGTCACTTATATTTTTTTTTCTCATTCCTTTATATAAAACGACTCCGTTTCATATGAAACGGCGTCGTTTTATATAAGGGAATTAAGAAAAAATATATATATATAACCGGTCGGTCGGTTTACCGGTTTTCTGTGGGATCGAACCGGAACCGAGCCGACCGACTTCGGTTTTCAACATTTTCTACCTCCAGCCGACCGGTTCTTCGCCGTTTCCGGCCGGTTCCTGCGTCCAGCGGTCGGTTTCTGTCGGCTCCAGTCGGTTTTCCGGTTCCTTGTACAGCCCTAGATAGCCAAGACTTCTAGAGAAATACACTTTTAACTCTCTTTCCTATGACAATTTTTCCTTACTAATTTAACAATATTTTCCCAACCCGCGGGTTTAGAGGAATATCCTATTTAAAATAAAAACTAAGATAGATGGAGTTTGGATAGTAACATAAGATGATCTAATTTTAGATAAAAATTAAAATTTAAATAAAATATTATTATTATTATTATTTTAGAATATAAAAAAATTAAATAATTTATTATATTTTATATAAAAATTTAAGAAATTTATAATAATGAGATGAAATATTAATGTGTTTAGATAGTGATGTGATCTCAGATAATTTGTAAATAATAATAAAAAATTAAAAAAATAGTAATAATAAAATATTAAATAGTAATAACTAGTAATAAAAAATAAATAAAAATAATAAAATCACTACACTATCCAAACCCAAACAACTTTAAGGTCTCGTTTGGTTACCAAAATATATTCAACTTATTTCATCTCATCATTACACTTTTTTTCAAATTTTTATATAAAATATAATAAAAAATTTAACTTTTTCAAATTCTAACACACTCATAATATTTAAAATTAATATTCTAACAATATTTTATTCAACTCAACTCAATCCAACATCGAAATCCAACTTAGATGGAATAGAGGAGAATAGTGAATAGAATGTAAGGTATTTTGCAAAATTTAGACCATTAAAATAAGTACGAAGATTGAATATTTTAGCTAATTTGTAAAATATATGGGCATATGGATCTATCTTTCTATTGTTACTTCTTTATTTTCTTTTTAATTCAAGAATTAAGATAAAGGGAAAAATGAGTAGAAGTCAAATTTTTTATTCTATATTTCTCTTTTTAATTTCTCTTATGTTGTATTTATTTATTTTAAAATTATTATGGGAAGCTCTCATTCCATTAAATTTAATATTTTATAATCACTTAGTTTATTTTAAACAAAAAAATTTTGTCAAATAACACACCCACGACGGACAATCACGAATGTGACAGTGAAAAATCAAATCAAAATGCAGTTTTTCAATTTGGTGGGTCCTCTGTCATTTATCATCATCTGTCGTAGAGCTTCTTTTTCAGCTTTTGTTTTTATATTTTGCACGGTGACTTACTTTTTTTCGATTGGTCGTTGTAAGTGTTTGGTTTTTGAGCGGTGCTACACCCACCGCTGGTGGCTCCCGCTGGGAGTCACCGCAAGTAAAAAAAACTTTTTTTTTATTTTTTCTTTTTCAAATCATTTTTTAATATTTTAAAATATTTTTAAAAAATATAAAAAATATATAATAATATTAAAAAAAATTTCTTAATCATTAAGAAAAAAAAAATAATAATAAAAAATCTTTTTAGCCCGCGGTGACTTTAATATTATTCTTGATTTTTTCATATTTCCGACTTCTGCAACGCTCTATTATTCATTTGACCGACAGGGACACCATGCCAGATTACATTTAGGGCTTGAGCAGTATATTCTTTTAGAGTAACGATACACACAATATATTTTTATAATATATTTCGTAACAATATTATAAAATGAGAATATTTTTATAAAATAATATTATTTTTATAAATTATTTTATAAAAATACTCTTTAGTTAACATATTATTGTAAAATATATTATAAAAAATGTTATGTGTAAATCATTTTCCTTACATTTAAACACCGAATTGTGGTAAAATGAATTATTTGTAGTGACAATGATATATGTATCTTTATATTTATATTTATATTTATATAATATTCTTTTAAATTTGTCTATATTATTATTCATCTTCAAAATTTTACATAATTATAAATAATATTTTTTCTATTATTATTTTATTATTTTTTCTCTCTCCTACCCATTAAAGTCAAATTTATGGAATTTATATTAAGATGATTTTTATATATGATATTAGAAAATGCTGAGATAGCTACCTACATCCATCCGACCAAAGGAAATGCTTCGTAAATTATCAGAAATTGATAACAGCTTATGTTTATTTGATCGATTTTTGAGAATATGTAAAAATAATAATGTTTTATACAAACGGAGCCTAGTTAAGACAGTCATGAACAAACAAATGATTATTATCCTTTCTTTCCAAAGTAGTTTGTTTCTCAGAGCTTCTTTTTACGCCCACGAGATAAAAGCTTACAGTCGGTCGGGAGCTCGTAATATTCCATTGTTTGATTGCAGGGCCGGCTCCATTAAAGCATTGGCATTAACTTTATCAAAAATCAAACTAAATGTATAAAATAATAAATATATGTAAATTAAAACTGTATTGGATTCATTAAACAAGAAATGGGAAGCTTTTAGCTACAGTAAATCTATAATTTCTTTCAAATTTGAAGGGTTACTATACACTCATCAACTAATTATTTTATTACATTTTAATTCCCAATTGCTTTACTTTATTTTCCCTCTCTCATTTTTTTTTCCTTGTAATCTTAGTTTCATTTCAGTTTTAAATTTATGGTCAGCTCCAAGTATAAAATTAAATAATTAATGTATATATAGTTAGTTTAATTGCTAAAAATGAAAAAAATATATATTATTACTAAAAAAATAATATTATATTATTATTTTGATGAATTCAATAGCTAATCCAATGTGGTATTATGGATATGAAGGTTTTAGATTTATGAAAAACTTGTACTTTTCATCAAATTTTAAAGATGATTTTGATGAAGACAATGTGGATGCTCTAATTAGGCAACTAATCGCGAGGAAGGTTCAAAAAAAATTCTAAGTAAAATTAATTTAAAAAAAAAGGAAAGTAACTTAAAAAAAAATTTTAATTCAATAAGAAAAAATAAAAAGTATCAAATAAATATTATGTCATTACTAGTTTTAAAAGTATATTTACTTAATAATTATCTCTTATATTTTCCTTATAAAAATACACTTCTATTTTGTTATTATTAGTTTAATATATAGTAAAAAAATTATAAATAAGAAAATCCAATTTTCGAGTACTGTTCATAAAACAAAATTAAAACATGTTAGGTGCCTATGTGACTATTCATGATTGGCAACTCTTATAAAAAAGTAAAGCGGAATGTATAAAGTGTTATGTTTTATGTTTCTCTGATCTCTTTTTATCTTTTCTTTCTTTTTTTTTGATGGATTTTTATCTTTTCTTTCTAAAGTACTTTAACGTTTCTCACTTTCTCATAGCTTTACAGCTAATCGATTAATCGGATCTGTAGATTATTAAAAAAAGTAAAGCGGAATATATAAAGCTGACAAATTATTAAGTGCATTTTGCTTTTTTGACAAAAAAAAAAGGGTGGCCTTTTGCTTTTTTGACAGAAAAAAAATGCCTTTTGCTTTTTAAGCGCTAAAGCCAACACTAATATATAAAGCTCCGTTAATTATGGGAAGGAGTTTTTTCCTATAATTTATTATTATTATTATTTTATATATATTACATATTTTTTATTAAATTAATTAAATTATTTTACTCAACATTCATACATTACAATAAAAAAATAATAATTGAACATAAGATGCATGAAATAGAGATATTACTAAATCAAAATTAATGATCGATGATGGTGAAACTATTTTTATATCTACAATAAACAATTGTAGCTAGCTATTATAAATATGTATATGGCCTTGATCTTAATGAAGAGATCGAGAAAATCTTCCCCCCCCCCCCTCCACGGTGTGCGGGGGCGGGGTACCCCGTCCCGCATAACGGGGTGCGGAGTGGGGGGGGGCAATCCGTTCGCTTCCCCGGCCCCCTTACTAGGCCTTGGGCTCAGAAGCAGTTTCTGGGCCAAAAATGGCCCAAAAATCACTGAAATGGGCCTAAAATGGCCCACAAACTTTTCTTTTTGGCTTATAAAAGCTTGTAGGTCATTTTCAGCCCATAAAATTATAAGTAAAAAGAAAAATATTTTTAAAAACCAGATTAAAAAAAATAAAAAAGTTTGCACTATATTAAATGATTTTATGGCTAACAAAAGTTACTAGTCTAATAAGTAATACCTAATAAACTAATAATAATAACTAAACTATTACAAAATTAAAAGGCTAAACTATTATAAAATTACAAACATAAAAGTGTCCAAAGGACATTGTATCAACATTACAAATAACTGAATACAAAATATGAATAAATAATTGAAATTAGGGCTTGAAAAGAGCTGTCAGCTGTGACACTTGGGGCGGCCCGAGCTTGAGCACATATTTATGTTGCAGCGGAGGTAGACGTCGTTTCATGTGTTACTACAAGAATTAATACTAAAATTAATAACAATGAAATCGAAATGAATATAAATAAATCAAAAGAATAAAATAAAAAACAATTACAGGTGGTCCAAATCTAGACTGATCACCACCCTCATCAGTCTCCTTAAAATCTAAAATATCCGGAATATGAATATCATTTCCTATCGTCTAACTCTGTGTGCATATCAATGCCTCCACAGTTGTTGGAGACAATGAACTACGGAAAGGATCCAATATGCGACCTCCGGTACTAAAAGTTGACTTTGAGGCAACAGTGCTAATAGGGATGGCCAAAATACAGCGGGCAATCTCAGAAATAATGGGATATTTCTTTGCTACATTCTTCCACCATCTTAATATATCGAAATTATCATCATCATCTTGGACCAGCTGACAAATAATTTTCTAATTTCGAAATCACCTTAATAGATTGATGGACTAGAGTAAAATTCTATGCGAGAATCTTAATCTACGATATTCTACGCTTCTTTATAGGAGACCTAGTCACGGTGTCTTTGGCAATTGTATAAAGCTCTCACTTTCTCAGAGCTTTACGGCTAATCGATGAATCGGATTTGTAGATTATTAAAAAAAGTAAAACGGAATATATAAAGCTGAATTGAAATGATACGGTTGACCGTCATGCACCAAACAAATTATTAAGTGCATTTTGCTTTTTTGACAAAAAAAAAAAAGGGTGGCCTTTTGCTTTTTTGACAGAAAAAAAGTGCCTCTTGCTTTTTAACCGCTAAAGCCAACACTATATGTAAAGCTCCGTCAATTATGGGAAGGAGCTTTTTCCTATAATTTTATTATTATTATTATTATTATTATTATTATTATTATTATTATTATTATTATTATATATATATTACATATTTTTTATTAAATTAATTAAATTATTTTACTCATCATTCATATATTATAATAAAAAAATAATAATTGAACATAAGATGCATGATAAAGAGATATTACCAAATCAAAATTAATGATTGATGATGGTGAAACTATTTTTATATCTACAATAAACAATTGTAGCTAGCTACTATAAATATGTATATGGCCTTGATCTTAAGGAAAAGATCGAGAAAACCATTTTCAATCCTTCTTAAGCAAGGTTGAGAATTCTTACAAAGAAAGAAAATCATCCATAATGTATATGCAGCAATTGGAATATCGCTTTTCAACGTAGAGCTTGTGAAACCGTTAATCACGTATTTTTCTTTCTTCTGAAGTCAATTGGGCAGGGAGCTTTCATTCCCGTTGTTAGTGAAATAAAACATATATAGTTAATTTATGGTGTTTGCTTGTTGGTCTACTATTATATAGCTCCTATTTAAAAATAGTTCAACATATATAATACGTCTTGGTTTGATTTACTGTTATTGTGTCTATCTTTATCAAATTTCATAATTTATTCCACCAACAATTTTTAATACCATAATTTAACCCAATCTGTTCCTCTCCCTTCGTTTTTTATTCCTTGTTTGATTTGATTAATAATTTAATATTTATGATATACATTTGACAATAATACAGCTAATCAATAAAGTAGGACAGAAAAATGAATAACCAAATAATAAAAATAAGTGGTTATGAGACCCACCAAAGTAGCGATAAGGTTTGCACATGGATCTTGACCAATATAGAATCTTGTAAGTAGGACCTAGATCTACACACGATATAATATATATTCAAAATTTATTGTAGAGTTTGGAAGAAGAATAACTCTTTAAGGAATTACAAAACTTAATACTATCATAAAAAAAGTGGAGCCATACTAAATACAGTATATATTAAAGTATGCAATTATATATTAACAAGAGTATTATTACTCCAGCTAGTTAGGAATGATGATTACGATTTTCAAACGGATCTCTAGACTAAAACGAAAGTAGAGCGAAAAAATGCATGAAATCATACAACCCACCAAATAAATTAAGTGCATTTATTTTTCTCTAAAGTCAACAGTAAAGCTCAATTAATTTATAATTGAACTAAAGAGGATAAAATATCCATAAAAGACAAGAGAAGTAAGAAATAGGACAAGGAGAGGACAATAAGACAGAGAATGTAAGAGACGAGTAAGAAATGATGGGAGGGCAATGAAAAGGCACAAGATAATGGGATGTCGGAGTCAGACACACAAGGTGGAGGTGGCTCACCATGATCCAGGTGCACGCCAGAAGCTTCAAGATAAAAAAGTAAGCGCCCAGACGACTTCTTCTTCAATCTTTTGAAGGGAAGCTTAAATATTTTTTAGTAAATATATTTAAGATTTTTATTATTTAGTGAAAAATTAAATGTTACGAGAGACTCAATAAATATATTATAATAGATTTTTCTTCTTAAATGTCTGTGTATGTACACGTTATGCTAAATAATATAAATCTTTGTGTCACAATTTCTTTTTTTTTTCTATATTTATTTTTTATATATAATCATAAATGTACATATCGACACCATATGACTGCACCGAATCACTATGAGGGCACCTGTCACCAAACCACACTGATCAAAACCCGAATCATTATAGCAGATCGAAAATGACTATATATATATATATATATCTTGCATAGAAATTTCATGATTCTTACCACATATTTATCATTTGATATTTGTAAAATAAAAGCACTGCAACTCTTTTTTAGAGTAGAGGAGAATAGTGAATGCAAGGTATTTTGCAAAAGAGAATTGCTTCTCTCACATAATGTGGCCACCAATTGTAGGTTTTTATTTTTTATTTTTTTGCATTTAATAGTTAAGTAAATATTTTTTATTGAATTTTTTAATTTTATTTTTTTACAAATATATATGAAAAGAAAAACAAAAAGGAGATAAAAATAAAATAAAATTATTGCCTATTCTATAAGTGTTTCTGTGGCCTCCAATGTGAGAGTAGCACTGTCCTTTGCAAAATTTAGACAATTGAAACAAGAAATAAAGATTGATCATTTTAGCTAATGTTGCCCAGATGACTAACACAAGAGGGGGGGTGAATTGAGTTGTATTTAAAAAAATAACAATTATAAATCAAATATACAATATCAAATATAAACAAAATACGAAATAGCAATAAATATAAAGAGTAAGGGTAAGAGAGAATCAAACTCAGTATGTTAACGAGGTTCGGCCCCACTGCCTACGTCCTCGCCTCAAGCTACCCCTTGAGGATCCCCGAATTCACTATTCAACCTCCTTCAGGTGGAGGTAAAAACCTATTACACCTTTGAACAACACCGCTACAAAGGATCCGTGTAGAACACCCTCTACACTTGCAATCACCTTACACGTGGTGATTCAACGATTCCCTGTGTAGAACACTTTCTACACGCACAAGGGTTGTACACACCCTTTTACTGATACAAGAATTGATAGTGGGTAGAATATCAGAAAACACTCCTCAATGAGTGAAATAAGAACAATACAGCACAACCTATATCTCTCAAAATGAAAAAGGATTAAGGCTCAATGCTTAGAGAAGAGAGAATGAAAGCTTTGAATGAGAGTTGTATGCTCTTGGTGTTGTGAATGTGAAGCTCTCAAATGATCTATTTATAGGCATATGAGACTTCATATTCAAATTTAAAAAGATTCACATGTCAAAGACATCATCATTCATTTTTCAAAAATTTCAAACCTAATCTTTTTACTTTTTGCATGTGACAAAATGAGCACACTTTACTTTTCAAAAAATTCAAACCTAATCTTTTACTTTTTGCATATGACAAAAGGAGCACACTTTACTTTTCAAAATTTTCAAACAAAGGCATCTTCCTTTTGCATAAGTCAAGAAAAGCATCAATCACTTTTGAAAATATTCAAATAAAACATGCACATGTGAAAGATGACAATCAATCATCTTTAATATTTTCAAAGTTCAACCCTTTAATCATGGCATGCACATGTGAAAGATGACAATCAATTATCTTTCAAAATTTTCAAATTTAATTTTCAAAATATTCATGCACATGTGGAAAATGTATTTTAATGCTTTATGATAAAATATTAATTTTTGAGCCTTAATCCTAATTTCGAATTTTAAAGAGATTTACAACATTATTCTATGACTTTAATGTGAACTTGCTCCCTTCTTGCTCATGCTTGGTTTCTTGATGTGCTTGACTCCATTGTGTAGATAACTTGAGCTTGAGACTCCTTTATTCTATGAATTCATTTGTTATCATCAAAATCCATGTGTAAATATATAATTACACAAAACTTGAAA
>QGSO01000687.1:42464-110446 GCA_011037825.1 Carya cathayensis
ATTAATACAGGCTTCAGGTTCTATCAAGTATTTGTCATCATCAAAAAGGGGGAGATTGTTGAACCTAAGGTTTTTTTTTTTTCCTTTTATTGGTTGTAAGTATTTGCTTTTTCCTCCATTAAGATGACTCTGTGCAGACCAGGATAATCGATGCTCTGTTAAAATAAAAAATTAAAAAAAAAGAGTAAATTATACTAAGCAAGCAATTTGTGTGTTATCGATACCACCATCTTATAAATAAAAACTTTCTACTAATTTTAATCAACAAATTACGTCAATAGAAAAACTCATAAAAAATGAACTTTTGAAAAAAAGCATAAGAGCCAAGAAGGTAATCGGTCATTCATTCATATTATTATTTCTACTGTAATAATATATTTGTTAAAGATTTACACACTGATACGGTATTTCTCTAATTTTAGTAGGAAAACAGTTGAAATTTCTTAGATCCCGTCTGTACGTTGAGATAGTTTTATTTCATTTTATCTAATATCAATGTTTAAATATTACTTAAACATATATTTTTTAATTTCAAATTAACAATTTTTTCATCTAATCATTACCAAATTATTATAATTTTTCCAAACTTTCAAATAAAACATAAAAACAATTCAATTTTTTTAAGTCTCAAAACAAAATTATATTCTAATAAGATTTTAATTTTTTTATCCATTCTTAAAATTTCATAAAACATTTTAATTCAAACTATTTTACTATTATATATAAAATATTTTATTACTATTCATAAACTTTGCATATAATATTTTCAAACTTTATAATTTCTTTTAAAGAGATATATGTGCAGATGAAGGTCGTAGCTAGAAAATTCCATATTGGTCGTGATCCATGTGCAAATTGCTCTGACGGGTCTCATGACACGATTATTTTTAACATTTGATCCAACCTCTTTGCAGGCAACATCAATGTCATATTTGATTTACTGTTATTGTGCCTATCTTCATTAATTTGATTTACTTTTATAACGTGTTCTACCAACCATTTTTAATACCATAGTTTTATCCTAATCATTTAATTCCTTCGATAAGAATTTTTAATTTGAGATAAAAGTTAAAAGTTGAATAAAATATTATTTTTTAATATTATTATTATTTTGAAATTTGAAAAATTCGAATTGGAATTTGAAAATTTTGAATTGTTTATTATATATTATGTGAAAATTAAAAAAAAATTATAATAATAAGATGAGATGAAATGAAAAGTTTGAGTTTGAAAAAACTTCCAAACCTAACCTAATCCCTTTTTTAAGTCATTATCCAATCATTATAATTTTTCTAAACTTTCAAATAAAATATAAAAACTATTCAATTTTTTTAAGTCTCAAGACAAAATTATATTCTTATAATATTTTAATTTTTACATATTTTAATTTTATTTTTTTATCAATTTTTAAAATTTCATAAAACATTTTAATTCAAACTATTTTACTATTATATACAAAATGTTTTATTACTATTCATAAACTTTTCATATAATATTTTCAAACTCTATAATTTCTTCTAAAGAGTGTTTAGGGGTGTAAAAAAAAACCGATAAACCGGTAAACCGGACCGGACCGGACCAAACCGGTGGCATCGGTCCGGTCCCAAGGTTGGTTCGGTCCGGTATCGGTTTTAGTTTTCTTAAAACCGGTCAAAATCGGTCCGGTTTCAATTTTTCTTTTTCTAAAACCGGACCGGACCGATTTATATATATATATATTTAATTTTTTATATTGTATATAATATTTATATATAATATATAACTATATATAAAATAGTTTTGTATTATATGATAAATTACTAATTAATATAGCATTAAATTTTAAAATCTTATATCATTTTGCTTATTGTATTAATAGTTATACTAATATTATATAGTGCATATTAATAGTTATACTAATACTATATCACTATATATTATAATATACTATAATATATCATTATAGTCTATAATACAATTATAATATATATTATAATATACTACAATATATTATCACTATAGTATTATATACTATAATATACTATATTATATAATATATAATATAGTACATTAAAACTGGTAAAATTGGACCGAACTGGACTGGAAACGGGTAAAACCGGAATATCGGTTTAGGAGGGTAACCTATGCGTAATCGTTTTTGAAAAATGCAAAACCGGTACATACTGATTCGGTTCTAAATTTTGTCCAAAACCGGACCAAACTGGACCGGTTACACCCCTACTCATATCATTTCTAGTCTGTGGTGCTCACGGCTACTTCTTATATTTTCAAGCAATTTGTGTGTTATCAATACCACTGTCTTATAAACAAGGAAAAATCTAGTTGTCAGTATAATAATGTATTAATATGTACATCAATTTATTATGATTAATTAAAAATTAAATTTTATTAAAAGTAGTGTTAATTTAAATTTTAAGTATGAAAAAATCAGTATTGATACATAAATTAGTACGCGATTTTATTTCCTCATATATTCTTGATCCAACCTCTTTGCAGGTAACATCAATGTCATATTTGATTTACTGTTCTTTTGCCTATCTTCATTAATTTGATTTACTTTTATAACGTGTTCCACCAACCATTTTTAATACCACAGTTTTATCCTAATCATTTAATTCATTCGGTGACAATTTTTAATTTGAGATAAAAGTTGAAAATTAAATAAAATATTATTTTTTAATATTATTATTGTTTGAGATTTGAAAAAGTTGAATTGTTTATTATATTTTATATTAAAATTTCAAAAAAAATTATAATAATTAGAGAGATGAAATGAAAAGTTCGTGTTTGAAAAAGCTTCCAAACCTAACCTAATCCCTTCGAGAAATTATAAGCACAAATATAAATTAGAGAGTAAAAGAGAGTTGCTCTTTTAAAGTTTTACACGTATAGAATTTAAGCATAACAATATATGACATAATCATATATTTGTTAAAGACTTGTATATTTTAATACTCTATTGAGTATCGCTCTACTTTGTATTTTAATAAGATGAAATTCAAAAATTTAATTGTAGAAGTCAAAGTAGTATGGCTGGTTGATGCCTGAACGTACATTCAATTATTATTATTTTTTCTTTTGTAAAATAAATGGAGCATTTATGAAGTTTCAATTATTTATATTTTGGGGCTTCAGATTTTTTTTTGGTGTTTCATTCCTTGTCACTTGCATTCAGTTAATTTGGGGCGGTGGGAGGTACCCGATTACCGCTCCAATTGAATACTTTGGCCGGTGGAACGAAATAAAGGGGAAGATACATTGACTCCCAAATTAACGAGAAAAATGTTACGATATACCTTCTGTACAAAACTTCCCTAAAAGTTTTAAAAAAATAAAAAGAAACACAATGTACTCATGTTATATTGATCATGATAAAAATTAATCTTATTTAAAACCATTTATAAGAAATAAATTAAAATTTACTTTTTTAATCGTTCATTTTTTTTTTATCATTTTTATAGTTTATATATCATGTAAAAAGAAATTGTTTATAAAAAGCATCCAGATCTAATTTTTGCCGCTCTCCTTCTCTTATTTCTCTATCTATCCACTTTGTCTATTAAGATAATTCTTTTTTTTTTTAGTTTATTTTGCTTCCTTGAGGGCTAAAAAAGATAGATCCTCAGTTTTTTAGCAACTCTCGAGAGATGTGTGCAGCATAAGAAGACTCATAAGTCGCAACGTTCAAATGATAGTAGCGGTTTTGTGAAAATCACCATGCGTAGTCCTCAGCACCTCTCATAACTGCACGTGGTCCTCATGTGTCACCCTTTTTTGTAGTTTTTCTCGTCACACGCGTCGAATGATTAGAATCGCCACCATAAGATCTTTTATAATTTTTGTGGCAGAAAAGTGACAAGTGTGTTGCCTTCACGTGCTATCATAGATTTTGAAATCTACTGAAATTGGTCTAAATTGTAATCTGTCCTCAACTTTTCACACATGCAAAATTTTTTGGCTTAACCCGACCTAACACAACATTTTTTGAAGAATAATATTTTTTTCCCAAACTAAGTTGGAGGATTTTCTTCTACCAATTTTTTTAAATGACAAAAGGTTATTAATCACGGGACAAAACATTTTTTAATAATTAAAGATAAATATACATGTGCATCTTCACTAAAAAAAATAAACATGTATTTCTTATTGAAATTCCCAAAGTACCCATGTAAAACCACCAAAGTGTCTACCAATTTCTTTGCACAAATTTATTAGATCTCAATTATCAAGATTATATAATAAATCAAATATTTAAAATAAACAATTAAATTTGCAAGACGCAAAGATTGGTTACGAAGGGAAACCCTTTAAAGAATTCTTTAAAGGTAAAACCCTACGGGGCAGCCAAACCCAGGAAAGTCAATTTTATTATTTGAAGAACAAATACAAGCAATCATCAATTATAAAACCTTTGCAATTCGACTATCTTACTTACCAAGACAAACGACCCGTTTGTCTTCTACCGCAGTAGCAGCCAGAACCTTTGGCGCTCTTCAAATGTTGCCTTTCCTCCTAGAACTCTAAGGGCTGAATTCCAATCACACGATCCTCCAATACGGGAGCACGATCACACTTAAAGAGAGATGAAAAACTCCATGAAAATTCTCAAATGAATTTTCTCACATATATGCTCTGAATAACCACTCTGAAATTCGTGGCTCTCTAATCTCTGAGAAGATACAAAACCGAATCCCTTTAAATAGAAAGTCTGGAAAGAGTTCTAGTCGCAGTAGGACTCTGCTGACAGTTAGCAACAGACACGAAAACGCGTACCGACGGACTGCTAACATTTCGTGATAACTTCTTCTATTATAGACTAAACTCTGTTCAGATTTCTTCTCGATAAGTGCAAAACTATCAGAACTCGATTTTGACTTCAGGGACTTATCTAAACATCACCTAAGACTTCTAGATAAGCTAGAGATAAATAATTATTTTTACATTCATCAACAATTTCAAATAATATGATAAGACAAGCCTTATCATCTCATCATCTAATCCTAGCCAATTTTTCACCCTGATTTAGAGGAATACCTTATCTTATTTAAAACAAAAACTTCTAATTAGTCGAGACAAGCAATCCTAACCCCATTAAAAGGAGGAGAATATTGAATAGAATGGAATGTATTTTGCAAAATTTGGACAATTGAAATAAAAAAAGAAGATTATTTTAGCTAAAGTTCATAAATTCCAATGTGAATACGTACAAGTTAAAAAAAAAAAGTAATTTTGTATTTGTCAAAGTAGCTCTACAGCCACCGCTAGTAGCTCCTAAGGGCTATCACCAGTTGATTTTGTATGTGTGTGTGATTTTTTTTTAACTTTTCTCTTACATGTATTTTGTAACATTTNCTGTGCTTGATTTCCCCTTCTCAAACCGAGGATACTTGTGCCCTAATCTCAGTACATGAAGGGGGGAAGGACAATGGGATTTGACGAACGAATGCCAAGGGAAAGGGGGGGAAGGACAATGGGATTTGACGAACGAATGCCAAGGGAAAGGGGGGGAATGAGAAACGAAGAAGTTAGGGAAAGGAATGCGTACAGGCTTCTTGGCACCAGATCGACATGCTTTCCCCTTCTCAAACCTTCTTGTGCCCTAATCTCAGTACGTCAAGGAAGAGAGAGATGAGTTTACTCCGAATGAATGATCTCGGAAAGGGGGGGAATGAGAAACGAAGGGGAAGGAATGCCAAGGGGCTTTGGCACGACGCACCGTTTCACTAATAATGCCACGTGGGACGCGTGTACGCGGAAGGTACCTAACGGCGTGTGCAAATAGCATTTTTCTAAAGAGAAATGCTATATATCATTTTATACTATACATTTTATATATTAAAATATTATTTTTTATTTTATTTTATTCTTATTAAATTAATTGAATTGTTCTATTTATCATCTACACACTATATATTTATTATAAAAAAAATAAAAAATAAAATAAAATAAAATAAGTATAGTGTATAAAGTGTGAGGATGATGAGAAGAATTATTCATATTTAAAAGACAGTAAAACACGGAGGAAGAAGAAAACGCATACGGCCTTTTCCCAGAACCAAGCACGTCCTTTTTCTCTCTTCTTTTCTCTCCGATGGCGGAACCTTTCGTCCGAAATCTTTGACGGCCGAACCCTTCGTTCTTAGATCTCTTCCTCTCTCTCAGATTTGAGAATCACCGTCTGCCAGTTCTCTTACTCTCTCTCAGATCAGCATTTTGGACGGAGTCACTGAGCTCGGCCGCTACACTTTTCGGCATCGAACCAGGTAACACTACTTTGCAAGTTAACAGCTTTTCAATATCACTTGTCGGCCGCTACCCATACTGTGTTGTTCTCGCTCGGTACCCATGCACATGCTTTTATGGTGCGCATTAATCATTTTGCTTCAGTGGAAGGAGTAGTCAGTATGTTAACAAACAAAACCAAACATCGATCTTTTCTACTTACTTGGCTAGCTTTTGATGCTCTGTGTGCTGTTGGTGAAGTCCTTCAGTGGAAGAGAGTAAAATCATGGTGTATCCGAAAATCATTAAATCGTGCTCAATTACCACACCGACCAAGATCAACAATGGCATGTACTAAAATGACATGAAAACAAGGATAATATGATGCACAACAACAAGGCAATATACCAGTAGTCCACTGTCAAAACACCCAAAACGCTAACTCATAAAAAACAGATATAAAAAAAACTACGAGAAACCCAATTGAAACAGATAATAACCCGTGGAAAAAAATGAGAATGAAAATTGAAATATAAATAAGCGAATCAGAAAGTGAAATGCTTGCTTACCTTGCCTTGTGAAAGTCTTAGAGAGCCCAACGGTTAGGTTAGTGCTAACAGCAGCCATTGGAGTGAATCTTGTACTTGATACTGCCAATCTACGAGAGGGAGAGCGGATAAAAGACTGGGTGTCAGGGATCTTCTTCAATGGAAAGAAGCTGGGGATACAAATGAAATACAAATTTTAGGAACGGGATTGATCTATAAAACGAAGAATTTCAGTACTCTTCCCACCAAAAAGAGTCAGTCATATGTCCAACTTCGCCACAATGCCTATCGATCTTGGTTTTCATATCATTAATTGATTAATTCCGGTGACCATCTTTGCGTAATTTGTAGTCTTGCTTCTAGATCTATCTCAAGATTTAACTTATATATATATAGTACCATCACAATTAATTAGCCGAATCCTTTCAAATCATATGAATTTATGGTTGATTTGATCGGCGCTAGCTAGCTAGATGCACTTTAAACATTTGTTCTTCCAACCCGATATATGCAGAATTTATGGCTGAGATCTCAAAAATTAGCAGAATATAGCTGTTCTCGCTCTTTATCTATTAAATAAGCACGGTGCTACGTTCACCGCTGCCGTTTGATATAATTGGTTTTTTTTTCTTGTTTTTTATATGTATTCTTTAATATTTTTAAATACTTTTTTTAAAAATAAAAAATACAATATTATTAAAAAATATTTTTTCTTAATTATTAAATAAAATAAAAAATAAAAAATTCCAACAGTAATACTGAGCGGTAAGAACTACGGATGAGAATATCATTTTCATGGAAAATAAGCATGAATAGCATTTGAATAGTAGTTTGTCTATTTTTTATTTTTTCGACTTCTTTTTTAAAACAAATTTTTTTCCTTTTTTATTCCTGCTTTTAAGACATATTCCTTCTTTATGTTTTTTACCTTTTTGGCCTCTAGATTTATAACATCTTCCCATTTTATTTTCTGTTCTTTCTCGGAGCAATTTTTTTTTTCTTTTTTATCCTTGCTTTTATGGCATATTTCCTTCTCCATCCCTGCCTTTATCACATATTTTCCTTTGCGGATAGTGATAGGTTACTTTTCTTTTTTTTTGAGAAAGAGACACTAAATTCTATTGATTATGCTGATAACAGCTCAGAAGATACAATCGAATGAATGCACAAAGGATATTCTTCAATATCATATACTTCTTTGTTTAAACATAAAGTTGATTTAGCTAAGGTGTGGGTTGCCTTGTTTGCATCACGGTAGATATGATTTGCTTGCCAAAAGCCGGTACTATCTAGAATGTACTTTGCATCTTCCACTAGTAGACCACCCAGGCTCCAGTTCTTATCCTTTCCAAGTAAAAGGTTGATGACTTGCTTAGAATCCCCTTCCAGGATGATTTGGTTTAGACCAAAATCCTTGCAAAAATTGGCTGCAGTTACAAGTTCGAGAGCTTCTGCTTCAAAAGGGTTACCTACACAGGGTCTCCTTGCTCGTTGGGCTCCAATAACTTTGCCTTGATAGTCTCTGACTAGAATTCCCAACCCGATGTGTCCTGTTTCTACTCTTAAAGTTGCATCCCAGTTGACCTTGAATGAACCACGTGCTGGTTGTTGCCAAGTTTGTGTCCTCTGGTTTGTTGTCTGTTGGAGGACTTGTTGAGGCAGTTTAGCTTCTTTGAAAGCAATGACTTCTGGTTTGGCCCCTTGTAGTAGAGTAATTGGGTGCTTAAACCCTTTACCATGAATAAGATCATTACGCCTAGACCATAGTCCCCTCATCATAATTGCACATTCCTCAAGCTCACCATTATCAAGTTTTTGATTCAGCATAGCCCAAATGTTGGAGATTAGATCATTATGGAAGGACATTTTTTGGATCTTGACACAACCCTGGCTCCATACATCTTTAGTTGCTACACAGCCCCAAAGCACATGGCCATAAGTTTCAGGTTCGAGTTTACAGATAGGGCATTCACTCTTTTCTACAATTTTTCTCCTTTTCAGGTTAGCAAGGGTAGGAAGTGCTTCTTTGCATGCTTTCCAAATAAAGTGTTTGACTGCAGGGGTCACTTCCAGTTTCCATAGTCTCTTCCATATACTAGTTTCCATATGCCTATTCGAATTCTCCTGATATCCACTTTTTACTGAGTACTGTCCATTAGTTGTTAGGTGCCAGGTTACTCTGTCTTCCCTACTTCCATAACTGATAAGGATGGAGGTTATGGCCTTGGTCTCCTCTTTTGAAAACATCTCCATTAGTAGGTTCTTCTTTCAACATTTCTGTTCTGCATCAATTAAGTCACCCACTTTTTCACACCAGCAATCATCTTCTCGGGGGGTAGCTACTTGAAAATGGGGAAGGGAAGGAATCCACTTGTCAGTCCATATATTTATGTTGCATCCATCTCCAACTCTCCACAAGAGACTTGACTTGAGAGTGTGCATTCCAGATATGATGCTTCTCCAAGCAAATGAGGGACCCGAGCCAAGTTTGGCCTCCAATAGCCTCCCTGCTTTGAAATATTTCTATTTGAAGACCCTTGATACTAGGGAATTAGGGTCTTGGATCATTCTCCAGCTTTGCTTGGCAAGCATAGCTAGATTAAAAGATTTGAAATCCCTGAAACCGAGACCTCCCTGATCCTTTGTTGAGCTAAGTTGGTCCCAAGGGATCCACTGAAATTTTGAGGAGTCCTCATTAAAACCCCACCAAAATTTCCTTAAAAGCTGGTTAAGCTTATGGTTGATGGACTTGGGGAGGAGAAACATGCCCATTGAATAAAGGGGGATGGCTTGGAGCACTGCTTTGAGGAGTATTTCTTTTCCAGCCGAGGAAAGCTGATTTGTTTTCCAGTTTGCAACCCGAGACCATGTTCTGTCTATTAGAGAGTGAAAAGCTGCTACTTTTGTTCTTACCAACATTGTTGGAAGGCCGAGATATTTCTCAAAAGTTCCTGTAGATTTCATACCAACCAGTTGAAGCACATATCTCTGCATCTCTTTCTTTGTGTTCTTGTTGAAGAAAATTGAAGATTTGTCCCTGTTAAGCACTTGGCCTGATGCATGTTCATAGGTATCCTAGATGTTAATGACACTAGAGAGTTCCTTGGGGGAAGCTTGGTAGAATAGAAGGCTGTCATCTATGAAAAACAGGTGACTCACTCAAGTGGGGCCTCTGCCAATTGGTGCACTAGATATGTCCCCCCTCTCTTCAGCTTTTTGTAGCATTGCTGATAAGGCTTCAGCATATAGGATAAAAATATAAGGAGAGATTGGGTCTCCTTGACGAATCTCTCTAGATGGTTTAAATATCTGTTGGGGTTCTCCATTGATCAAGATTGAGTAAGTGACAGAATTAAGGCATTTCTGGACTAGGTGAACCCATTGAGGAGGGAAGCCTATTTTGGTCATCACTTCTTTTACAAAGACCCATTCTACCCTATCATAGGCCTTGCTCATATCTAATTTGAGAGTTATAAATCCTTTTTTGCCTTTGATCCTCGAGTTCATAGAGTGGAGAACCTCATAAGCTACTAGCGTGTTATCAGAGATGAGTCTTCCAGGAACAAAAGCACTCTGGTTCACTAAAATGAGTTGAGGAAGAATTAGTTTCATCCTATTAGCTAGTGTTTTCGAAACCATTTTGTACAGTACATTGCACAGGCTTATTGGCCTGTATTCAGCTACCTTCCTTGGGATTTTGACTTTTGGGATAAGGGTAATGAATGTGTCATTAACCTCGTCTAAGGACCCCTTCTGGTTCAGAACCTGTAGAGCAAAACAACATACATCTTTTCCCACTACTTCCCAATGTTTCTGATAGAAATGTGCAGGAAATCCATCAGGACCAAGAGACCCGAGAGGGTTCATTTGGAACATTGCAACTCTAACTTCTTCCACGGTGAAAGGTTTATTCAAACTAAGCAACATCTCAGAAGTGATTTTTGGTTGAAGTGCAGACAAACAAGACTCAAATTCAGTAGGCAGGGAAGAGTTGAACAAAGATGAGAAGTAACCTGTGAAGATTGCACCAACTTCCTCTTGATCAGATATTGTAGTTCCAGAAGGGCCAGCTATGGATTTGATGGAGTTGACCTTCCTTCTTTGGGTTGCTTGCTTATGGAAATAGCTAGTGTTTCTGTCTCCATGCCTTAACCAATGTTGCATTGCACGTTGTTTCCATTTCAGGTCATTTTCTTCCAAGTATGTCTCGGCTTTTCTTTGTAATTCCTGAATGTTTGGTACTTGAGCTTCCCCTCCTGTGTCTTTTAGGTGACTGATCTTGGCATGATTAGGACGCTGCTGCTCTTTCTGGTTTAAATCTTTTTTCCAAGCTGTGAGTCCCTTTTGACAATACTCTAGCTTCTTCCTCATAGTTTCAGCAAGGTTTTTTTCCATCTATCCTCTTATTTCATTCTGTTTCTATCACATCATAACTACCATTTCTGACTTCCCATGCTACCTCATACCTAAACACCCTATTCTTCCCTCTTTCCTTTCTTGCATTGAGTGGGCCCCTTGCCTTGCGCTTCCATTTGCTCCCTCTAGTTTTCTCTCCTTGTTCATTGCAATTCTTGTTGGGGGCACTAACAGCCAAGAGGTGATTGTCACGGATCTGTAAGTCTTGCACTTTTATGAGATGGTCAGAGGTCCCAGGATGTAATTTACCCTCCCTTTGACTAGTAGCTTGGATTGTGTTGGTAGTTGAGGACATTTCTTTTTCATAGTTGTCTAACTTTGGTCATTTTTTGAGTCCAATTCCATCATACAGGGTGGGGGCAATGGGTTAGTAGGTAAAGATTCCTGAGTGTTTTTTTCCTTGTCATTAGGTCCCACCTTGAAATTATCATTGAGCTCTTGTCTTTTGGAGGTCCCTTTAGGTGTACAACATGTTCCAAGAGCTACTGGGAGTTTGTTATCCTCATCCACCATTTTCATTTTTGCAGGTAAGACCCTAGTGCCATCCTCGGGTGCAGAGTGCTCGTATTTTGCATATCCATCCTCACCTCCTGCTCTAGGACATGTATCCTTATTACTTTCCTGGCAGTATGTATTCTCGACCCCACTGTTTCCTTTATCTGCAGGTTTTTGTTTCCTATGTTCATATTTTTGATTACCTCCGTACTTCCTATTGTAAAAAATGGACGTGTTCGTTGGTTGAGCCCTGAACCATGGACCAAATTGGAGATTTTTTTCTTCAATCGGGGATTCATAGCGTGGTTTAGAACATGTTTTCCCTTTATGAAATAGCACACCACAATGGAAGCAGAAATTTTGTAAACCTTCATATTTAAAGGAAATCCAGTACCTCTGTTCATCATATTCCAGCCATTTTCCCCTTAGCAGGGGTTTGTGTAGGTTGATGGTAGCTCTGACTCGGAGACAACGACCCCAGGCTGAAGCATCTAATTCAACATCCACACGTATCACATGCCCAAGACAAGATCCCAATTTTTCCCCTATATCCTCGTTCATAGCTTCCAGCGGAAGGTTGTGACACTGAACCCAGAACGGTTCATATCGGAACTGAGTTGCATTAATGGATGTTTTTTCATCAACTTCCTGAAGGGTAAGTAAGCTTCTATCAAAGCACCACGGTCTTCCACTCAGAACTTTTTCCTTATCTTGTAGTCTTTGAAATTCTATTAAAAAGCACTGATCATTCAGATCCTTAAAACGCACCCCTCCATCCAGTCGCCAGATCTGAGACATTGTAGTTCGGAAGGCTTCGTTATTCACCCCTTTCTCAGAGAGAACCCGGCCGATGGCACAAACCTTTCCTTGAACAGGTGCTGCTCTTGGTTCATCAGATTGAAGTTGAATGACTGCCGTTTCTTCATGCGATAAGTGGAGTCTTTCCCATCGGGTAGTTAGTTCTTCCTCCACCATTGTTTCGGGGGGAAAGAGAACAGAAATCAATCAAGCTCACAACAGTGAGACCACTTCGGTTGTCGAGGGACAACGATACTAAACCCTACTCAGACTCGAAAACGAGAGAGAGAGGGACCATGGAAATACTCTCTTAATTCTTAAGCCTTTCGCTCAATTCTCTGGTTCGGATAGTGATAGGTTACTACCACCTTATTACTGTCCATTTACTACCTATAAAGTATTAGAAATTTTTTAATTTTTTTTATCATTTTCTTTTCAGTATTTTTTTAACACCCTTAGCCATTAAAAAAGAATTTTAAAAAATGTAATTTTACTAATAGTCACTTTTTTAATCATTAAGTAAAAATAAAAAATAAAAAAAAATAGTAAATGGATAGTAAAAAAATAGTAATCCTATCATTTTTCTTTGCATTTTCTTTTCTTCTACTGCTTTCTGGTAGAAATTTAATAAATAAATCATGCTCATATACACGAAAGAAAACCAAATCTAAAAACAAAATATAATGTAGTGTCGATCTAAATAAGAGAAAAACCCATATGCAACCCTGATCACATTGCGTTGTTGCATACTCTAGCGGAATGGCCGCCATTTCAATAGAAGAAGGTTTCTTGTACCCTGCTTTCTCTACCACCTTCAACAGCTCTAGATTCAGTTTACTCTCAACCCAAGCCTGCATAGGGCGAGGGATCTTGGAGCCCTTTTACGAAATGTTGAAGTCCCCCTGAAAATCCTCCGATCCTTCAACAATCACGTTCACAACTTCCTCTACACCCCTACAAAATTTAAAAAATAACATAAAAATAAAATGAAGAGATGAAAACACATTCTTTAATTCCAGATCTGTACAAAAATAAATAGAATGAGAAACCAAATCGTACCCATTTACACAATCTGATGCCCACCAAACAAATCTCTTCAAGTTTTTAACAATTGACAAAAAATTTTGGTCCAATTTAGACAGTGAGATAAGATGAGATGAGATGAAATTTAAATAAAATATTATTGATTAATATTATTTTTATTTTAAAATTAAAAAAGTAAATTGTGTATTATATTTTATTTAAAAATTTTAAAAAATTATAACAATTAAATGAGATTGAAATTGTTTCGCTGTCTAAAAGACCTTAATTTGGTGGGTCATTATCATTTTCCCGTCTTTCATGCTTCTTTTTGAGGTTTTTTTCTTTCTTTCTCTGTCTCATTTTATTTATTGGTTGTAAAGGTTTGATTTTTTCACCATTATTTGTCAATCATATTTCCAATTTGGTTTTCAAAATTTATTGTAGTGACGGCTTTTATAATCTTACCAGCTCTGAATGTGTACACAAATTTGAATGCTCAGCACACAACGTACTGCTTGGAGGATCTGTCATCGACTTTGGGTGACCACATCATTTCTCTTTTCTTCCTGAAGGTGTGTATTGCTTGCTACTAATATTCACTCATCATCTTGTGGAATGAAAGCCTCGCCCCTCCTTAGGCTATTTGTTGGACTCATTTTGCCTCTGAAGTACTCTCGCTTCTAAAGTCCGATCTATCTTCATTTTCCTATTCTCTCTTATCTCCATCTTTGCTTTTCTTATCTCTCGTTGATACAATAGTTATTTGGTTGCTTTTCTACTTGCACAAAAATCCAAAAAACCAAAAAAAAAAAAAAAAAACCACTGGAACAAAAATGGCGGAGAATATCTGTATTTCAATTGGAGCGAAAATAGCAGAGTACCTTGTCGAACCTATTGGACAGTGGCTATGCTATTCATGTCACTACAACAGCAACATAGAGAATTTGAACAAACAGAAAGAGAAGCTGCAAGATGCTCGTGAAAGGGTGCAACATTCAGTTGATGCTGCTTCAAGAAATGGTGAGAAAATTTTTGCTGATGTTAGCAAGTGGTTGAAAGAAGTAGATCGTATTACAGAATTGGCCACCAGGAGACTTTGTGAAATCGAAGAAGCGGGTACGGGGAGCTCTAATGCGGCATGCCTAAACTTGAAACAACGGCATCAATTAAGTCGGGAAGCAAAGAAGATGGCGGGTGATATTGCCGAACTTCTTAAAAATGGAAACTTCAACACAGTTTCTAATCGTCCCGCTTTGCAAGAAATGGTGCCTCCAAGAAACATGGATTACATGACCTTGGATTCGAGGATATCAATTATGAAGAGAATTATGGAGGCATTGGAAAATGCTAATATCAACAAGATCGGCGTGTGGGGGTCGCCTGGAGTTGGAAAGAGTACACTTACGAAAGAAATTTTCAAGAAAGCCAAGGAAGAAAGCTTATTCCATGAGCTGGCTCTAGCAAATGTGACGGACAACCCAGACCTAAGTCGAATACAAGGAGAAATTGCAGAGATGCTAGATCTAGAGCTTGATCCTGTTAAATCTGTAATAGTAAGAGCAGGCCGTCTACGGGCGAGGTTAGAAATAGACAATGAGAAGAAGATACTCGTAATCTTGGATGATATATGGGAACTACTTGATTTGGAGCAAATAGGAATTACTCCTTCCGAAAGATGCAAAGTACTACTGACATCCAGATGTCAAGAGGTACTAGCTACTCAAATGGGCACCGAAAAGAACTTCCTACTCGACATTTTAGGAGAAGAAGAAGCATGGAATTTATTTGAAAAGATGGCGGGTGATTCTATCAAAGATGATCTTGATTTGCAAAACGAAGCAACTAAGATAGTTAAAGAGTGTGGAGGTCTTCCTATTGCACTTGTAACAGTTTCTAGGGCATTAAAAAATAAGAGTTTGGAAATCTGGAAGGATGCCCTGGTGCAACTAAGAAGGCCCAATCCAGAACATGACACAAAGTATTGGTCACCCGTACACTCTTGTATAGAGCTGAGTTATAAACATCTTGTTAGTAAAGAGGTCAAATCCATTTTTTTGCTTTGTGCTCGACAAGGTTACTCTATTTCCTATCGGGACTTGTTGAGATATGGTTTCGGTCTGCGTTTATTCTATGGCATCGATACATTGGAAGAAGCAAGAAACAGACTAGCGACTTCAGTTAATAATCTCCAAGAGTCTTGTTTGCTACTACAAAGTCCACATAGCTCCGAGGAATTCTACATGCATGATGTTGTTCGTCGTGTTGCTACAATAATTGCATCAAATGATCATAATATGTTTGTCTTGAGAGGCGATGGTGGGCAAAAAGCATGGCCAGATGTGGATGCACTAAAAATATGCGAGGCGCTCTCTATCCATGGTGGAGATCATATCCATAGATATCCCAATAAAATAGAATGTACTAATTTAAGATACTTTCATGTCCAGTGTGAAAATCGATATTTGAAAACCCCAAGCAGTACTTCCTTCCAAGGGATGGACAAGCTCGAAGACAATTTCTTCCAAGGGATGGACAAGCTCGAAGACAATTTCTTCCAAGGGATGGACAAGCTCGAAGTTCTGAGTTTGACAAATATACAACTTTCATCACTTTTGTCACTTACAAACCTACAAACACTGTGTCTAGATGGATGTAAGCTGGGAGATATTCATGGGATTGGAGAACTTAAGACTTTATTAATTCTTAGTCTTGCTTCTTCTGACATTTCAAATCTGCCAAGAGAAATAAGGTTGTTGACTTGTTTGCGCTTATTGGATTTGACCTATTGTTATAAACTTAGAGTGATTCCTCCTAATGTCTTGTCAAGCTTGGTCAACTTAGAAGAGTTGTATATGCGAGGAATCAATGTCCGATGGGAGGTTGAAGGACCCAGCAATGAAGAAAAAAATGCTAGCCTTGCAGAGTTGAAGAAATTGTCACACTTGATCACCTTAGAGATAGATATTCCGGATGCCAACAATCTACCGAAAGATTTGTTTACTGAAAAGCTTGAGAGATACAATATATGCATTGGAAAAGAAATCTACAGTCCGGTTTCTATGAGGAAGGCGGCCTTCTCAAGAGTTTTAAGACTCAATCTGAATATGAGCTTCCAACTGGACTTTGGGATCAAAATGCTACTGAAGAGGACAGAGTATCTTTCCTTAGACGAGGCGAACAGTACTAAGAGTGTCTTATATGAATTACATAGAGAAGATGTTCAACAACTGAAGTATTTCCATATCCAAAACAATGGTAATATTAAGCATATCCCTGTGTTGAGGACACCAGATGTTGCCTTTCCTATCCTGGAGACATTTGTTTTGAAAAATATGTTCAGCTTGGAAGAAATTTGTCAGGACAAACTTCCATTGTCATCCTTCAAAAACTTGAAAGTTTTAAAGGTGGAGAACTGTGAGAAATTAAGATTTATCTTCTCATCTTCTATAGCCAGAGGCCTTTCACTACTTGAAGAATTGAACATAACAAGATGCGACAACTTGGGTGCAATATTCGTGAAAGAAGAAGAAGACGGAATAGAAGATCAGGGAGATATGATGTTGTTCGATCGACTTCAAACCTTGGTGCTAAAGGATCTTCCAATGCTCGTGGGCTTCCTAAGCACAAAAGATTCATTCATGGCTGATTGTAGAGAAACCAATTCAGAGGGCAACCATGATCTTCAGTTGCCACTTCTACATCATGATCAGGTACATTACACGAGTACTACTTAATTACCGGAAAAGTATTCAGATCCACACATTGCACAAGTCCATATAAATCATGTGTCAAGCACACCGCGTTATCAATTATAAGTATAAACATTTATAATAATAATATTATAAAACTATATTTTAACAATAAATTTTATAATATTTTTTTATATAACTTTTTCTTTCTTATTTTCAAAATCTAAAAAATACACAACTCAAACGATCTCACTGTAATTCACAAACTATCTTATTAATATTCTTAAAATTTTATTTCATTTCACCCCTCAAACGAACCCCAACAAAAATAGAAAGCGATAATTTATCTCGACTGATTGATTAACAAAATTATAATCTTTACATAATAAATTACAATAAATTACTTACATGGTTTTTAATGCATGTTTGTTTGGACTTTCAAAGTGATACTGGTGTTCTAAAAAGATTTTAAAAAGATTCTAATCTCTTTCTGTCAAAATTAGTCGTTGCAAGTTCACCAAAATTACAGTGCCAAAATTGCCCCTCGGTCCGCCAAAATTCTGTTAAATTAGAAACGGAAAGTGTCGACGACGTAGGTATAATTTGCCACACCATAATGAATAATAGAATAATCAGCATTCTAAATGATTAAAATATATATATATAGTAAAAACACTTTAAGAAAATATAAATGCAAATAAACTAAAAGAATAAAAATAAGAATATGAAAACTTTAATAATAACTCTATTTGAAGGCTTTTACAAATCATCTTAAATAAAAAACAAGAATACATTAATATATATATATATTTATATCAAGCTGCCTGTGCGATTTAAATTAAGTGTTCAACCATTACCAAAAGACAGATCATATCAAGCTTCATACTTCTATTATGCAAAATATGAGAAAATAAGATGGGACTTTTTTAAAACAGTTTTCAAATAAAAAAGCTCATTGCTTAAATATGGGATTTGTCATATTTTTGTTAACTATTATAGCATCACAAATGAGTATTTACAATTAATGGTATGATATAATGACTTTGTATCCTTGGGAGCTCTGTTGAGAATTTTATAGATGGACTACATTGATTTTTTAAGGGACCATTGTTTCCAAATTTGTGCTATTTTATTTCCTTTCTCCAATTTAATTTTCATATTTTCAAAATTGAAGCATAAAAATATATATTTGGCATCTTTAATTGATACAAAGAACATAATCCGACAGGTTTCCCTTCATAGCTTGCAAACACTGCGTATGGTGGGTCTACCCAAAATAAAGCAGGTATGGAGCTATGGTCAAGAACCCAAAACAGTTTTCACAGGTCTCGAGCAATTGCAAGTACTTGAGATTGAGGATTGTGGGGTGGAGGAAATTGTTGCAGTTGAAGGAGGAGAAGCAATAACAATTAGGACTTTGGTGTTCCCTCGAGTAAGTACTTTGAAGTTCAGAAATTTAAAGAAACTCAAGTGGTTTTACAAAGGAGTGCATGTTTCGAAATGGCCGATGCTAAAATGGATGATAATTGATGGATGCGAGAAAGTGAAGATATTTGCTTCAGGAGTTGTGAGCTTTGAAAAAACAGTTAAAGATCAGAGGCCGTCTGAGATGTCCATTAAACAACCCCTTTTCTCGGTGGATAAGGTAATTAAAGAAATTAAATATATTGGTTCTCTTAAGATTTCCATATATACATTTCAATATTATAAAATCATTTTGATCCCTCCTTAATTTCTTAAATTTAATTAATTAATCTTTGGGAACTATAAATTTAATTACAATATTAATCATTATTAAAGAATACTTAAATTTAATTGATTATTCTGTTTAAATTAAATGACAAAAACGCTCGTGTATATGTTTTTTAATGCATTTATAAAAGTGCATGTTAAAGTCCTATTGTTTGGACTTTTTCAAAGTGGTACCTGTGTTTTAAATTTTTGTTTTTTTTTTTTTTAAATAGTCATCGAAAGTTCATCAAAATTACAGTGCCTAAAATGCCACTCTTTCCACCATAATCAATAATAGAAAAATACATGCAGTTATATATACATTCAACATTCTAAAAGTTAATATATATATATTAAAAATATAATTGTAAAATGGTCAAATTTTGCTTCACTACTTCTTTTAAGTGGGGGAATTAAATTCATGTGTTGTAACTAAGATGAAAACTGCATGCATTCAGATATAGCTTGAATTCCATGACTTGCGAACTTTAATTAATAGATTTTGTATATTAATGCTTAGTTGTTCCACCTTATATAACTTCAATTAATGTTAAGCCATATATATTTATATATAAACCAAAAGATCAGTACGTTATTCCTTAATTGGTTATAGCCTCTTTTTTTTAAAAAAAAAAAAAATTGGTTATAGTTGGTTCTATTATGACATTGTGTTAATACGGGATATCATGTCTTAACTAATTACTCTTTATCTCATGAATTTTCCAGCTCTCATTCCCCAGCTTCGAGACACTGTTCATTTGGAACATGGATTCGTTAGAAATTATATTTGGAAAGCTGGAGGGGCAAAATGGTAAAGAACCACAAGTTTTAACATCCCAGGTTCAGGGACAAGAGAAAGTGGAGCAACCACACATTTTGTGTCAACCGTACGTATACACTCTATTTACATATAGTGGAAATATATTTGGTTCCAATCATTTTGATCTCTCCTCTTATAAAGTTGATAAAATTAATTAATTAGTCTTTCTAAAATACATATTTAACTACAGTATTAATCATTATTAAAGAATAATCAAATCTCATTATTCTGTATATCAGGTTCATAAAGAAATAATTAAATAATAAAAATAGAAAGAATTTTAAGTATTACAACTGATTTATTAACAAAATTATAATCTCTATAGAATAAATTACTTGTATGATTTTTAATGCATTAATTTTTTTTTATAAGTATTTTTAATGCATTAATTAAAATTTGAAAGAACTTAAATTCAAATTTTTATAAGAAAAAGTTACTGTTTAGGTCCCACTTTTAAAAGTTTTAAATCCACAAATTAAGGCTCGTTGCGGGAAACATTGAATAAAGGTGTTGAAGTATTACCAACAAACAAAACATATGAAACCTCATATTTAAGACTGGAAATTGTTTTTATCTTATTATATTTGTTTATTACAATATGGTATTTTTTGATTAAATTAGATGATCCATTATTAGGAGATATACCGAACTTATAAATCATAAACATTCCCAACGCAAGTGGCTTGTGAACCAATCGGCATCCGTTGCCCCAAAACTATAATTGCATTCCTCTACTGAAGTTGTGGCTAAGGACACCATAGTCTTGAGTCATAAATGTTAGATTTGAAAAAATAAGATGAGACTTTTTTAAAACAATTTTCAAATAAAAAAGCTCATTGCATACGTAAATATGGAATTTGGCATATTTATGTTAACTGTTATAGCATGTCAAATTGAGTATTTATAATGGCATATAATGACTTTGTATCCTTGGGAGCTCTATTGAGAATTTTATAGATGGACTATATTGATTTTTTAAGGCATCATTGTTTCCAAATTTGTGCTATTTTATACTCTTTTCTCTAGTTTAATTTTCATATTTTCAAAATTAATGAAGCATAAAAATATGTATTAGGCATCTTTAATTGATACAAAGAACATAATCCGACTGGTTTCCTTTCCTAGCTTGCAACAACTGCGTATGAGGGGTCTACCCAAAATAAAGCACGTATGGAGCTGTGGTCAAGAACCCAAAACAGTTTTCTTACAATTGAAAACACTTGAGATTAGCAATTGTGGGGTAGAGGAAATTGTTGCAGTTGAAGGAGGAGAAGCAATAGCAATTAGGACTTTCGAGTTCCCTCGAGTAAGTACTTTGGAGTTTAGTAATTTAAAGAGACTCAAGTGGTTTTATAAAGGTGCGCATGTTTCAAAATGGCCGTTGTTGAAAGAGATGAAAATCGAAAGATGCGAGAAAGTTGAGATTTTTGCTTCAGGCGTTGTGACCTTTGAAAAAATAGTTGAAGATCAGAGGCAGTCTGAGATGTCCATTAAACAACCCATTTTCTCGGTGGATGAGGTAATTAAAGAAATTAAATTTATTGGTTCTCTTCAGATTTCCACATATACATCCCAATATTATAAAATCATTTTGATCCCTCCTTAAGTTCATAAATTTAATTAATTAATCTTTAGGAACTATAAATTTAATTACAATATTAATCATTATTAAAGAATACTTAAATTTAATTGATTATTCTGTATAAATTAAATGACAAAAACACTCGTATATATGTTTTTAAATGCATTTAAAAAGTGCATGTTAAAGTCCCATTGTTTGGGCTTTTTTCAAAGTGGTACCTGTGTTTTAATTTTAATTT
Source organism: Carya cathayensis (assembly GCA_011037825.1). Classification (NCBI taxonomy): domain Eukaryota; kingdom Viridiplantae; phylum Streptophyta; class Magnoliopsida; order Fagales; family Juglandaceae; genus Carya; species Carya cathayensis. Next base: position 64,027 of record QGSO01000687.1, read on the forward strand.
TTTTTTAAAAAATAAATAAAGATTCGAATCTTTTTCTGTCAAAATTGTCATCGCAAGTTCATCAAAATTACAGTGCCAAAAATGCCACTCTTTCCACCATAATCAATAATAGAATAATACATGCTGTTATATATACATTCAATTGGTTATAGCCTTTTTTAAGACATTGGGTTAATACGGGATATCATGTCTTAACTAACTACTCTTTATCCAATGAATTTTACAGCTCTTATTTCCCAGCTTGGAGACACTGAAAATTTTGAACATGGATTCGTTAGAAATTATATTTGGAAAGCTGGAAGGGCAAAATGGTAAAGAACCAGAAGTTCTAATATCCCCAGGGTCAGGGACAGAAGAAGGTGAAGCAACCACACATTTTGTGTCAACGGTAGGTATACACTCCATATACATATAGTGGAAATATATAAGGTATCAATCATTTTGAACTCTCTCCTTATAAATTTGATAAAATTAATTAATTAGTCTTTCTAAAATACAGATTTAATTACAGTATTAATTATTATTAAAAAATACTCAAATTTTATTATTTTGTATATCAGGTTCATAAAGAAATAATTAAATAACGAAAACAGAAAGAATTTTAAGCATTACAATTGATTTATTAACAAAATTATAATCTCTACAGAATAAATTACTTACATGATTTTTCATGCATTAATTAAAATTTGAAATAACTTATATTCATATTTTTATAAGAAAAAAGTTACTGTTTAGGTCCCAATTTTAAAAGTTTTAAATCCAAGAATTAGCGGCTCGTTGCGGGAAACATTAAATAAAGGTGTTGAAGTATTACCAACAAGCAAGACATATGAAAACTCATATTTAAGACTGGAAATTGTTTTTATCTTATTATATTTGTTTATTACAATATGGTATTCTTTCATTAAATTAGATGATGTATTATTAGCAGATATATTGTACTATAAATCATAAACATTCCCAACGCTAGTGGCTTGTGAACCAATAGGCATCCCCTGCCCCCAAACTATAATTGCATTCTTCTACTGAGGTTGTGGCTAAAGACACCATAGTCTTGAGTCATAAATGTTAGATTTGAAAAAAATAAGATGTGACATTTCTAAACAATTTTCAAATAAAAAAGCTCATTGCATATGTAAATATGGAATTTGGCATATTTTTGTTAACTGTTATAGCATGTGAAATTGAGTATTTGTAATGGCATGATATAATGACTTTGTATCCTTGGGAACTCTATTGAGAATTTTATAGATAGACTATATTGATTTTTTAAGGCATCATTGTTTCCAAATTTTTACTCTGTCAGGGCAAACTTCCATTGATATACTTCAAAAACTTGAAAGTTTTAGAGGTGGAGAACTGTCAGAAATTAAGATTTTTCTCCTCATCATCCGTAGCCAGAGGCCTTTCACTACTTGAAAATTTGAAAATAAAAAGATGCAACAACATTTGTGCAATAGTTGTGACAGAAGAAAAAGACGGAATAGAAGATGGAGATGCAATATTGTTCCATCAACTGCAAACCTTGGTGCTAGAGGACCTTCCAGAGCTCGTGAGCTTCTTAAGCACAAAAAGTTCATTCATAACTGATTGTGGGCAGATCATTGCAGAGGGCAACCACAATCTTCACATGCCACTTCTACATCATCAGGTACAAGAGACACTAATTACCAAAACAAGATTTCATACATTGACACGAGTCCGTATAAATGTGTGAAAGCATATATACCGTACTATAAATCATAAACATTCCCAATGCTAGTGGCTTGCAAACCAATTGGCATCCCCTGCTCCCAAACTATAATTGCATTCTTCTACTGAGGTTGTGGCTAAAGACACCATAGTCTTGAGTCATAAATGTTAGATTTGAAAAAAATAAGATGTGACTTTTCTAAAACAATTTTCAAATAAAAAAGCTCATTGCGTACGTAAATATGGAATTTTATCCTTCGGAGCTCTGATGAGAATTTTATACTATTTTATTTTGACGGGATCATTATTCTCTAATTTAATTTTCATATTTTCAAATTTGAAGAGTAGAAATATATCTTTGGTGTCTTTAATTGATACAAAGAACATAATCCAACAGGTTTCCTTCCCTAGCTTGCAAACACTGCATATGGAGGGTCTACTCAAAATAAAGCATGTATGGAGCTGTGACCAAGAACCCAAAACAGATTTCAGATTACAAAATTTGCGAAAAATATATGCTTTGAGATGTGAGAGTTTGAAAAGTTTATTTCCAATCTCGGTCATTAGTTGGCTTGAGCAATTGCAAGTTCTTGAGATTGAGGATTGTGGGGTGGAGGAAATTTTTGCAGTTGAAAGAGGAGGAGGAGAAGCGGTAGAAAGGACATTGGTGTTCCCTCAAGTAACTAATTTGAAATTTAGAAATTTAAGGAGACTCAAGTGGTTTTATAAAGGAGTGCATGTTTCAAAATGGCCGTTGCTGAAAGAGATGAAAATCGAAAGATGCGAGAAAGTTGAGATTTTTGCTTCAGGAGTAGTGAGCTTTGAAAAAATAGTTGAAGATCAGAGGCAGTTTGAGATGTCCATTAAACAACCCATTTTCTCGGTGGATGAGGTAATTAAAGAAATTAAATTTACTGGCTCTCTTAAGATTTCCACATATATATCCCAATATTATAAAATCATTTTGATCTCTCTTTAAGTTCATAAATTTAATTAATTAATCTTTAGGAACTATAAATTTAATTACAATATTAATCATTATTAAAAAATACTTAAATTTAATTGATTATTTTGTATAAATTAAATGACAAAAATACTAGTATATATGTTTTTTAATGCATTTATAAAAGTGCATGTTAAAAAGTCCCATTGTTTGGACTTTTTCAAAGTGGTACCGGTGTTTTAATTTGGTTTTTTTTAAAAAAAAAATAGATTCGAATCTTTTTCCGTCAAAATAGTCATCGCAAGTTCATCAAAATTACAGTGCCAAAAATACCACTCTTTCCACCATAATCAATAATAGAATAATACATGCAGTTATATATACATTCAACATTCTAAAAGATTAATATATATATATTAAAAATATAATTGTAAAATGTTCAAATTTTGCTTTACTACTTTTAAGTGGGGGAATTAAATTGATGTGTTGTTACTAAGATGAAAACTGCATGCATTCAGATATAGCTTGAATTCCATGACTTGCGAACTTTAATTAATAGATTTTATACATTAATGCTTAGTTGTTCTACATTATATAACTTCAATTAATGTTAAGCCACATATATATATATATAAACCAAAAGATCAGTGCGTTATTCCTTAATTGGTTATAGCCTTTTTTAAAAAAAAAAAAAAAAATTGGTTATAGCTGGTTCTGTTATGATGTTGGGTTAATACGGGATATCATGTCTTAACTAATTACTCTTTATCCCATGAATTTTACAGCTCTCATTCCCCAGCTTGGAGACCCTGGAAATTTCAAACATGGATTCGTTAGAAATTATATTTGGAAAGCTGGAGGGGCGAAATGGTAAAGAACCACAAGTTTTAACATCCCCAGGGTCAGGGACAAAAGAAAGTGGAGCAACCACACATTTTGTGTCAACGGTACGTATACACTACATATACATATAGTGGAAATATATAAGGTATCAATCATTTTAATCTCTCTCCTTATAAAGTTGATAAAATTAATTAATTAGTCTTTCTAAAATACAGATTTAATTACAGTATTAATCATTATTAAAAAATACTCAAATTTTATTATTCTGTATATCAGGTTCATAAAGAAATAATTAAATAACGAAAACAGAAAGAATTTTAAGCATTACACTTGATTTATTAACAAAATTATAATCTCTAAAGAATAAATTACTTATATGATTTTTAATGCATTAATTAAAATTTGAAATAACTTAAATTCATATTTTTACAAGGAAAAGTTACTGTTTAGGTCCCAATTTTAAAAGTTTTAAATCCACAAATTAGAGGCTCGTTGCGGGAAACATTAAATAAAGGCGTTGAAGAATTATCAACAAACAAAACATATGAAACCTCATATTTAAGACTGGAAATTGTTTTTATCTTATTATATTTGTTTATTACAATATGGTATTCTTTCATTAAATTAGATGATGTATTATTTGCAAATATACCTTACTAAATCATAAACATTCCCAACGCTAGATGGTTGAAACACTTCACATTTTGAACATGGACTCGTTAGAAATTTTATTTGGAAAGTTGGAGGGGCAAAATGGTAAAGAACCACAAGTTTTAATATTCTGTCAGGGGCAGAAGAAAGTCGAGCAACCACACGTTTTGTGTCAACTGTACGTATACACTCTACATAGTTGAAATATATATGGTATGAATCATAAACATTCCCAATGTTAGTATTGGTTTGTTGGCCAATTGGCTTTATCTCCTGCCCCCAAATTATAATTGCATGCCTCTACTGAGTTGTGTCTGAAGATAGTGCCATAGTCTTTGGTCATAAAAGTTAGATTTAAAAAAATAAGATGAGACTTTTCTAAAAGGATTTGGAGAAAAGAAAAAAAAAAAAAGCTCATTTCATAATTAATATGGAATTTATCATATTTTTGTTAAGTGTTATGTAGCATGGCAAATAGTATTTTCGAAGGGATCATAATTCCCAAATTTGAGCAATTTTGCACTCTTTAACTCTTCTATTTAAATTTTTCATATTTTCAAAGTCGAAGTATATATAGAAATATTTGGAGTTTTTAATTGATACAAATAACTTAATCCTACAGGTTGCCTTCCTTAGCTTGAAAAGATTGTATATGACGGATCTACCCAAGATAAAGCACGTATGGAGTGAATATCCTAAAACAGTTTTCAATTTTCAAATGTTGCAAGAAATACATGCTGTGAGATGTGAGAGTCTGAAAAGTTTATTTCCAACGTCAATCATTAGTTGTCTCGAGCAATTGCAAGTAGTTGAGATTGAGGATTGTGGCGTGGAGGAAATTGTTGCAGTTGAAGGAGGAGGAGGAGGAGAAGCAGTAGCAAGGACGTTGGTGTTCCCTCGAGTAACTAATTTGGATTTTACAAATTTAAAGAGACTCAAGTGGTTTTACAAAGGAATGCATGTTACAAAATGGTCGATGCTGGAAGAAATGAGGATTGATGGATGCGAGAAAGTGGAGATATTCGCTTCAGGATTCGTGAGCTTTCAAGAAACAGTTGAAAAGAGCGAATATGAGATGTCCAATATTAAACAACCCTTTTTCTTGGTGGATGAGGTAAAGAGACTAAATTAATTAGATGTCTTAAGATCTCCCATTTAGGTAGAAGTGTTTTACATCCTCATATTGTGAAATCATTTTGATCTCTCTCCTTTAAGTTGATAAATTTAATTAATTAGTCGTTCTAAAATACAGATTTAATTACAATATTAATCATTATTAAATAATACTCAAATCTCAATATTCTGTATATCATGTTCATAAAGAAATAATTAAATAACAAAAACAAAAAGAATTATAACTATTATAACTGTTTCCATGAATTTTACTTACAGCTCTCATTCCGGAATTTGAAGACGTTGTACATTGAGGGGATGGATAAGTTGGAAATTATAGGGCAGGATCAAGTCGCCACGACCTCTTTTTCCAATATTCAAGACTTGACAATTATTGGTTGTAAAAAGTTGTTGCACGTCTTTCAATCTAATTTGCATACAACAACAACAACATTGATACAAAGTCTAACTCTTCTAGATATAAGCTGGTGCAGTTCATTAGAAACTATATTTGGAAATATGGAGGGGCAAAATGGTAAAGAACCACAAGTTTTAATAGCTCCAAGTTCAGGTACGGAAGAAAGTGTAGCGAGAGAAGACGGAACAGCCAGACATATTGAGTTCCCCATACTAACTCAATTGACACTTGATGGATTGCCAAAACTCAAGTGGATTTTTGAAGGAGTGCATGCTAATTTGGAATCATGGCCTTCATTGAAACAATTAGACCTGGGGGAATGTGGTGAACAAGTGAACAAAATGATTTGGGCTTCAAAATTTGTGAGCAGCAGTAGTAGTCAAGAGAACCAACTCCAGACTTGCATTCAACAACCCATTTTCGTCGTTGAGGTTAACAATCCTATCCTATCAACTACTCTACTCTCTCTCTCTCTTTCTCTCCAAAGTACTAAATGTTTAATTTTCATATACAGAGAATATTTCCCTTGCAATAAGTTCACACAATCTTGTTAACCTAGCAATTAGAATTTTTCGTAGCCCTTACAATATAAACTCTAGCAATTTTTTTTTTGATAGGTAATAAGAAGCTTTACTAATATAAAGAAGGGGCATAGCCCAGGTACACTGGAGGTATACATAAGCATACACCTATTTAAGAACTAGAAACAGAAACAAGAAAATCATGGAAGCTTAGGCCATTAAAATCTAAAGCAATGGCCCACATAAACAAAGTCTTCCAAAAGAAACTCCGAAACTCTCCTGAGGAACGTTCATGATCCTCGAACAGTCTCCCATTTCTTTCACTCCAAATACACCAACAAATACAGATTGGGGCCATCTTCCACAAAGCTGCAATTTGCGAAGTCCCTGTGATTCCTCTCCAACTTGCTATAAATTCCACCACCCGACCTGGCATTACCCATGCTATTCCCATTCTGTTGAAGAAGTAATTCCATATTTCACTTGCGAACTTACAATGAAGAAGTATGTGATCCACCGTCTCACCATTGTTTTTACATAAACAGCACCAGTTCACAATTATAAGGCCACGTCTTCTAAGATTGTCCATGGTCAAATTCTTCCCTAATGCTGCTGTCCATACAAAGAATGCAGCCCTGGAAGGAGCTTTAGTTCTCCAAATATTCTTCCACGGGAACTTAGGCCTTTGTTGCATGTTATTGACTTCGTAAAAGGAGCGTACTGAGAATTTTCCGTTTCTGTTAGGACTCCATATCATCACATCTTCGGTGCTGGCAGCTATGGGCACACTATATAGTAGATTCATAAAAATCATCAAATCATTCACTTCCCAGTCGTTTGCATCCCTGATAAGGCTAATGTTCCACTCCTGTGTGTCTTGGTTAATCACCCTCATATCAGCCACCATAGCTGCTTTTTCCCGTGCAATAGCAAATATTGTGGGATAAGCATCTTTTAGGACCCTATCACCCATCCACCTATCCGTCCAAAAACTGATCCTCCTACCATCCCCCAAACACAACCGGGTATTACAACGGAATGAACCCCACCCCTTCCTTATAAACTTCCAAAGCCCCACTCCATAAGTCCCCCTACCCTCTTTTGAACACCAGCCCCCCCATTCGCTACCATACTTTATATCAATCAATCCTTTCCATAGAGCTTCCCTCTCCAAATTATATCGCCACAACCATTTACCCAAAAGTGCCGTATTAAAAGCCCTCATATCTCGAACCCCCAACCCACCGACTCTCAGCGGAGTACATATCTTATCCCATCCCACCAAATGAAACTTAAACTCGTCTCCTATCCCACCCCAAAGGAAATCACGTTGAAGTTTCTCCATCCTCTGTGCAATGCTAGCAGGGAGTGGAAATAAGGATAGGTAGTATATAGGAAGGTTAGATAGAGTACTTTTGATCAAAGTAATCCTCCCCCCTTTTGATAAATATACCTTTTTCCACCCAGCCAGCCTACGTTCAAATTTTTCCAGCACCCCGTCCCAAATAGACTTTGCTTTGAACGAAGCCCCCAACGGAAGACCTAGATATATCAAAGGCAAGTGAGAGACCACACAACCCAAAATGTTAGCTAACCCACTTATGTTATTCACTCTCCCCACAGCAACCATTTCTGTTTTAGCAAGGTTGATCTTCAGTCCTGACACGGCTTCAAAACAAAGCAAAATAGCCTTCAGAGATTCAATATGGCCAGCATCCGCCTCACAAAATAATAAAGTGTCATCTGCAAACAAAAGGTGAGAGATAACGATAGAACCATGATGGCCCCCCACGGTAAAGCCTGAGAAGAAACCACCCCCTATAGCCGCCGACACCATTCTACTTAAAGCCTCCATAATCAAAACAAATAAGAGGGGGGATAGAGGATCGCCTTGCCGCAGCCCCCGTGTGCTATTAAAGAATCCCACTGAATCTCCATTTACTAAAACCGAGAATCGCACCGTTGTAACACAATGCCTTATCCACATCCGCCATCTTGTCCCAAAACCGCATCTACTCAACATATAATTCAAGAAATCCCAATTCACATGGTCATACGCCTTTTCCATATCAAGTTTGCACAAAATACATGGGGTTCCCGACCTGAGTCTGCTGTCCAGACATTCATTTGCTATAAGAACCGAGTCAAGAATTTGCCTTCCCTTCACAAAGGCATTTTGAGATTTAGAAATGATCTTTTCCATGACCGAACTCATTCTATTGGCGAGAACCTTTGAGAGCACCTTATATACACTGCCCACAAGACTAATTGGTCTGAAATCAGGAACCTCCATTGCCCCAGCCTTTTTAGGAACTAGAGCAATAAAAGTTGCATTTAAGCTTTTTTCAAATTTGCCATGCGTAAAAAATTCATGGAAGACCTGCATTACTTCTTCTTTCACCACCTCCCAACAAGATTGAAAGAAAGCCATAGTGAAACCATCCGGACCAGGTGCTTTATCTTTATTCATTTTCTTAATAACATTGTGTACCTCTTCCTCCTCAAACGGTCTCTCTAACCAATCCCTGCTAGCTTGATCGATGGCCTCAAAAGCTAAGCCATCTAGGGTCGGCCTCCAATCATGCGGTTCTGACAACAAAAGTTGATAATGTCCAACCACATGTTCCTTAATCACTTCTTGGTCTGAAACATTTTCACCATTAATATTCATAGACTCAATGGCATTGAATCTCCTATGCGCATTGGCCACACGGTGGAAAAATTGTGTACACTTGTCCCCCTCCCTTAACCACAAAGCCCTTGACTTTTGCCGCCACGATATTTCCTCCATTAAAGTCAATCTTTCTAATTCAGAAATAACTTGGACTTTACGACTATTTCCCTCCCCGACACCCTCCAATGTTTGTAACTCTTGAAACAAGTTCTTTTTCTGTAAGGTAACGTCACCAAAAACTTGTTCATTCCATATCTTCAAATCCTTCTTCAAGGCTTTCAGCTTTTCTGCCAATATCTTGCTTGGATTACCAACGAATGAGTATGACCTCCACCATTGCCTAATCAAGTCCACAAACCCCTCAACTTTCAACCACATATTCTCAAATTTAAAAGGCCTTCTACCCCCTTGTATTCCACCTCCATCGAGCATTATAGGAAAATGGTCCGAACATAACCTTGGTAATCGTTTCTGATTTAAATTGGGGTATTGAAGTTCCCACGAGGGTGAAAGGATAAATCTGTCCAGCCTTGACCATGCATGGCTATTGGACCAAGTAAATTCCCCTCCCATCAACTGTATATCCATAAGGCCCATCTCGGAAATGAAATCTGAAAAATCCACCATGGCTTGGTTTTGTCGGCCTCCCCCTGATCTCTCACTAGGGAATCGTGTCACATTAAAGTCCCCTTCGATACACCATGGAACTTCCCACCATGAACATAACCCAGCTAGCTCCTCCCAAAGCAACCGCCTTTCACTATCAACATTAGGACCATATACCCCTGCAAAGGCCTACAAAAAACCGTCATCTATATTTTTGAAGAGGCACCCCACCGATTGTTCTCCCACAAACTCTTCTATAATCTCCACCACCCTCTTATCCCACATAACTAAAATCCCGCCGGAAGCCCCATATGAGGGTAAGAAGTTCCATCCTACATAAAGACAGCTCCAAATACTTCTAATAATTCTTCTATCAATCTGCTTCAGCTTTGTTTCCTGTAGACAGATTATGTCTCCCTTCCATTGCCTTAATAAAGCTCTTACACGGAGCCGTTTATTAATCTCGTTAAGTCCCCTAACATTCCAGCTTATTATTTTTGGCTTCATTTATCAACTGGTCCGACCCTCCCTTTACTTCTTCCACGGCTTGCACTTCCCTCCTTACCATCATAGTTAATGGACCAGGTCAATCTCCTTAGCTCCCTTTCTCTTGTAGTTCCTGCACCATGCTGACCAGCCTCAATGGCTATTATCAAAGCTTTAAATTGTTCTTCATAACCCACGCATGATATTCCCAAACAGCTCTGAAGATCTTCAATTTTTTTCAATAGCCATTCAGGATTTGCCATACTAGGAGTTGCCATACTGATAGGGATTGGATCTACATCAACAACCTCCTCCCCCTCTTTTGCAATTTCATTGGGTTCAAACAGCACCAAGTTTCCTTCCCCCTCTAGCTTCTCTTGTTCTGTTGAGCCCTCATTGGTCACCATAGCTAGAGAATTCACCTCGGCTTCCATAGGTGCCCCTCTAGTCATACACGCTTCCCTCCACGATCTTGAATTAACCTGCACTAAATCAGACGGCAGGGAAATCAAGACCTCCGAAAAATTCTGTGTCTTCCCACCCGAGATATCTCCCTGCGACACCAAGTCTGCCCCTATTACATTATAAACCTCTATCGGTTCTGTCTGGACTGGCCCATGGCTCTCCTGTGCTTGACCAAGTGCTTGCTCCCTCTCCGTCTCCTCCTCCAAGGCCCTCAGACTTGTACCTGCTGCATTGTAGACCTCCATCGGCACTTTCTGTGCCTGAGCAGACCCAGTACTCAGTCCTGGTACATCTCGCGACACCAAGTCTGCCCCTGATACGTTATTAATTTCCATCAGTTCTGTCTGGACTGGCCCCGTGCTCTCCTTCGAATTACCGATTGTTTGTTCCCTCCCCGTCACCTCCTCCAAGACCCTTAAACTTGTTCCTGATGCCTTATAGACCTCCATCGGCACTTTCTGTGCCTGAACAGACCCCGTACTTAGTCCCCTCTGTGACCCATTACTCTCTGGGTATTGACCGAGAGTTTGTTCCCTCTCCGTCTCTTCCTCCATAGGCAGCACCACCGTCGGACCGCCACCAGACACCTCGCCCCCCCCCCCCAATCGTCCCTTTCTGTCCAGGCATTGCTCCAAGCCTCGGCCCCATGATGTGCATCTCGGGTTCCTTCAGGCTAACCGAAACCGAGGCCTGTTGTTGGCAGCCAGGTCTTGCCTGGGCTTTTGGGTGGGCCCAGCCCGTGACACCCCTTTCCCTTCTGCAGCCCAGAGGACGGGGCCTTATCCCCCCATTTCATCAATCCTTTCCCTTTATCCACGATCCCTCCCACCTGGCCCATACCCAATTTCCCCCCCTCCTCAACGCTGCGTTTCAGTAACACCAAACTCTCCTGCAAAAGTCCCACTTGCTTCTCCATTTCAGCCAGTGCGTGAACCAATGTTTTCATATTCAGCCCCGACACCCCACTGCCATCCCCTACGCTACCTTGACTTTTCACCAGAGTAGAAGTCCAACTGCTCCCTCTGCAATTTTTGGCACTCGAGACACGACTGCACTGTACGAAAGGGGATGGAGCCTCTGCGAAGATGAAGGAAGCTGCAATGGTCGACTGCCCCTGTTTTGCCCTCCTGAACCAGAAAGTTCCTTCAGCATTTCCTCAAGGTTCCTCCAGCCCTCCCCCTTCTTTCCTTCCGGTATCACTATCATACCACGACGTTTCCCTTGACCAAACTCCAATAATGAGAAAAATCTCCCATAATAGTTTCGCTGTCTCTGCAGCACCAGAACTTGAAACCCACTTCTACGTGACTTTATAAACTCTGATGGCCCCCCATATGCTACTCCTTCCTTTACCATGGCAGCCAGCCACCCCATGGATCCTTGATCGAAAGATATATGATTTACAGCGCGACGACTACTCTCTGTGCATCTCCACCATCTTTCACTAACCTTCTCAAACTCAAAGCATTTCTGGTCAATAATCACGTTTCTAATCAACCCCATCACAGCACCACTACTCCTAGATTAAGCAGACTATTGGACTAACAAACTGGACTAAACATCTCTAACAAACTGGACTAAACATCTCTAATACAATCACCAACAGATCGGATCATTGTATTTTCTCAGTTGTCTTTGTATTTGACCCTTTATGCCAAGCCAAAATGGTAAAAAAACTTTTTCTTGACTATTCAAAGTCTCAAAGACAACTCCGATGTATGCCTTAGTAAGAAAACTTGAAAGGATTCAACCCAAATCTTTTTGCAGATCTTGACCCTGGTATCTATTGCTAACTATAGTGTCAGTCAACAGAAACATAAGATGACCACCCAAGATCTTTTGCAAACAGACAATTAAACTCTAGCAATTAGTTAACCTATACATGATCATGAAGGAATTGAAGAAGATCGAATACCAACTCATCTTTATGATCTCTTTAATTTGTTTAATTAATGTACGTTTTGATTCCTTTACAGGGTACGTTCCCCAACTTGGAGGATTTGTCATTGTCCTTCGATTTTTCAGATTTTCCTGATCCATCTTTTCTTCTAACAAGACTGCCAAATCTGTTGAAACTTAACGTATACGATAGTGACTGGGAGGAAATATTCCCTTATGAACTTGTTGATCGAGAAATACGATTAAGACTACTAGGGCTCTGTCGTCTACGTATGCTTACGCATTTGTGGAAAGAAGACAGTACCCAGCCATGCCCACTTTTTCATAATCTGGAATGCCTTGATGTGTCAGAATGTGGCAAATTGAAAAACATGGTGCCATCATCGGTATCTCTTCACAATTTGACAAGATTGAAAATATCAATTTGTCATGGATTGATCAATTTATTAACATCCTCAACTGCCAAAACTTTGGTGCAACTCACACACATGACTGTAACTAATTGCAAAAGGATTACAGAAATTGTAGCAATGGAGGATGGTAAAGCAAATGTGGCGATTACTTTCAACAAGTTAACAAACTTAACACTTGATGGCTTACCAAACCTCACACACTTTTGCTCTGGACCTTATTCATTTGGGTTCCCATCTTTGGAGAAAGTAACTGTGCGATGTTGTCCCGAGATGAAGACTTTCTGTCACGGGGTCTTAAGTACACCAAAGCTAAAAGGAGTATATGATGATGATGACAGTTGGAATTCGAAGCGAAATTTGCATTGGCAGGATGACCTTAATACCACCACACGTTGTCTTTGGGAGTCAAATCAACATGATACTCAATGCTTATTCAGAGAAAGGGTAAGTATATTTCCAGCTTACAAAATTATGAATTTTTTTTAAATCTTTGAATAAAATAATGATCCGTTAAGTAAAAGCAACCAATTATATATTCTCCAACTTAACACTCTACGGAGTTTAAATATATTAGTATTTGATCTAAACTTTGATGTTTTTAGTACAATTAATGCTTATTGATATAGATAATTAAGTACAAATATTTTTTCCGTTAGGTTAAATTTTTTGAACAAGTAAAACTGGTGGTTTATTAAACATAGAGAAACAAAGTTTTTCTTTTATTTATTTATTTAAAAAAAAGGTGGGGAAAGCCAAGCTAGTGAACGGGGATGGCTTTGATATTTCTCTGATTTTTTTTTCTTTATTTTTATGAAAAGCGTCGTGTATGATAATTTGATATTAGAAACTTTTATCTTTATAAATATGTTATTTTCTGTCAATGGAAGGTTGAGAATTTTGAAGAAGATGAAGATCATCCTTAATATGCATGCAGTAGCTGGATTAATGTAGCTTTTCAATGCAGAATTTGTGAATCCAATGGTGATGTTTCTTTCTTTTGATGAAGTCAGTGGAGGCGAGAACCCTTCATTCCCATTAATGTTTAATTATGGTTTGCTTGTTTTATCATGTCTTCTTTATTTTCAAATCTCTCTTATATGTACGAGAGAATGCCAAAAAACAAAAATTTGACATTGTATTGATTTGATATAACTCCTCATGAAGTACTGTAGTTAACAACTCCGATGTTGCCAACAAATAAACTTGAATTATAATCTTTTGATTATAATTTGACCATTTGATCTCTGCCTTTTGATTATCACTTTTTATAACAGTAATGTGTTTTTCATCATTTTGGTTTGTATAGGATATATATAGTTGTTGGTAAGTCTATTTTTTTTTTTACAAACTACTTAAGGTAATGTTTGGGAAATGAGATAAATTGTATCTCGAAACTTCCTATAATTTACCTTTCAAACATTACTGAAATACAAAATACTTTTTAATTCAAGATTTTCAATTTTTTTATTTAATTATTATCTAATAATTATAATTTTCTTAAACTTCCAAACATACAAAAAAAATAATACAATTGGTTCAAATTTCAAAACAAAAATTATATCAAAACAATTTTTTAACATTATAATATTTTTATTCAACTTTTTTTCTCATTTTTCAAAATTTAATAAAATATTTTAATTTAAACTATTTTACTACTGTTTTTTTATGAACTATTTCATTACTACTCACAAAATTTTCATCTCATCTCATTACCTAAACATGTAAATTTGAAGTATGACTTTTGGTTGTCCTCATGCTGCATGTTCAATATATAAACTTGTTTAGAAGGTTTGTATTTTCCTTTGGGATATGGATACCAATATTGTGTTATATGAACTATTTTACCAAACAATGATAGAATATTAAATGGTACATTGTATCAAGATTTATTATTATTATTATTATTATTATTATTATCCCCATCAATTCATATTATACGCTTTTTTGAACCTTTAACCATCTTCAAATTCAGTGTCCTAATTGAACTTATAATTTTAAAAAATTCTGATTCGAAAATACTGTTAGTTGGTTTTCGGTTAGATTAATAGACATTATTTGAAAGCTAAGTAAGAAGGCATGTTCTAATTTTCCTTGTATCTTTTTTAAATAAAAATAATTTCTACAGTCTTAAAATATATAGACTCTACGCACTTCTTTGAAAAAAATTGGAGAAATTTATAATCTACATTAAAAAAAAGAATGAACTTTTTATGGTGAATTTCACTTTTTTTATTTTAAAAAAAAAGTACACGAGCTTTATACGTCCTATAACTATATCTAGCATTGTTCAAAAAATATAAATAAAGAAGTGTGTTACTAATAAAAATATTTTAAAAAAAATTTACTTGAATTTTAAGTATATTTCCATGGTGTCTTTTCTTCTTTTTGAAAAATTAATTGATTAATTTTCCCTTTCTCCATGTTAAAATATTTATAATTTTGTGAATAGAATACTGATAATAATATACTTACAATTTTTCTTTTATGATGGAAATGAGTTATGTAAAACTTAAAATTCAAGTAAATTGAGTTATCAACTCATAACAAACAAGTAAAAACCACGTTAACCAAACCAAATACAGCTGCATCATAAACACTTATATTTACTGAGAAGATAGAAAAGAGAAGCAAATGACAATGACACAAAGGAAATGAACAACAATAACCATTTTATTCCGTACTTTAGTTGCGGGCAAGCAATAAAAGGAAGTCCTGGGAAAGAAATAATTACCACCTGCAGAGGCTTAATAGAGGAAGGAAGTAGTTTTGGTTTTTTGAAGAGAAGAGTGTTCAAGCAATGTCTCAATGATATAAGTGTTCAAGTCATGGATAGCTAAAGTATGAGCTAAATGTCTCTAGCAAATTTACCAAAATATAAGTGTTCAAGTCATGCTAGAGACATTGAGACACTTTTATCATTGAGACATCTAAAGTGTAAGTGTTCAAGTCATGGATAAACTCTTCTCTTCTAGAAGTTGAAGAGAAGAGTGTTCAAGCAATAATTTCAATTATATTTTATTCTGCTTCGAGAAATTCTTGTTTGGTAAGTTTGACAGAGTCTGTTTTTTCTTTTCATCAAAGAGTATAAATTGTATTGCTGGAAGCTCTATAACAAAGACTGAATACATGTAGGAACCTCTAGCAAATCTAGCTAAAGTATGAGTTATATAACATTTAATTGAATATATTTTCAAACGATTTTATTGTTTTACAGGAGATGACTGGAAAATATAAACATTAAAAAAGAAAAAGAGAGCAAAGAGAGAGGAGATGAATACCACGTCAGTTCACACTACCTCTATGTGACAAATTACATGCTAAGTGAGCAGAAACATATAGTATGGCTCCACTAATTGTTACCTATAAATAAAAGCCAGAATGCCTCAATACCATTTTGGAACACACTCATGATCTGCTTTTTACTATAAGAAAAGAACCATTGATATATTAAAGCAATTAAAAAAAGTAATGATATATAAATAAGATATGATATGAATAACTATGGACACACAACCATTCTGATAAATAAAGAAAATCATGGAAATATTGTTTGGATTAGATAGGTATATAAGACTGAGTAAGGATCCCATTACAGTAGAAAATCGTGTCGCTGGAGTTTTTGAAGTTTTTTATTTCATGGAGGTTCTAAACTTGTTCTGCTCAAGGTCCCCACATTTAACTAGTTTGTCATCACCAGCAGAAAGCATGTAAGTATGCTTGCTGCTGACAGCAAGGCCTGCAAAAGAAAACACACATTTTTACCCATCTTGAGCCCAATAATATAGCCATTAACCATACCATAATTGGGCACTAAAGTTTCTATAACATCAATAATTTGTTAGGAGCTGAGCTCGTATTTGTTCAATGTGTCCTGTTAGTGTGAGTTTTAGCCTTCCACTTCCCACATCCCATATCTGGTTGGGCAAAAATAACAACGAAAACACTCAGTTGTTGTTCCTTACAAAGAAATGTCACAAGTGAATGGCATTAGGGTAGTTGCATAATCATAATCTTTGGTTTTCAAATCACAGAAGAGATTGCATGACCAGAGTCAGTTTGGAAATAAGACACTCTATCTCCTTATCCACCTCACAATAGCTGAGCTTTGGAATAGAGCAGTTTTTTAGTTTAATTGGCTCAATTTTGACAGGTTTTCTGTCCAAGTTCCCCAGAGCAGTTTCTAAAGATAATAGTTACCTATTCATTTCCAAGTTTACATCAAGTAATGCTGAACCATCTAATCAGGATAATTGGGATAAACAAGACATTTCTGACTAGACAAGAAATTCTAACGTGATGCTAGACATTACTTGGATCAAATGCAATAGATCTCACCCATCCCAAGTGGCCACTGATGACCTACAGAAATGAAAATGCAGAATGTTAAAATGTCAAAGAAAAGATGCAGCAATTTAAAGTTTCTTCAGAATGTTAAAATTCAATTCCATGTCCAATGCTCCCTAACTGCATATTTGAAGAAAAATATATGATGACAAGTATTAAAGTGCATCTAAGCATAATGCATGTTCCAATTTGCCTATCTTGAACAGATATGGAGATATTATCTGATCTCGAGTTAATAAAAATCTTGCAATACAATCAAAGATTTCCTGAAAGTTTCACATTCTAATCTCTTTTGTTCAAGAAAACGTGTGGAAAAGTTGTTATAAATTCTTAAAACTTTTTTGCTTGATTGTGAAAGAAACCAGTACCATTTGAAAACAATAGGCAATAAGCAACTGTAACAACTGTTAACTAGCCCAGTTCAATGACCATAACAATCGAACCGAACTTATAATTTTGGATTGCATCATTGCCTTGATAAAGATTGAAGTTAGGCTTCTTCATTAGTTTTGATTATTAACGAGTATGCTCCTCCCTCTGCTGTTGTAGTTTCTGATTCCAGTGACAAATCAAAAGAGAAATCAGGGGATCAGAAGGTAATATGATTCGAATAATATTTACTCAGATAATGTCAATTCGACATTATTGTATATTTACTATTGTGTTTGAAATGAAAATCTTACAGACATTATGCCGACTTGCTCAAAATCGTGAAGCTGCCAGAAAGTGCCGATTAAGGAAAAAAGTGGGCCCTCGTGTTATTTTTTCTTGAATATTGTTTCGTTTTCATGCTACTGTGTTTTTTTTTTTTTAATAACAAATCCGCATATGCTGGAATGCAGCTTGCTCTTCCTACAGTATATTGTTTATAATGTTTGCCGCCTTCTCCTTTTTATAGGCATATGTACAAAAGCTTGAGAGTATCCGGCTAAAGCTAACTCAACTAGAGCAAGAGCTGCAAAGAGCCCACCAGCATGTTTGAATATGATGATTCTACTATAGGCATAATCTATTCTCTACTTTTATCTTTTTCCTTTTCAATATGAAGATTTTGGATGTTGTCTTTCTTATGGTTTCATTGATTTATACTTGTGTGGGGCATATTTATTTCAAGCTCTAGAGACCAATCCCATTCGATGAGTGGGAATGGTAGTTACCTTATTTCCCCATTTTGATATATATGGTTTTTGTGCCTGGAGTTGAAAATTGATCAGAAAATCTTTTTCTGATCACTTTAGAATCAGCTTCCTTAATATTTTGCATTGTTGTTAAAATATTTATTAAGGTCCAATTTTACTTGGGCAACTCAAGTGGTTGTTTATTTAACTCTCTCGTGTACAATGTGTACGCGGAGTACACATTTTGAGCTTTTTAATGAAATTTTTGTTACTTATTAAAAAAGTATGCTGAGCTGTGTCCATGCTTATTTCATTTATAGCTCATTCAATTTGCTTTGGCAGACTACATGAGATGAAATCAAGCCTAATTGCAGCTTTATTTCTAAAAGAGTTTCTTAAACAGGTTGTTGGCTTGCCCACTTGAAATAAGGTTTACACGTATGTTCAATTATACTTGGCGCAAAGTTGGCAACCTTATTCTATCATCAGCCAAACCATATTATATGCCATTATTCTCCAAGCATCTATGATGATCTCAGTTTGTCCAACATTCACGAACTTAATGATTAATTTAGTGGTGGTCTTTGTGAAGTAGTTTTCTTTTTCAAGTAGTGAATTTTCAGTTTAGCAGCCTCAAGAAGAGAAAGAGAGAGTCCAAGCCACATATGAGCCCAGTGTGTTTCCGTTCATGCAACCTTAGCTCAATTTATAGGCACCTTATGGTTTCATGTGTAGATATGTGAATTTATATGTGTATATGCTTGTATAAACCTAGAAGGAAAACGAGTGCAACTCAATTAAAGTGTGGCTACTAGAAGGAAAACGAGGTATTTTCTTGATTAGATTTTTATAGTTGAACTTTTCTGATCGTTTCCTTTTATAATGCTGACAAAGTGACGGATACTGCTTATTTAGACTTAGCTGTGCTATTTATGAGTTTATCATTTTTGTAATAGGTATATTGGTATGGGGCTCAAGTTACCCTTGGAAGAATGAGCATGGGGAAGAATTGCTTTTTTCTTAGTAGTAAGGTATGGCAATGTGTTATATTTGTAAAAGAGTAATTCTGGGCATCAGCCACTATTTGGCTGAAGCCGGAGAACACCTGACGTGGATATATGTATATTTACATTTTTATCCCTGCTGTTCCCCCTTTCTGATTTTCATTTATTTGAAATTCATCCTACCTCTCCCCCCCTTCCCCAACCCAAGTCCCGTCCTCTCCCCCCAACCAGGCGTTCGCACCTCTCACCCCCGCGTTGCAGTCCGTCCCAACCCTCGCGTCCTATCATCTCTCCCCCAACCCCCGTACCATCTTCTCACCCCCCGTGGAACCGCCGAACCATTATTGCTGGTTCCAAACCCCGCGTCCCATCCTCTCCCCCCCACCCTCGCGTCCCATCCTCTCCCCCGAACCCCCCGCGTCCCATCCTCTCCCCCCCACCCCCCGAACCCACGTCGCCAAACCTCTCACCTCCCCTCCCCTCTTCGTCCGAGTTTACGCAAATAAAGTTTCCGGTATGTATAAATGTCAATTTTTTCGCTGGGTGTTGGTCCGGTATGTATTTTTCTGGGTATTGGTCTGGTATGTAAAAATCTTAAATTTTTTTCTAGGTGTTGGTCCAGTATGTATAAATCTTACTACTCTCTGCGTGTTGGTCCGGTATGTATAAATGTTAATGTTTTCCTAGGTATTCGTCTGGTATGTATAAATCTTAAATTTCTTTCTGGGTGTTGCTTCGGTATGTATAAATCTGATTTGTTTGGAATGTGATATTGATCTCTCCAAAATTCACTCTGTTTGTCACCAATATTCTAAGACTTTTGGAAATAACTTGTTATCCTTTACAGTTGCTAGATTTACGGGTTGATGCTTCTATAATTTATTAAACTATCGTATGAAATTGGAAACATGAATTTCTTGGATCTGTTGGTGTACTTTCGGGTTGTAGTAGTGGTTTTTAGTATATCTTTTTAGTATTTGTTTTTTTCCAATTTTCTCTTGAGGTGAATCTGAAGGAAGAAAAATTCCTGACATAAGATGCTTTTGGTTGGGTCAGGGTTTTGATCTTTGATTGTTTTATTCGGTCAGGGTCAATTTTTGTCCTAGAAACTTTAATAGTAGAATGAGTTTAGAACCATGAGTAATTTTGTTTGTAGGGAAACAGCTTGTGTATCTCATATTAGGGATACGTTCATTGTATTTCACATTTTAATATGTATGTATTAGTTGTAAATGAATACATACATTTCACATTGTATTTCACATTTTAAAATGTATGCATTGTGTAAGGGCTGGCTGACAGATTATATTTTGGAGCTTGGTTTTACCAGTCACATTGTGTAAGTGCTGACAGATAATATTTGGTAGTATTTCTTGTGCAGTCATTCACTAGCCTCCTGGAACTATTTACAGGATTCTTACAATTACATAGATAAACTGTTTGTACTTGTCATTCGATTTTCAAAATATTACATCATGGCATCATCCCAATCATCATCTTCATTTGGTGAATTTGTGATGGAATCACCAACTTGTTGGTGTGGCTTGAAAACACAACTAAAGACATCCCGCACTAAGTCTAATCCTGGCAGGAAATTTTTTGCTTGCCCAAAGTATGATACGGTAAAGCAACTATATAATAAAGATCTAATTTGCATGTTAATATTCATAAGCTGACAATATTTGTTTAAATGTTAACTGCAAGTGCTTAATACTTTGTGTAGGGAGATGCACGGTGTGAATTCTTCGTTTGGACGGATATATATCATTTGCTAGATCAAAACATTCGGACTAGAGAGAATAAAGTTTGGACTATGTGGGATGAGGTCTTGCTGCGCGAGTGCCAAGTGCAGAAAAGGGAAGATAAAGTAAATGAGAGAGAGAGAACTCTTAAAAAAGCAAATAGGAAATTATTGTGTTTGTATTGGGTTTTCACTTTTGTAGTAATTTTAGCTTGGTTCGGATAAATTGTATGATAACTATCACGTATGAACTACATCGTTTTCATATGGTTCCCCACATGTAAATAAGGATACATGTATGTTTTGGTTATGATGTACAAGTAAGGGGAATTTGTAATATGGTTGTTACCCGTTTATTACATAAGCATTTTGCCTTGTATCAATTTGGAAATTATTTTGTAGCATCCTTTCACTTCTAGTGGAGAGGGCCAACTAACTTCTCAATGAATCAAATACCTTGGTTCATTTTGGACTCACTTTCTGTATATCTAGAATTTAAACAAGAATACTAAAATTTCTTGGTTATACAGAACCGTGACTTGCATTAAATTCAATGAAAATTGGTGTTTTAAATAAGCATCACGTTGACAACAACCCACTCATTGCCATCTACATAATACAATTACAAGATGTTCTATTTAATTGCACTTGAATACAAAGATGGGTGAACTATATTTGCAACCACATTCAGTGCTACAATATGAGAAACTGAAATTTTGTTCCACAGAGTGCTCCTTTGCATGTTGCCTTGCATCTTCCAGCCGACCAGTCAACTGGATCAAACTCTCCTCAAATGTAAATAATCATCCCCATAATCACCAACTCCTTCTGAGAATTACTGAGAATTATGAAGCAAAAAAAATCAACCATAAGTATAACACATTAGGCCCAAGCTCTTCAATCCAGCAGTTAGTATGGGTATGCCTTAAAATCTTCAAGCATGAGTATCAAGTGTTGTCCATATGATTGAAATATCTCCCTATAAAATATTAATCACATGTACCAATGGCAATGTGGAATGAAAAAAGAGTGAGATCTATACATTAGTTTCTGAAATATGTAATCCAGATCCGACTTCATAGACCTCATGTTTGCATTATTGGCCATATGATTGATCATCATTTTCACTTTATATGAAGAATCGAAAAACATGCATAGCTTCTATATTACAGACTATAAAAAAATTAGATTACCTCTTTAAATTCCATAGCAACTAGAAGATTACCTCTTTAAAAATATTTACCTCTTTAAAATAGATTACTTGTATGCGCTCCAACTAATGAATTCCATAGCAACTAACAGAGATACTCCCACCCCTGATGCCTTACACCACTGCGAAGAACAAGAAGTCAGAATAACAAATTCTGAACTTAACAAATTAGTGGAAAAATAACAAATAAACAGTTACATATCTCATTTAACATACCCGAAAAAACATTGAGATCATACCCCACTGCAGTACAAATGATTTATCATCACTTCAGCATTGATACAAAAGTTCCAAAAAGTAGCTATATCATTACATAGCATTCTGCTTTTGGTCACCCATCTCAAAATAGACCCACAAAATATCCAAAAATTCATCCAAAAATGTGACCACATCAATTGTGGTCAACCATCTGCCAAAGAAAATGTTTAAAATTATTTCATATACCTTTCAATTGCATACAGCCGAATATTTTGAGATCTAAAGTTATTTTCCCATCTCATTTAACCAAATAACAAAAGGTAGAACAATGTATAAGACCTCCTCATTCCCCAATGGCAGCCCTTGTGTGAGAACACTGTTTTGTGTTCCAGCATCACCAACTCTCTCATCATTTTGATCACGTTGAGATACCGGGCTGTCAACCAATGTTGTTTCATGATCAAAGTTGAGCTTGCACGTCTAAATTGTAAAAAGATAGAAAACATTGGTAATACCCATATGTGTTAAAAGTTTAACTTAACTAACGTTTAATATGTATAAAACTTATTATATATATATAGTAATTTACAAACACATATATTAGCCAAAGTTTCACTTAAATAACGTGACTTATGTGAAGATAATTATCGGTTTCTTCCTTCTCTTTGTTGCCATCTTCTCGACCGGCGGAGCCTTTCTCTTAATTGGGGGTCTCCCTTTTCCTCGGACCACATGAGGGCTTAATATATTCTTTCCCTTAGACTCGACTACATTCTGGCCTACCATCGTTGATTCAGATTTCTCCCCAATTCTTACATCATCATCATCACATTTCGAATCAAACTCATCGACGTACCTCAGGAAAGCATTGACACGCTCATCACTTGGAGAAATTTTTGTTGCTAGTCTCATGCATCTTTTAACCACCATCTCATACCTCCTTGCATCTCCACTTGCCCGACAATCATCATAACTACTTGGGATCAATGTGTATCTCCTTTTCTCGTCCTTCCTTCATCGATCCAAGACATATCTGCTTGGCAGCACGCTAATCCTCTTAAACTGACAAACTCTAAGTGCATGCCTACATAGAATTCCCCTCATTTCAAACAAAGCACACGTGCATTTTAATTCGCACTCCTCTTCATTATAATAAAGTGTGTAGTGTACTATTTTTGTGCAATCATCAACTTGAATTTCATCCAAGATATCGAATGTTGAAATGCACCCCTGCTAGGAGACCAATGTGCAATTACAACACATTAGGCCCATCAATTCTTTTTGGAACTCTTTAAACTTTGAATTTGTGTATACCTTCTGAAACTGTTTCTCAAAGTTGAAAGGGGACACGCAGGGAACCGTTTGGTTAATAGAGTTGAAATCAGCCGTGGTCTCCACCTCTACCTTCTTTCTCAGAGCATTATCGAATTGGTCGACAAATTCTTTCAAAGTCGTTCCAGAATGAACGTACCCGTCGAAAAAAGCATTCATGCTTTCTGAACGCTGGGTCGTGCTCATGCCAGCCCAAAATACATCTTTCAAATAAACTGGAACCCAAAAAGTCCTTTCCTCGTATAAGGACTGGAGCCAATTATTTTCTCTGAGATTATACTTATCAAGTAGTTGGCCCCACCTCTCCTCAAATTCTGTGCAGGAATGTGAATCATACAAAGCAGCTTGAATGGAGGTCTTCAACCCTGTGCTGAAATTTTTGTGACTTCCTAACTTCTCAAGAAGTTTGCGCATTATATGCCATAGACAATATCTATGGCGGGTTCCCGAAAATACAACTACAATTGCATTCTTCATTGCCCGGTCTTGGTCAGTTATGATGGCTTTCGGCGCTCGACCATTCATGCATTCCAACCACATTCTAAACAACCAAATGAAGGTGTGTGTGTCCTCACTTGACAACAAGCCAGCCCCTAGCAGTATGGATTGCCCATGATGGTTAACACCGACAAATGGAGCAAAAGGCATTCCGTATCGGTTTGTTAGGTACGTTGTGTCGAAGGTGACAACGTCCCCAAAACACTCATATGCCGCTCGACTACGTGCATCGGTCCAAAAAACATTTCTTAATCTTCCCTCATCATCAACGTCGATGTCATAAACGAAACCATCATTCTGATGTCTCATTCTTTGGAAATAAACCCTAAGTGCTTCGCCACCTCCTTTTCCCAACCTTAAATGTCTAGACTTATCAATGAAATTTTGACAATCCTTCTCTTGGAATTCTAGGTTTTCAAATCCCCCAGCGTCAACGACAAGAGAATAATAATTCTTATTTAATCGGATACCGGCTCTATCATTCAGCTCGAGGATTCTTTGACTATATTGATCTAGCGACTTGTGAGATCTTAATAGTCTTGTCTTCTTCGGGCTCACAGTAATATGGTTGTGTGTATTCTCAACAGTGGTGAGAAGCCATTTTTCATTCTGTTTCAATGTGGCATTTACCTTCGCCTTACAATCCGTTTTAGTCGTTGGCCGTGGCTTAGAGATATTATTGTGCTTCGGTTGGTATTTTCCGCCACGAGCACAACCAATAGTGACATACACAGGCCGACCATCATCATCTCTCTTCGTCCTCTGTGTCCTTACACCGAATCCCTCTTGCTTCGCATATCTCTTATAGTATGCCAAAAGCTCTTTTACACTCTCGAATTCCATCCCAGATGTTGGAGCTTCAACCCGTACCTCATCATCCGGGACAACGGTGCTACCCTCTAAGTCTTCATCTATGTCAAAGTACATTTCTAAAGATGCAAACAGCGGGATGGATTAGCAAGAATTCAATGAGAGCATATTAAAATGAAAGCATACAAAACTTAAATACCATCAGCGGGATCATCAAATGTACAACCAACATTTTCTGACAACTCTGGGCATTCGAAAAATTCTTGCCTTACAGCATCTGGATTGCTCGACGAAGGGTACTACATATTTTATCATAATAAAAAATTATGGGCGTTAGTTTGGAATGATGACTTCATGGCCGATTAAATCTGGAATATGTTGGGTATTGCCATAAAATTTAGGAATTTTAGCGAAGTAATACCTGGAATGGCTCTTCAACTCGATTAAAGTCATCCGGATTACTCGCTTGAGAGTAGGACATATTTACATCAAGTTGATGCTGTAATTATGGGAATAGTTAGATTCCTGACCACGTCAAACGCACTTTATTTAAATTTAATAGACACTGAAACAGAGAATGGCTTCGTTCGGATTAAAGTCAAAGCACAAAAAAATCAGCAAAATATAAAACAGGAAAATTATAACAATCTAATGTTTAAATGGAACATGACTGACAAGTTCATAAGATTTCCAGCTGGTCTTCTTTCTCCTAGGAAGAAAATTTGAAAAAAAAAGGAGTGTATACAATTCCCTCATAGGAATGCAAGTAAATAAATTGATGCTATTCCCTTTGTAAATTGCAGGTACAGTTTACGAAGACAACCAGCAGCCCATGCAGAAACTAAATTGCTTTAATCACTTCATGCTGAAACATGGAAATAAAGTTTTCTTAAATCTTCAGTGGAGAGGGGAAAAAGATTCGTTAGTAAGCTAATTAATCTTACTACTCTCCGGAGAATAGGCTCTAATGATGAACAAATTTTCTGCAGAGTATCCTTTAGAGCTTCAACAATTAAACTGCATGAAACCAGGATATTTTAATAAAAATATCCTAAGAGCATCAACACTGAATGGCAAATACAATTCAGCTATAACAAATGAAAAACATAACACCAACATATTTATATTCCAAATTCATTTTAACATTCACTTCATATCAACATATATATGGGCAGATCTGTTTCTTAGATGCATAAAACCTACAAATAATTAAAGCAATAATTTATGATAAAAAACTCAACCGAAAACCATGAGTAATTCTATCTAGTGTCAAAATTCTAGTTATTTATTTATATAAAACTTTGAGCCAAATCTTACACTGCTTATTTTCTTAAGCATCATTGTTATCATAATGTTCTCCATTCCTTAACCATTTATGCTTGTGCTCATTGCTCATGTCATTCACTATGAGAATCCTATTTAAAATCAACAAGATTATGTGATGGATTCTTGCTCAGATTCACATATGAGATTACTTTTTATGTAATTCAAATAAGACTTCAATATGGTGTGGCATAGTATTTAGTTTTGATATCTGCCAGCACAAAAGTTGTGAACATTTCTAGATCAACCACTTCATATTAACAACAAAATGCACGACTCAAAACTTCTACAAAGCATTTTGCAGATCCTCATGGATCCTCATGGCTCCATTCCGTATTAAACTATGGTTATTTTTCAAATTTCCACCAAATAATGGTTAATTGACAAATTTCCTAATAATTTTAGGAAAAATGATGCACAGAATATAGCATGGATAGTAAAATGTAGGAAATGGTGTCACTTGTGAGGAAGATTTCTCTAAAAAAACAATTAAGTTCACTAAACTCTCCTCGAACCACTGGCAAAAAAATATTCATGGAATGCTAAGGAGCACCTCTTGATAGAACAATAGACTATAAAAAAAAAAAAAAAAAGATCCCCAGTGAGTCCACTCAGTCAGACCAAATTACAATCTCAGACTCAGTATCCCCCCCCAACATCCCTCTCAGTTTCTGCACACACACTCGCAAAGACGCAGATATAAACAAAGGCAATGTGCTAATATATACATATTTAGGGCNTAACTACTTGGGATCAATGTGTATCTCCTTTTCTCGTCCTTCCTCCATCGATCCAAGACATATCTGCTTGGCAGCACACTAATCCTCTTAAACTGACAAACTCTAAGTGCATGCCTACATAGAATTCCTCTCATTTCAAACAAAGCACATGTGCATTTTAATTCGCACTCCTCTTCATTATAATAAAGTGTGTAGTGTACTATTTTTGTGCAATCATCAACTTGAATTTCATCCAAGATATCGAATGTTGAAATGCACCCCTGCTGGGAGACCAGTGTGCAATTACAACACATTAGGCCCATCAATTCTTTTTGGAACTCTTTAAACTTTGAATTTGTGTATACCTTTTGAAACTGTTTCTCAAAGTTGAAAGGGGACACGCAGGAAACCGTTTGGTTAATAGAGTTGAAATCAGCCGTGGTCTCCACCTCTACCTTCTTTCTCAGAGCATTATCGAATTGGTTGACAAATTCTTTCAAAGTCGTTCCAGAATGAACATACCCATCGAAAAAAGCATTTATGCTTTCTGAACGCTGGGTTGTGCTCATGCTAGCCCAAAATACATCTTTCAAATAAACTGGAACCCAAAAAGTCCTTTCCTCGTATAAGGACTGGAGCCAATTATTTTCTCTGAGATTATACTTATCAAGTAGTTGGCCCCACCTCTCCTCAAATTCTATGCAGGAATGTGAATCATACAAAACAGCTTGAATGGAGGTCTTCAACCCTGTGCTGAAATTTTTGTGACTTCCTAACTTCTCAGGAAGTTTGCGCATTATATGCCATAGACAATATCTATGGCAGGTTCCCGAAAATACAACGGCAATTGCATTCTTCATTGCTCGGTCTTGGTTAGTTATGATGGCCTTCGGCGCTCGACCATTCATGCATTCCAACCACATTCTAAACAACCAAATGAAGGTGTGTGTGTCCTCACTTGACAACAAGCCAGCCCCTAGCAGTATGGATTGCCCATGATGGTTAACACCGACAAATGGAGCAAAAGGCATTCCGTATCGGTTTGTTAGGTACGTTGTGTCGAAGGTGACAATGTCCCCAAAACACTCATAAGCCGCTCGACTACGTGCATCGGCCCAAAAAACATTTCTTAATCTTCCCTCATCATCAACGTCGATGTCATAAACGAAACCATCATTCTGATGTCTCATTCTTTGGAAATAAACCCTAAGTGCTTCGCCACCTCCTTTTCCCAACCTTAAATGTCTAGACTTATCAATGAAATTTCGACAATCCTTCTCTTGGAATTCTAGGTTTTCAAATCCCCCAACGTCAACGACAAGAGAATAATAATTCTTATTTAATCGGATACCGGCTCTATCATTCAGCTCGAGGATTCTTTGACTATATTGATCTAGCGACTTGTGAGATCTTAATAGTCTTGTCTTCTTCGGGCTCACAGTAATATGGTTGTGTGTATTCTCAACAGTGGTGAGAAGCCATTTTTCATTATGTTTCAATGTGGCATTTACCTTCGCCTTACAATCCGTTTTAGTCGTTGGCCGTGGCTTAGAGATATTACTATGCTTCGGTTGGTATTTTCTGCCACGAGCACAACCAATAGTGACATACACAGGCCGACCATCATCATCTCTCTTCGTCCTCTGTCTCCTTACACCGAATCCCTCTTGCTTCACATATTTCTTATAGTATGCCAAAATCTCTTTTACACTCTAGAATTCCATCCCAGATGTTGGAGCTTCAACCCGTACCTCATCATCCGGGACAACGGTGCTACCCTTTAAGTCTTCATCTATGTCAAAGTACATTTCTAAAGATGAAAACAGCGGGATGGATTAGCAAGAATTCAATGAGAGCATCATTAAAGTGAAAGCATACAAAACTTAAATACCATCAGTGGGATCAGAAAATATACAACCAACATTTTCTTCTGACAACTCTGGGCATTCAAAAAATTCTTGCCTTATAGCATCTGGATTGCTTGACGAAGGGTACTACATATTTTATCATCAAAAAAAATTATGGGCGTTAGTTTGGAATGATGACTTCATCCACGATTAAATCTGGAATATGTTGGGTATTGGCATAAAATTTAGGAATTTTAGCGAAGTAATACTTGGAATGGCTCTTCAACTCGATTAAAGTCATCCGAATTACTCGCTTGAGAGTAGGACATATTTACATCAAGTTGATGCTGTAATTATGGGAATAGTTAGATTCATGACCACGTCAAACACACTTTATTTAAATTTAATAGACACTGAAACAGAGAATGGCTTCGTTTGGATTAAAGTCAAAGCACAAAAAAATCAGCAAAATATAAAACAGGAAAATTATAACAATCTAATGTTTAAATGGAACATGACTGACAAGTTCATAGGATTTCCAGCTGATCTTCTTTCTCCTAGGAAGAAAATTTGAAAAAAAAGGAGTGTATACAATTCCCTCCTAGGAATGCAAGTAAATAAATTGATGCTATTCCCTTTGTAAATTGTAGGTACAGTTTACGAAGACAACCAGCAACCCATGCAGAAACTAAATTGGTTTAATCACTTCATGCTGAAACATGAAAATAAAGTTTTCTTAAATCTTCAGTGGAGAGGGGAAAAAGATTCGTTAGTAAGCTAATTAATCTTACTACTCTCCGGAGAATAGGCTCTAATGATGAACAAATTTTCTGCAGAGTATCCTTTAGAGCTTCAACAATTAAACTGCATGAAACCAGGATATTTTAATAAAAATATCCTAAGGGCATCAACACTGCATGGCAAATACAATTCAGCTATAACAAATGAAAAACATAACACCAACATATTTATATTACAAATTCATTTTAACATTCACTTCATATTAATACGTATATGGGTAGATCTGTTTCTTAGATGCATAAAACCTACAAATAATTAAAGCAATAATTTATGATAAAAAAACTCAACCGAAAACCATGAGTAATTCTATCTAGTGTCAAAATTCTAGTTATTTCTTTATATAAAACTTTGAGCCAAATCTTACACTGCTTAAACTCTTTAAGCATCATTGTTATCATAATGTTTGCCATTCCTTAACCATTTATGCTTGTGCTCACTGCTCATGTCATTCACTGTGAGAATCCTATTTAAAATCAACAAGATTATGTGATGAATTCTTGCTTAGATTCACATATGAGATTACTTTTTATGTAATTCAAATAAGACTTCAATATGGTGGGGCATAGTATTTAGTTTTGATATCTGCCAGCACAAAAGTCGTGAACATTTCTAGATCAACCACTTCATATTAACAACAAAATGCACGACTCAAAACTTCTACAAAGCATTTTGCAGATCCTCATGGATCCTCATGGCTCCAGTCCGTATTAAACTATGGTTATTTTTCAAGTTTCCACCAAATAATGGTTAATTGACAAATTTTCTAATAATTTTAGGAAAAACGATGCACAGAATATAGCATGGATAGTAAAATGTAGGAAATGGTGTCACTTGTGAGGAAGATTTCTCTAAAAAAACAATTAAGTTCACTAAACTCTCCTCGAACCACTGGCAAAAAAAAATTCATGGAATGCTAAGGAGCACCTCTTGATAGAACAATAAACTATAAAAAAAAAAGATCCCCAGTGAGTCCACTCAGTCAGACCAAATTACAATCTCAGACTCAGTACCCCCCCCCCCAACGTCCCTCTCAGTTTATGCACACACACTCGCAAAGACGCACATAGAAACAAAGGCAATGTGTTAATATATACGTATTTAGGGCTGCTACAATTAGATTTCAAACAAAAATTTCACTCCACTACAATAAAAACGATGCCTTTCTAAACTTTAATGCAAACAGAGGTCATCAACAGCTCAAAGTTTGGTTTTTTCTCCATGCCCTAACTCTTTTGAAACCCATCTCACAAAACCCTTTTATTGCACCTCTCTCAGCAAACAATAACAACGTGATCATACGGAAGAAAATGGTACAACATTTTACTGTTGACCAGGGATGGCGGCAAAACAGAGGAACGTCGGAGGGCTTCTTTACTTGGGCTGAATGTGCGATTTTCTATAACAGAGGAGCACTCAGGGAGTGGTGGCGCCGTGCAGGCAGAGGAACATCGCTTGGTGTCGCTGAACAGAGAGACGGCGTCGTTGGGCGGCGCTGGGCAGTGGAAGGTGATGCGATGCGGGCAGTCGAGGGAGGAGCTCTTTCGCGGGACAAATTTGAATGGGAACCAAAATGATGAAAAGCCAATCCAACGGATTTACAAAACATACAAAACGCACCGTTTTGTTTAAAAAAAAAAAGGCAGCCATGTAGGGTGTGCACTGTGTGCAGCGCTACAGTTGTTGCTCTATAGCATTACTCTTTTATTTATATAGCATTGCATCTGTGAACTAAAAACAACAGTGTATTTTCCAGCAGCAGCAAAGTAAAAATTGTAAATGATAAAAATAGACATCACTAAAGAATATAACTTTAGAAGCAAATTCAAAAAAAGCCAATAGTAAAAATTGCAGTTAATTCTTCATTAAAAGCTCGAAATCCAAAATTATAACAAGTATGAGAATACATCATCAAAAACTCGAAATCCAAAACTATAACAAGTATGAGAATACATCATCAAAAACTCGAAATCCAAAACTATATAATGGATGAATTGATTTGAGAATACATCATAAAAGATTCAAATCATCAATCGAGCAAGATCAAATACATCAACTCGAGCAAACTCAAAATCCAAAACTATAAACAACAAGACTCCAAATAATCAACTGAGTAAGCTTGCATCTTCTAATGTTTGTGCACTGAGAATTAGAGCCAATTATTTACTATGAGAATATGGCATCCATCTCTGCTTGGTTTACAACTTCTTGTCCTCCTTCAACCTAAGAACAAGAGTAGTAGTTCTTTTCTATTAGCATACCTACAAAACTCATAAATCATACATTGCATAATTGTCAAAATCAATTTTTTTTACAACAGGTGCCAATAAAATAATAATAATAAATAAAAAAATTCTAATGGCTTTACAGTTTTAAAATGCCCAAACCCTCCTAGAGAAGCAAAAGCCCTGACAAAAATATATCATCCCACATCTTCCGAACTGCATTGTCTCTTCTATGAATGTTCTCCTTTATCAAATGAAGTATATCTGCCCATATGAAAAATTCACATCTCGCTTGTGCAACTTCTCCCTGCACATAGTACGAATATTTAATTAACATAATAAAGTACACCTCCCAAACTAAAAAACAATATGCATTTATAGACATTTATAAACAATTCTAATGTTCTGTTTGAGATATGTACTGCAGGTAGAAACATTTATAAACAATTCCCAACTGCATGAAATTGTCAAGATTACTTTCACTAGGCCATTGTAGGACGCTCTTTGCAAAATGAGTGAAGATCTGTTTGTAAATGAAATTGATGGCTAATGAGATAGTCATTATCAGCTGTACAGTGTACTAATTATAAGTGAAATATAAGAGTTTTCATTAAAGGTTACTACGCTAGCAATCTGTGTATCACAGGAAATTGTCTCCTGAGTTGTTGTTGTTGTTCAGGCTTTTAAAAGTGCTAAAATCATATTGAATTGAATTTAAGCCTCAATAAGTTGTTACATAATTTCAACCTCCCAAATAATATCACAGCTCTACTCTAAAACGTATATGGTATCTTCTAGTACATCTTTATAACATCCTAATAAAATTCAGAACCCAGGCAACAAAGAATATTCTAAATGCATTTCCACGGAAGGTCTAAACTTTGTTTAATGTAATATTTTCTTAGAAGGCAATGAGAGAGAACTAGACCAGCACTTCTAGCTAACAAACGGTATATAAGCTATAATTTTTCTAGTGGCCAATATCTTCAATTAATAGCAAAGTGATATCCTTTCAATTCATTCCAACATGGTACTTTCCTTTGGCCTAATAACTATTTCATGTTAAAAATTCTAGTCTCACATCAAAAAATTTATTGAATTTCTACTCAATTAACTTGGACTCTTTAGAGTTCAATAATTGGTACAAGAGTCAAAACCGTAAATTGAATGACTTGAAAATTCATGAAATACTTGGTCAATTTACATGCATGAACTTCATAGACTTGGTTACTTCAAAGATTATTAAAGAAAGCAGTATACAATTACATAATTTTCATCAATCTATTATCATGAAGTTAGAAACTTTCTTCATCGTATACAGACAAGCTTAATTTGAAAAAGACATCAGACTTCAAATGAGGATAAAAAAGACATCAGACTTCAAAATGTATGCCTAAACCCTATGAATCACATAGAAAAACATAGATGGAGTAAACCATACAATTTTGAATTAAGAATAAATACCTCTACAGTGGCCGCAGATCTCTTGAGCAGAAATAATACCCTAGAATTGCAGGTCGCTGATTTACATTTTGGGGGAAATGTAAAGGAATGGAGGGGTTGCTGGGTAGAGGGAGGGTCGACGGTGACTAGACAGCCATTGTAGAGGATGGGCGACGCGGTGGGTTGGGCGCGAGAATGCACGACGTGAGGGTGGAGTAGAGGATGTCGAATTTCAAATGGGTGAGAGTTGAGAGAGAACGTGCAGCAGGGATGAGGGAAAAAATTACTTAGGCCACGTAAGGTGTGTGATGGCTAATGCTAAACAGTGGCTGATGCCCAAAATTGTTCATGCAAAAAAGGATAAGTAATGAGAAAATATTAGGAGCAGCCCCTGTTTGGGATCAGCCGAATGCACACCATACGTGGCACTCCTAAATGACCAAATTCTCTCCAGCTTTTCGTTCCCTCCCTCAGTACTTGCCCTAAACCCCCCACTCACGCCCCGATCCTCCCTCTCTTCTCTTCAGCATGTCATCTCCCCTTCATCTCCCTCTCGAAATCTGCAGCACCACCTCCATTCCTTGGGTTTCATCTCCCCTAAACACCCCCCTCCTCAATGAGACCTTCCAAATCCATTCAAAATCTGCAGCCGTGGGTTCATCTCTTCAGCAGTAGCCTGGGTTTCATCTCCCCATTAGAAATTTGTTGACTGTGTCCACCTTCCCGCAGCTACGACCTTCCCTCCCTCTTCTGCAATGACGACCTCGCGTGGCAAGACCACCCTCCCGCAGCGACCCTCCCTCCCTCTTATGCAGCGACGACCCCGCGTAACGAGACCATCGTTCCGCAGCATGCTTCATCCCTCTCGACCACCCCACGGAAGATCGGCAGAAGATCCACCACCTCTTGACCACCCTTCCAAACATCTGCGGCCACAGAGGAGTTTGCCTCACTCGGGTAAACCTAAAAAGAAAGAACATTTACTCGATTAGTTTAGGTTTGTGATGGAAAAATACCATTTCATTGTAATCTAGGGAAATTTATACTCGGGTTTGGGTGCTTGTAGTCTGAAAATTACCTAGTGATTGTAGTATTTATACATGATGGATGTTTTAAAACATTTAAATGCTCGACTAGTTTGGGTTTGTGATGGAAAAATATCATTTCATTGCAGGGACCAGCATCCAAGCCTCGATTTTAAAAAAATTTAGGGTTAATGTTGTTTAAATTTGGAGTCAGGGTCAAGGTTTTGAATTTCATTCTGTTCCGACCAGAATGGCCGAAATTTGCTGTTCCGGTGCAGTGTCCGGTACACTTTACCACCCCATTCCATTTCGCTTCAAATTCCAGTCATTCTGGTCACATTTCGGCCATTCTGGTCATTTATGCCGGAATTGAGTATTTTACTCTCCATTCCGTTTCGGATTGTTTTTGTAATTTTTTTATACTTAGATGACATTTTTGTAAATTTTAAATCCAAACNTATATATATCTATTTATATATAATTTATTCATATCTAGACTAATATTTTGGAATATAATTTATATATATAATTTATTTATAGATCAACTATTCCGAAATAGTACACGAAACGATACCGGTATCAAGATATTTCGTTCCAGTGTTTTGACTAGTACGGCCTCCGGTATAATATTCAAAACTTTGCCTAAACTATTTTGATGAATGCTTTTCAGTTTATACATGGTGAGGCATTGTAACTCTTGACCCTGATTTTAATTTTTTGTGAAAGGTTTCAATTCTGTCACTTACATTTTTGGTGTTTTTATTAGTCTTGCATTATAGTTGTATCGATGTTATTTAGAAAAACTTAGGTTTCGTTTAGATACACAGTTTAGATGAGATGATATGAGATATTTTGAATAATCTTAAAATGTTTTAATTAAAATGAGATGAAATAGTTTGTAAAACAAATGTGTGTTTGGATAGTGAGATAAGTTGAGATAGTTTTTAATTTTTGGGGTTTGAAAAAAGTGTGGGTCCCATTGATTTATAGAGAGCCCAATTGTGCACTGTTCATGTGCTGTTCACACACTGTTTATTTACTGCTCATATCAGTTGTTCACTATTCAT
The DNA here is from genome assembly GCA_011037825.1 of Carya cathayensis. Classification (NCBI taxonomy): domain Eukaryota; kingdom Viridiplantae; phylum Streptophyta; class Magnoliopsida; order Fagales; family Juglandaceae; genus Carya; species Carya cathayensis. Next base: position 99,453 of record QGSO01000687.1, read on the forward strand.
GCACTGTTCACTGTCAGTTTTTACTATTCATTACTATTTATTTAAGTGAATATTTTTAAAATTTATACATGAAATATAGTGTGTTTATATGGAAAACTATTGTACGGTATAGATTAGATGAAAACCATCTCATTTATATCCTAACCAAACCAATAATTTCCTCAATGAAGAAGAAATCTTGAAGTATTAAATTAGACACCTTTGTATTATAATTCTTTAACGAAATCATGTATTAAGATCAAATGAAAATCTTTCTACCATTGTATCAATACTTGTGTATGCATGGGGGAGCATGTGAGGATAGACTTCTTATTTTATTTTATTGAGACAAGTAAAAGGCAAAGCCAAGTACATAAGAAGTATACAAAAACTGAACTTATTACAAGTAAGGAGCTAGAAAAAGAAACAACAAAATCATGGACACTAGTTGATTAAATACAATAGCCGAGGCCCATTGAAATAAGGAATTAAGAAGAAACTCTAAGTTCATCACCGAGTATCCCTTATATATCTTCAAGGGATTGACCATTCCTCTCAATCAATACACCATACAAGGCATAAAGAGATCATAATCCAACAAAACAATTTGCATTACTCCTTAAACCTCTCCAGCAAGCAAAAAGGTTCACCACCCACCTAGGCATCACTTAAGCCAAATCACACCTATTGAACACTTTATACCATAACAACTGGTCACATCACAATGTACTAATAGATGATCCACGGATTCACCATATTTCTTGCATAGAAAACAATTCAAAACAATTAATCCACGCTTCCTGAGATTATCTAAAGTCAAAATCTTCCTTAAAGAAGTAGACTAGCCAAAGAACGCAACCTTAGAAGGCACTTTACTCTTCCAAGGAAAAGAGTCAACCCCATTTGGCCTACATAACATCTTATACCAAGAACGAACTGAAAAGTTCTTGTTACCAGTAAGCATCCAGACCATCTTGTCCCTCAAATCATTCCCAAGCTTGAGTAGCATACAATAAACCAAACAATCCAAAAACAGCTACCATTTCCTAATCATTCACAACTCTAGAGAATAGAACTCATCTATGACAATCCAAAAAGTTAGCCAAAGAAGCATCCGGGTTATGAGAAATACGAATGTGAGAGATTGGACATAGCCGAGCCGTCCTCCAATTGCAAATCACCCTTGATGTTAGGAACAAAAAAAAAAAAAGACAAAAAAAAAAAAAAAAGAGAAGGTACTTAATCGACCTTGAAATATGGAACATTTTTGTGGCATAAACATTATCAGGATAACATATTTTGAGCTAATTGTCAGCTAACTATAAATAGTCTGATTTGAATTTGGGGTTAAAAAATGAGCTTGCCATTCGAAGAAATTGAGAAAAAAAAAACCCGAAATACCGACCAGTATAGTTCGAAATATAGGTCGGTACAAGCTGAAATATTGGCCAATACGGTCGATATTTTTGGCTATACGAAACAGGTGTAATACTTATACCAGACCAGTGGCCAGTACGGAATATACTGGCCAATATGGTACAATATTTAAAACAATGCTTCTAGGTCCAAGTCATCACTAACTTGGCACTTTTCATTTTTTTATTAAAAAAAGTAACAGAAAGAACAGACGAATAGGAATTATATATGCACATTCATATACGGGAATGTTACACATTCCGACGACCACCACCCCTTGCAAAAACCGTAGCCAATCACTGCAAACCACCTCCCACGGCCCATGGGAAACAGCAACCCCACTTAAATCTCCACCGTTGAACCACTGCACCTCCCCACAGTCCCACGTCGCCCTCTCCCTCTTCCTCTCCGTCTAATCCTGTAATACCCGAATTTTACTACGTAAGTCGTTACGTCATTTTATTTTAATCCCTAAGTTGAATATTTTCATGAAAAGATTTTATTATTTTTGTATTTCAATTAATTATATTAAGTTGGGTGTGTTTTATTTTAGGTGAATTATTAAAATGAGTTAAAGCATATTTTATACCCTTAATACTTTTCTTTTAAGTCCTTCACTTTGCATTAATTATAGATTTGGCCCTTTAATTCTATGCCATTGGATGGAGTAGGTGGGAGGATTATCTAATAAGGTTTAATCTTGGACGTACAACCAAGGATAAGCTTTGACAATTTTAATCCTAAAGCTTTTGTCGGTTTAAAGGCAAATGGTCTTGAAATTCTTTTCCCTTCTTTAAGCTATCGACAACCATCATTCTTCTCATTCTCTCTTTATTTTACAACTCAAGAGAAAAAAAAACCAAGGTACTTCTCCATTTCTTGAACCGTGAGAGCTTCCAACAAAGGAAGAAAGAAAACTTCTTTCCCCAATCTGTGTTCTATACTCCTTCCTTACCACTTTGAAGTTGTTTATAGTTGGAATTTCAAGTTGTTTCATCCATCAAGAAGTGAAGGAAATAGGGGTAAGAGGTTCCTAACTTATTTCTTAATATAGGTAATAAATGGAAATTTTGAAATACATAAACCATCATAGATATATAGGTATATGGTTTGAAGTGTGGTTGATGTCAACCGAACCATGTGTGAGTGTTGTTTCAGTTTTTTGGTTTTATTTCCATCTCCTTATGTTGAGGCTTGATATGTATAAAAGTGTAAATATTTTAGTGGTGCTAGCCGAGTATATACAAGGCTGTTTTTGCAAGTTTTGTTTCAGATTTTATAAAAATACAAAGCTGTTTATGTATTCTGTTTTGTATATATATTTTCATGTTCTGTTTTGAGTTATCAAACATATATGGGACTGTTTTATGTTCTGTTTTGTGTATATATACCTACATGTTCTGTTTTGAGTTGCTAAATAGATATGGGATTGTTTTACAGATTCTGTTTTGTATACATATATTTTCATGTTCTGTTTTGAGTTATTACATAGATATGGGGCTATTTTACATATCCTGTTTTGTGTATATACATATGTATGTTCTGTTTTAAGTAATTTAATGTATATGGGCTGTTTTAGTGTTATGTTTTTATGTAAATATATATATACTTTGTTTAAGTGATTTAAAGGTATAGATGAAGTTGTTTTAATGTTGTGTTTCTTCCTTAGAAAGCTAGAGGTGTTAAGATTAATTTGGTTATATGTAATTTTATAAGTTTGTTTTAAAAAGGGGTTGTTAAATGATCTAACTATAAACTTTGAAGTTAAGGGTTTGAATTACTTAATGGATTATCTTAATTATTTTCCTATGTTATACCTTACTAAATAATGTGTTAACTAGGTTAGTTATCTTCTTATATTACTCTTGTAAGGATTTGTTGGGAGGGTAGTCATTTGAAGTAACGTTAAGGATATAAAACGACGTTAGGTTTATAATATTGTAGTTTATCGTTAAGTGGATGCTTAAAGGATGTTGGATGAGTATTAACACACTTGTTATTTATTGGATTAGGATTCATTGAAGTTGAAGAGATTTCAACGGGTCGAGGTAAGTAGCTATGACCATGCGCCCACGCCAAGTCCTCTTGTGGAAGAATATTTCTCTATCTCTTTCCAAACGTTCCTCTAATTAAAGAATAAAGGAATTTATATTATGTACAAGCCTTTCTTGGTAGCCCTGTTAAGCACCCTATTAATTATAATTGTTTGTATGTGTATATAGTAATGCATGCACGTAGATTCTAAGTCATGGAATTTTCATACATGCTCCTTGAAATAACTAAGGTTCTATTTATATGTAAGCATGACATGAAATGCTAATTTCCAAAATAAATGCATATGCATTGAACTAAGAAAGATAATGAAAATGATTGATTTCAAAGAAAGAAAAGAACAGAATGAAGGTTAATGTATGAAAATATGTAATGGCCATATGAAGGAAAGGGTACCAAAGAAATGGGCAGATTGCAATGCCGGGTAAGTAGTACTGGTAGTGCACCCAGTGCTGCTCCCTGACAGAAAGGGGTTCCTAACCTGTGGCCACGGGTGAAATCCAGGTCCAATAGGACCGCTAACTCCAAACACACGGGGCGTAATAGTGTGTTGGCCAAAAGAAAGTGAAAGATTAAATTTAGTGTATGCATGAAGATATGATATATAAGTATGTATGAAAATAAGAAATAAAGATTTGGCATAAAAGTATGAAGTGAGTATATAAATGATAGTAAGAAGTAAGTGTATGCATGATGTTATAAAGAAAGTATATGCATGGAAGTTTTGTCAGAGTTAGTATTGGTTTATGGATGCATGTTTTCAACAGAAAGAACTATATGTTTTTTTTTAAGTTAACAGCATGATGTACTGCTTACTGAGTATTAGACTCATTTTGTGTTTATGTTTTTTTTTTTAAACGTCCAGGTACAGATGAATCTGCTGAGGAGTTGGGTAGTGCTGAGGAGGGAGAGGCTGATGTTTAGTAGTCCCTGGATAGTTTGGTTCTTTATAATGTGTGTTTTATGGTGAGGTTATGGAAACTTATCCTGTTTAAAGTTAGTAGGAACTAAGTTCCTTTTTATTTAAAGTTGTTATGTTAAATAAATGGATGACGGACTCAGAGAGTCCTTTGTAAAGAAATGTAAAGGTATGTCTATTAGATGTTTCTTTCAGTAAAAAAATAAAATTATAAAAATATTTAATAAAATAATAATAATAATAATACTAATAACAATATGGGCATTCATTTAAAAAAAAAAATTTACTGATATAATAGGAAAAAGAACAGGTACAGGATCACAGTCTTGCTCTTGATAGGGTGGGGTTGTGACAAATCCCACGCATCGGTTTCTCTTCTCACCCAACGCAAACATTATCTCTTTTTTCTGTAAGTATCACCACCCCTCAACACCTCCTTGCACAACCACGCACGGTTGCTTCACGGAGACATCTCTACACCTACAACCACATGCCGCCCAAAACCACACAACTGGAAACCAATGAGCACCATAGCAAATCCGCTGCACCAAACCACTGGTGCATAGAGTAAAGACCCCGGCCAAGCGAAGCAGAAAACCACCAAAAGAAAACCTTCACCGTCGCACGTCTTCCACACCCACGACATTCTTACACCCATAACACGGAATCCTTTGTTTTTAAGAAACAAAAGTAGAGCACAGCCCACTCCCACATACTCCATCCGTGATTCTTCTATTGCAACGTTGATGGAAGCTAGCTTCACCACCACCTTCTGCTAGCACCTCCAAAAACCAACCACCGAGAGCCATTATCTTACACAGCTATCTCCACCAAAAACTCAACAAGCCTCTATTTTTAGCAACCTTAACAGAGCAACTGGAACTCTACAAGCCACCAACTTCCACCATCTCTAGTGTTGCACCACACCCACATGATTGTAAGCCACCAAAATCAAGCCCCACATCACAGGGCTTCACACCAACTCTTACAACAGTTACCATTGTCTAGATTACACAGTAAGCCTCACGACTACCTTCCTTTCGGATCCTCCATCTAATAGCCTCACAGCATGCTCTACCTAGAGATAAAAACTAGGAGAGGAGACCACGAGTATCGATGAGAGAGAAGAAGAAATTGCAGAGAATGGAGAGGGAGAATGAACGACAGGAGAGGAGAAGAGAATGAAGAGAGAGGGAACGATGAAAGTACCCCACTCAAAAATGGGCGTTTCGACTTCTCCCATCCATCAAAAATTCATTCTCGCCCAAATTAAAATGCACCATTTAAATAAACGGTACATGTAGATAGATTGGTGCACATCGGTGCCCTAACTCGCCTGAAGATAGAGTTTTCCTCATCAAAAATGTATTAACTGAAAAGTTGAAACAGAAACAAAGAAAAATTTTAATTTCTGGTGCAAACGAAAGCTATCACATATCTTGCTGAATCATTTACTAGTGCAAATGGAGTGCTGCAATCCAAAGGTACCTTCTAAAAAAAACATAAGCAACAACATTAGAAAGCTGATAACAGTCAAATCAATGAGTAGTTCATATCTAATAAATATCCTGCCAATAAATAAAAGAAAAATTTTACACTTCATTTACTCATGACAGCGTGTATCAAGAAAACTTTTCGACAGCAGTCCAGAAGGCATAGGAAGTAGTATAAGTGTGTACTTGAGTTAGAATATTTTCAGATAGGAAGAAGAGAAGAGTGTTGAGAATGAGTTGGTCTTGTTGACACCACATATGGTAGGCAGGGTTGGGGAGGGAATTGGGTAGTAAAGGAGCAGGGGTGGATATAGAGCCATCAAGGTAGCTAAAGAGTTGCATACCACGGATATATGGAATTATATGAGCCTTCCATAACATGAAGTTGTCTTTTGTGAGTTTGATGGTAAAAATGTGGGAGAGAGTGATAGGGGAAGAAGACAAGGATTGTGGCTTAAGTGGGGGAGGAGAGATTGAGGAAGATGAATAAGAGGAGGCCATAGTAGAAGATACCATGGGTTTATAGGGGCTTTGGTACCATAACAAAACACTTAAATAAAGTGTATTGTTTGGAAAACTCTCCTTGATCGAGAGAGTACTTTTGTATTATAATTATAGAGTAGAATACAGAGTATTCATAAAGATCAAAATATACACAAATACAATCACGTAAAGATTAGGAAGCTCTATCTCTATTTGGTTGTTGCTGAACTTTGTCCTTATCAGCGATACCTCTATCTGGTTGTTGCTTGGCTTTATCGTTATCAGATACTTTCACTGCCTTATCAGATAATGCTTTAGCAAAGAGAGATACCTGGGGAGGGAGGGAGGGAGGGAGAGAGAGAGAGAGAGAGAGAGAGAGAGAGAGAGGGTTTTTAAAACAAATGGTACTTTTCTTTTCTTTTCTTTTTTGACTTTTTATTTCAAACATTTTTTAAACATGTTGAAATATTTTTAAAAAAATAAAAAAATTACAATATACTAATAGTCACTTTATTAATCAGTAAGCAAAAAAGAATTAAAAAAAAAATTAATCGCATAAGTGTTCAAAATGAGAGGGTATACTAGCATTATTCTAAAACAAAACATAATGTAAAACGACACCGTTTTATTATTAAAAAAAACTTAAAATGAAATGATGATGTCTACTAAAAAAAATTAATATATATATTTATTTATATATAATTTAGGCCGGAAGGGCTTGTGCCTAGCCCATCCCTCGACACCCAGATCAATTCGAAGGTCCACCTGCACGCTGAGTGTGTCCGCGACCGTCTAGGGGGTCTGAACAGGGTGTACACGATGTGGCCCACCGCCCACCCCTAATGTTAACCAATCGAAATCAAGCTCAGACTTTTGTTAAAATTCTAGATATTTCAACTACTTCCCAGCACTTCGATGTCCAAATCCAACGACTTCGAAACATAGTTTAGCACCAGGTGCTGTTATCCTCCTCTTCCTTTTTTCTTTTATTTTTATGAACTGATTCGTTGTTGCGAGGAGGAATGGGCTTATGCCCCCAGTTGCTCTTGTTTTGTTAGGCAACTGCATTTAGGTCATGTCTGGATGTTGAACTGTTTTAAAATGAGTTGAGTTATTTATGAAGAGTAATAAGTTAAAATGGTAGAGTAAATTTTGTAGAGTCTACTAAATATGAATTTAGATGTGTTTCAAAATTAAAATAAGTTTATATATATTTATGAAAAGTTAAAAAAGGTTGTGAGTCTCACTTATAAAGAAGCATGTTGAGTTAAAAAAAGGTTGTAGATCTCACAAAAATTTTGAGTTGAAATAAATTTAGTGACTTGAAAATTGGTTTGAATGTCAAATTCAACTTAAAATTAGTTTAGTCCAACTTGCAAATGGAGCCGGCACTAGTAGGAGTCAATCTTTCTTAGTCTATCTCTTCTAGCAATATTTTTAGGGTAAGATTCGGCAAATGATTCTGCAAAATAAAAATAATTCAGCTAGGCATGAATTAACTATCATTTGAATTTTAACCAGAATGTACCTTCCAAGATTCAGCAAGGCATGAAGTAACTCTTAACGCATTCCAAATACACCTTCCAAAATAAAAAAGAAAAAGGCAGCAATATCAGAGCATTTTTCACATCAATCCAACATTGCATCACAAGATCAGCACGAAACCTTTATACTCAAAAATCAACACCAACAATTACAACCAGAAATTACATACCATACATAAACTTTAAACGTTCCGAACTATACCAAACAGTGCAGATTTAAAGATACCAACAATAAAACTGGACAAATAAAAGGTTGGACAAACAAAGTGGTAGCATCGTTGCAACTAGCAGTGAGCTCAATTTGACCGACTCTTAGCATTCATAACAGTCAGCTCTATTTTCGAGAGGAGCTGCTCGATTGCTTATGTTGTTTGATCTTCACAATGATGGGCTCGCAGACTTTTTTAGTCTCTTTCAGCTTTTCCTTATATTCGTTTGCCGAGGCACTCTGGACACCCTCTAACCATTGAGTCACCTGGCGAATGGCACCTTCAATCTTCTTCTTACTTTCGGGCTCAAGCTTGGCACGAATCTCCTTATCTTTGACAATACTTTTCAAGTCGTAGGCATAATCCTCCAAAGCTCCCTTAGCCTTGGCTGTAACAGCCCGCTAAAATTTAGTCTTATCTCCTCACCCTTCTCTTTTCTTTTCACGCATAATAGACGGCAAGGCAATCCGTTTTAGTTTATTTCCCGACAGCAATCACATCTCTCTCTCGTCTTTACCCTCATCTAGAATCACGCGTATAGATTATCTTTTCCGTAAATCACGTATTTTCTTCTTCACCGACTGCTGTAAAATCATGAACAGTTTTATCCTAAGCGTTGTACCTCGATGGCGTTTTTCCGGATCTTATCCATCGAATTTCAAAGTATTAGATAAGCTTGTTTTTAAAGTAGCACAATTATAATAATTTAATGAGCTCTGAAAATATTATAATTGTGGATAATTACTTAGATTAAATATTTTAGTTGTTTTAAGATATTAAGATGTTTAATTTTACGTTGAAAACTCTTATTTAAATTTAAGTGTTTTATACACTTTGATTAATTAATGATACTTTATCATTTTATATAATGATGAAGAAAATATTATTTTATAAACCTTAGTTTATAAAATAATATTCTATCTTAATTCCTCTCAGTATAGTTATTAAGTGTAATATTAATTTAAATGGTTTCATCATCTTCGATTAATTAACGGTACTTTATCATTTTATATAATGATAAGGAAATATTATTTTATAAATTTTAGTTTATAAAATAGTATTCTACCTTAATTCATCGTGGTGTTTTATTTAAAGTATTTTATTTAAAATAAAACTTTTACGTGTTTTTAATCAGTGTTTTAATCACTGTTGGTTTATTTGAGAATACCACCCATCTCGCTCTTTCTCACTCTCTATCACGGACATGGAGTCCATTGCCAAACTGATCTACTCTCACCAACCCCTTCACCTTTCACTCAATCACCACCATCCGTCTTTCCCAAGAGCCTTTTCTTTTCTCTCTTTCAGGAACCCACCTACGGCAATACCTCCATCATCACAATCATGGCCGTCCATTTCATTTGGTCATTAAAGCTTCATCCTCCACCCCCAAAAATCCGAAAATCCCGAATCTCTCGCTCAAAACTCTAAAACTGAAAACCAAACAGCAAGAGCTCCTGATCCGTGTGTCAATCCTTTGCCTCGTCTACGTTCTGGAACTGGTTCGATTCCGAGAGCTGGTACCCCCTCGGCCGCATCATCGGCGGGACCCTCTACCCTGGTCTCATGGTTACTGCCGCCATCATCTACTGGCTCCTCCGTTTCCTCCGCTTCGCCATCCATGTCCGCGAGGTCTGCGTCTTGACGGCACCGTGTTTCGCTTCCAACACGACTCTGGTGGCGTTTTTCTTCGGCAAAGAAGTTTGGGTTTCGGGCGCGGGGCTCGTTGCAGCGGCACTGATTGCATTTTTTCCCTGGTTATTTATCCAGATCGGTGGCGGGGTCATACGATAATGAGGGTGTGGCGATTTTCGCGTTGTTGCTCACGTTTTACTTGTTTGTGAAGGCCGTGAATACGGGATCGTTGGCGTCGGCTTTTGGCTTTTTTTTTATGGTTTCGGCGTGGGGTGGCTATGTGGTTATAATAAATTTGTTTCCGCTTTATGTGCTGGTGCTTTTGATCACGGGCAAATATTCCATGAGGTTGTACGTAGCCTACAATTCTATGTATGTGTTGGGAATACGGCTTGCTATGCAGTTTCGGTTTATGGGGTTTCAGCATGTTCAGTCCGGGGAGCATATGGCCACCATGGGGGTGTTCTTCTTGTTGCAGGTATTTTTCTGCTTAGTTTGGGTCTCTTGCGTCCGGTTCAGCCCCAACATGCTTCAGCCCACCACGTGGAGGCTCGTGTAGCTGATGGGCGATGCAGGGGCGTCCGTGTCACGGAGATCTGGAGCCTTGGCAGCCTAGATCTGTCCCTCTTCGCATCAGCAGAAAAGGCGTGCAGACTTCAGACAGAGGCCGAGCTTCTCTCATACGTGTAGCCTTGTGAGTCAGTACCTGGAGGAGAAGAAATTCCTTGGTTCTTCAAGACGTAGTAGAAGCTCAACCTTCCTTCCAAGACCGCCTCCAAAACCTCCAAATCGGCATCCTCTGCCACCCGATCGAAACCACAAAGACAGAGAGCTGATGAAAGTCCAGATGATCTCAAGAAGGTCCAACAAGAGCTTGCCAACGTTGTGGATTTGGATCGAGTTTCAGAGCAACAAAATAATAATAATAATAATAATAATACACAGACTGGTTGATGGTTGGTCTGCAGCTAATTTCTTCAACGCATGGGCCAAGTGGGCTCAAAGAGATCTTGCCGTTAAGCTTGTGGACAACGCAAGTTTGCCCATGCAGGTCAGGAGGTGGGACCTTGGGGACCGAGGATGGTACTGCGGCTTGGACTGGGTGGAATAAAAGATAAGCTTTCAGATTTTACTTTTGACAAATTCACATGCAAACAAGAAAAATAAATAAATAATTAAATAAATGAGAAAGTGGCTACTGAGTCACCGTATCTCTATTGGGGATTTGATGTGAATTTATCTTTAGTAATATCTCTTCCTTATT
>QGSO01000688.1:0-50125 GCA_011037825.1 Carya cathayensis
AGACATTAAAAGTTCTATTTTTGTCATGGTTTTCTATTGTTTTGCTTTGTCTTGTAATTGTATTTCATTGGATGGTTGTTGAGACCATTTAAGTGATTATGTAATGACCAATTGGGTTCATGTAATGACTGCAAGTAGATTTAATGGAGCCTGTATCTAATGACTGCAAGTAGATATCTATTGTAGCCCGTATGTAATGACTGCAAGTGTTGTTATCTTCCATAGCCATTGCATCCCGTTGTGTATTTTTAGAATCCAATTTGTATCTAAAATAAAGTACATGATCATCGACCTGGGCTATTTGCGTGTCAAACATATTGCTTTGTGTAGGTAGAATTGAAATATACAAGTTTTTTCAGGAACATGATGGACTTTGTGCAATGTCAAATTATTTTCTTTCCTTTTCTTTTTTTATAATTAATAAGTGCAATGTCAATTAATACGTGGGATAAAGGTGGGACGTGATCGTTGCAGCGAAGATGTTAAGGGCACGTGAACAAGGGCACTTAGGCGGTCAGCAAGGGTGCCTAGGCCGAATCCCAAATACGTGGGATAAAGGTGGGACGTGATCATTGCAGCGAAGATGTTAAGGGCACGTGAATAAGGGCGCCTAGGCGGTCAGCAAGGGCGCCTAGGCTGAATCCCAAATACGTGGGATAAAGGTGGGACGTGATCGTTGCAGCGAAGATGTTAAGGGCACGTGAACAAGGGCGCCTAGGCCGAATCCCAAAGTTCGCCTAGGTTATCCACACTTGCGGTACTTTCTCACTCGAAGAGAAATAATTACTTAATATTCTTGTCGGTACACCAGACTCATTCAAAGTGAGAATGAGGTTTTTATGCACACGTGTTACTCCTCTATGTCCACGGAGCATACTAGTACTTTTTGGGGTGAGTAGCTCATGATTGTGTTGATGCACGAACTTGCATACTACCCACCTTTCACCATCTTTTTTTATACACATGGTAGCTTTACACCCAATCTTTGTTTCAGCAGGTTCTGGAATTTGTCTTTCATTTTGTTTGAGACTTTCACGCCTAAATTCTTCCCTTGTACAAACATAGTGTACTCCAATTAATTTTTTGTCCCCTCTCAATAATTGCGTATGGTTGGTCCTTATTGCAAAACCTTTTCGTCTTGCATACGCCTTGTAAAATGCTTGGGCGTCCTCAACTTCATCAAATTCATTTCCAATGAATAGGTCAAAAATTCCACTACTAGAAGTGGAAATGAAATTGACTCCATCACCATCTCCCAAATTCACGCCATCTATCATATCAGATTGATCATTCACGGTTTCATCCTCAATAGATTCATTTACAACTCCTGGACAGTTTCTAGTCATTAGCATCTCAACATCATCACTATCCGAACTCCACCCAAATTCCTTCATCCCAACATAAGACAATGAAATTAATATTAAATCAATCCCTAAACCACAATATTATCAAATTACTATTCAAACAAATATCCATTAATGACTTTAAGCATTCAGCGAAATTTTTTAGGGAAGCTATACTACATCTCAAATGAATCTAATGCAAAGTAAAATAAATAAATATATATATTTAGGGAAGTTGTACCACATACATCTCAAGGTACATTAAATTTACTTTAATTTTTTGTCTACCAAGAGGAACTCAATTATCAAACTGCAGATACCATGCAGTACTGCAAACAACTAGATTTCATCAATTCATAGTCCATTCATGAGTTCTCTAAAATTAATCCAATTAGATTTACATAGAAATCTATACATAGAAAAACCTTGCCAAGCAGCTCAAGGTAAGCATTTTTGGATTCAAATCTAAGTGATATATACAGTTATAACACAGATTTTGAAGCAAAAAATTACAACTACAAACTACTCGGAGAGAATAAAACACAAACCATGATTTTGACTGGTTTGTCGTTCTGCAGGCAGTGAGAAATCAAAGCCAAAAACCCTACAACAAAACACACACAAAATTAGGAATTAGGGATCACAAAAAATTAGGAATTACAAAATTTCAAAAATTGGTACCTGAGGTCCTTTGTGAAGTTGCAATATAGAGTATCGGGATTAAAATTCTGGGTTTTGGATTTCGTAAGGGAGAGAGAGAGAGAGAGAGAGAGAGAGAGAGAGAGAGAGAGCGAAAATGGGATTTCGTAAGGGAGAGCGAAGGAGAGAGATTTAGGGTTTCAGTTCTTCTTCGAATCAGAGAGAGAGCTTGAAAATCGGGTTGCAGCTCCGAGCATTTCCTCTTCAAAGGAGAGAGAGAGAGCTTCAAAATCAGGCCAGCTCCAAACAGTTCCTCTTCGAAGAGAAGAAGCGAATCGATATTTTGTACTAGGCGCGGGAACCAGGTCCGTGGTCCTTAGGGTGAGAATTCCACACGTTGGAGTGCCCCATGATCTTGTTCTGTGTCTCATTGACGGTGGTTTTGCAGTGGCTCACGATAAAGAGTGGGTGTTGTGTTTTGGTGCGAGAAACAAAGACGGTGGCTTGAGTGCAGTTGGCGTCAGTTTTAAGTGGGTGGTCGTGTGTGGGAGGTATCTAGGCTAAGAGCACAAAATTGCTCTGTTTTGGCGTTTTAAAACAAAGGAGTAATGGCAACGAGGAGGTTTGCTGGGCTATTCTTATGGAGACTCCAACGTGATGCAGTGACTTGCGAGATGGTTGGAGTTGCCTTGCTTGAAGGGATCCACGGGTGGTGACGGCAGCTACAAGGTGGAGATGCTTCACTGAAGTGTGAAGGTTTGTGGCAGTGGTGGTTTCTTTGCTTAGAAAGGGGGGCCATACCTGTTTGGTTTCCTGGATGAGACTGACATGCATGGGGCACTAGGCCTTGTCAAGGAGAGGGAGTGGTCCAATGGAGATGGAGATGGAGATGGATATGGAGGGAGGGGGAAATGAAATTTCGAGCGGGAGAAAGGGGGAATGAAATGGAGAGGGAGAGGAAGGAAAAAATAAAACGGGTGACATGGATACGCCAGTTGCACTGGGCGGTTGTATTTGTCATTTTTCTTATATATATATAACAAAGAGATTATAAAAAAATAAATTTATAAATTAGCTGATTTTATAAGATCTGTTAAATTTATTTTATAATAAAAATAACTTTACAATATAATATATCACATATCAATTTATAAATTTATTTTTATATAATTCTTTTATAATTAAAATATTTTTTCCATTATTTTTTAAATGCAAAACACTGTTATGCCTCTCCAAATCATGTACCCCACTAGTTACCGCGGATTAAAAAATAATAAAGTAAAATAAAATAACCCAATTATCAGTGCCATTCACATTGGGATTTACGAAATTTAGCTAAAATTTTCCAAAATAACCTTTGTTCTTAATTTTAATTATCCAATTTTGGAAAACACCTTGCTTCCTATTTTCTATTCTCTCCCTACTCTATTTAAATATTTCGAGTAAATTAGGAAATCCTTTGTATATACATACGATTAAGGGTGAAAATTTGAATTGAGAAATTGGAGAACCGACTTGGATCGGACTGATTGATCCAATTTTGAATCGGTTCGATCTGGAACTGGTTCCTACATTTTAAAAATGGGCTAAATTTAGTCTAATTTTAATTCTTTACTTTCCGAAACCGGACCAAACCAATTTATAAAATATATATAAAAAATTAATTTTTAATATTATATATATTTTATATATATAATATATAATTATATATGAAATAATTTTATATTGTAATTTATAACATAAAATTTTAATCTTATATATATATAATATATAATTACATTGACACTTGATTAAAACCAAAAAACTGGACCAAACCAAACTAAAATCAGTAAAACCAGAACTATTAATTTAGGAGGGTAACCGATCTGGGATCAATTTTTGAAAATGTAAAATCAGTGTATGCCAATTCAGTCCCAAAATTTGTACAAAACCGGAACATCATGTAAGATGTGGCATATTTATTATCATCGAATGTGAAAAAATATCCAATAAAAAATCATCTAATGATGATAAATATGCCACATACTACATAGTAGGATGAGAGTGGAATTGTAGTGTGGTGTTTAGAATTTTTTATATTGATTATTTGTCTACAACTCTTGACTATCCAAATTAGGTAAGTGGTCAATTAGTCGTAGATGAAAAGCGTTGTGACGACAAAAATGTAGTTTGATCAAATCAAACAACGAATAAAAAACGAAGGGGGATTAAAGGATTGGGTTATATTTTGGTATTAAAAATTGTCTGTGGAACAAATTATGAAATTCGATCAAACAAGATAGACGCAAGAACTTAAAGCAAAGATGATAATAATGTTGTCCGAAAAAAGGGGTGCATCAAGAATCTCGAAGGAAAAAGCATGTACTTGCCAATCAATAAAGATTGATTTTTTTAGTTAGGCCTTAATCTTGTAACCTCCAGTGATTGTAGTTTTTACGGTATTCCTTCATTAGAAGTGAGGCTTTTAATAAAATTAAAAAGTGGTTACTCTTGAACTTGTGGCCCCAACTCTTTGAAAAAAAAAAACAAATGACAAAAACAAGTGTGTCACGAGACCCACCAAAAGTAGTGCATTAATTTTAACTTGCACATGAATCAGAACCAAAGTGTAATCTTGTAGGAACTAGATCTGGCATGTATATCTCTTCAGATTCAGATTCAGATTCAGATTCAACTTAGGTGAAATGATTACAATACTTAATTTTTCTTCCATTCCTTTATATTTCCATGTCATAGTTCTTCTTAGTGTTTAGATCCTACACTTTTCACCAAATGCACCTATGATTTTGCTAAGATTGATTTTGGACAATCTACAAAGCGATTTAACAATTTATTAAACTAGGTACCACATCGAGTGTTACTATTTATTTTAAAAAATGCAAAAGTAAACATTACACCATAAAATGATAAATAATCATACGAACCTAATGGTGTAATTCCTTTCACAAAATTCGACTCCTAAGTGTTCCAAATATAATTAGTAGATCTTCATGCTTAAGCACTAAGCTAATTCTGTATGCACGACGTTAAACTTGCCACTTGGATGGTGTCGATTAGTGGAATATATCGTTGCTGCTGTTAACAAATCAAACTTCTTATTCATATTGGCAATTTTGAATTTAGCTAAAATTTTAAAATTTTTCTTTATATTCGGGTCAATAATGACGGAAAAACATAAGTACATACATTTTAGCGCAATGAGAAAGTTACTTTTTAATTTAATGAAATGTTATTCATAAGAAAAATCAGTTTTGAAAATTTCTTAAAAGAAATATAGGATAAAAACTTAGGATAGTGATACAATTACTTTCTCTATATGTTTATATTTTTGAAAAAAAACTGCTATATATGGTTTATTACTTGGAAATGATATTCACACCAAGGAAAGCCACAGACAAAATTCATAAATTATATATTATTTTATTTAATAGTTAAGAATATATTTTTTTATGAGTTTGAGAATTTTTTTTAAAATTGTTTAAGATGTTTAAAATTCTTTTCACATTTAGTAAGAACTTTATGACTTTCTTTGGAGGGGGTAGCATTATCCTTATTATTTAATCATATTCTTATTTAAAATTCCATATTCGAGTAAATAAAAGAAATTATAAAAAAGTAATCAGTCTTCTCTCATTTCAATTGTCCATATTTTGCAAAATACCTTGCATTCTATTAACCATTCTCCTCTACATAATTTAAGATTGGTTTGAATAGTAAAGTGATTTCATTATTGTTTCATCTCAACATATTTCATAATTATATTTTTTTAAAAATTTTTTACATAAAATATAATAAATTATTCAATTTTTAAAATTTTTAAATTAATAATAATATTAAAAATAATATTTTAATTTATTTTTAATTTTTATTTACAAATCTTGGCTATCCAAATTTCAAATTGGGTCAGTGGTCAAGTTGGTGCATATCACAAAAGGAAAACTCTAAGGAGCGGGTGCCACTGCTGGCCAAAGAAAAAAAAAAAAATTTATTTAATCATTAAGAAATTTTTTTTAATATTATTATAAATTTTTTATATTTTTTAAAATATTTAAAAGTATTAAAAACTGATTTTAAAAAAACAAAAAAAATTTTTTTTTTAGCTAACGGTGACTTCAGAGAGAGCCCCAAGCGGTGCCTGTAGCACTACTCATCACAAAAAGCGTTGCGACAACAACAGTGTAGCGGCGTAGCCCCCGTCAAATCAACCACAATTTTTATCTAAAATAGTCCTCATTTAATATATTACTGTGAAATATATTGTGAAAAATATTATATGTGTCATTATTCATCAAATCATTATTAAATGTGTTCATTAAATGTACATATTAGTATAAATAATTTTTTTCTTTTTTTAAAGTATTTTTTAAACATTTTTAATCATTAAAAAAATAAATAAAAAATATAAATTCACTTTTTTAACTATTAATAAAAAATAAAAAATTAATTAAATACATTTAATAAACATATTTAATAATCATCCTCTCATTTTTCAGGAAAATAATGCCGTCTTTAAAAAGGTGGATCGAGAATAACGCAAAAATAAAAAATTACCAACAACCGGTTAAAAAAGTAGACGACAAAATGTGAGCGAATGACAAAACTAAGTGCAATGGGACCTACACTGGGTTCATTTTAGCACATGGATTACAACTAATATAAGACCACATTTGCACATATATCTATTCAGAAGTCATTATAAAGTTTGGAAAAATCACTCCGATTAGGATGTTGAGTTGAAATGGATTATAAATAGTAATGTTTTATATATTTTATTGAGATGGTTTTAATTTTTTTAAATTGAGATAATTTTAAATTTTTATATTAAAATATATAAAATAAGTTGAGATAAATTTAAATTTTTTATATAAAATTTAAAAAGTCATAAATTTCAGCAATAATTAATTTAAAATGAAACCAAACATATCTTAAAGAATTTCAACTGTCTCCCTACTACAATTAACAAATCGTAAGAAATTATGAAAATGTTAAATACATTATTAATTAGTACATGTCCTTGAAAAATATTTTATGGATTTGACTACATACAAGTAAAGTCGCGTACTAATTTACGTATCAATACTGATTTTTTCATATTTAAAATTTAAATTAATACTATTTTTAATAAAATTTATTTTTAGACCAATCATATTAAATTAATATACAGATTAGTACATAATTATGATTGTAACTAAAATTTTCCATATTCTATTACATTAGAAATGATAATATATTGAATAATTCTATAGAGCAGCCATTGTAGCGCTGCACACAGTGCACACCCTATGTGGCTGCTCTATAAACAAAACGTTTGATGTACGTTTGGTTGAGATGCTTATTTTACCCGGCCAGTGAATTTCAAATTTTAAATTGAACCGCGCTTTCAGCACCCGCGTCGCCTGCCCAGTGCCACCCCGCGACGGCCATCCCTCGGTCCAGCGCCACCTCGCGCAACCCATCCCTCTATCCTGTGCCCCCGCTCATTCCTCCTCTGTTGCCAGTCGAATTTACACATCCTACGTCGTCCCAGCATCCGCGTCGCATCGCCTGCCCATCGCCACCCCGCAACGACCATCCTTAGGCCCATCGCCAACCACCGACGGCCATCCCTTGGTTCATTTCCACTGTAAGCCCTCTTGCTATTGCTTGCGAACTGAGAGAGGTGACAAATTTGCTAAGCGAGGTCATGGGTGCTTTCTGATTGATGCTTTGTCTCTCTTTGCTTGTAGATTGTGGGTGGTGGGTTGCTTGTAGATTGCTATTTTTGTCGTGCCAAACCCACCATAATTTTTAATCACTTGCGTGTCCTCGTGTTGTGCCAAACCCACCATAATTTTTCTTCAAGAAGAGGCCATTTCATCATCTCTGTGCGCGCGCGCGCATAAAACTTTTTATTAGTATAGGTCCTTGAAAAACTAAAGAAGTAGGCATGAGCACCAGAGACTAGAAATGATATGACCCAACAAAAAGAGTATGCTATCCACCACATCGTCACCATCACTCGAATTAATAATAGAGCGGCAGCAAAGTTAAAAATATGACTGACTCATAACGGAGAAAAAAGCATTATTACAGATGATGATAAATGATATGAGTGATGCTACAGTAGCTAAACAAGCTCTCAAAACTCTCACCGAATGTACTTTTTTTTATTTATAATATTTTTTTAATATTTTTTAATGTATTTTTAAAAAAATTCACACCATTAATTATAAAAATTTACTTAATCACTAAATTTAAAAAATAAAATAAACAGAAAGCATTCGGTAAAAAATAGCTTCCGAATTTTAACATTTCTGAAATGATAAACGACCCATCAAACTGAAAAATCAGTTTTGATTTGATTTTTCACTGTCACAATTCGTACGTAGTTGTCTATCGTTGCGTGTTATTTGACGAATTGTTTTTTATTTAAACAAACGAGTACTAAAATTTAACCTATCCCATTTCATTTTATATTAATTTATTATTATAATTCTTTTAAATTTTTATATAAAATATAATAAATAATATAATATTTTTAAATTTTAAAATAAAATTAATATTATAATAATATTTTATTTATTACTATTTAATACATCTTATCTCATTTATATAATTAAACAAAATCTTAATAGAATGAACAATAGTTACAAAATAAATAAATATAATATAAGAGAAATAAAAACGAAAAATCTGAAAATAAAAAATTTGGCTCTTACTCATTTACGAAGAAGTTGTTTAAAGCAGTTTTTACATAATTCGATAAATAAACTATTAATCTACTATTAAAAGTTATAATGAATTGTTATATTAACATTTTACTATTCTAAACGGGTTGAATGAGATTTTTACAACCATTGTACCTTAATTCTTCATTAAAAAAAATATAGAAAAATAATAAGTGAAGGACAGATTAATACGCGGTATATTTGGCAAGAGTCCTTCTACATGCAAGCGCACGCCGGAACGGTTCGGGCACCAACGCTGACGTGGCCATTCAATTTGAAAAAAAAAAGGAAAAAAAGAAAAAAAGAGGGACTTATTGCAGGAATCATTCATTTCTCTCTCCTTGCTCTTCTTCCTCGAGTTTTCCAGAACAAGAAGAAAGAGAGAGAGAGAGAGAGAGAGAGAGAGAGAGAGGATTGAAGTTCTTGGGAAAAATCGTACGTTTCAGATTCTTGGGCTTTGGTTTTATTTCAGAAGAATTTGTTTGGCCAAGGAAATCTACAGCTGGTTGACTACATTTTTGCCAAAGAGATCTATTTTCTGAGCCTTGACAGGTTCAAGATTTTTGGGTTGTAGCCGGTTACTTTCGCCGGCCCGTGATCTCTTGGAGTCTTTCTTGGAGAGTAAGCTTGAGGGGTCCAATTTTTTCTTATGCGAGACGCCATTGATTGTGCAAAGAAAAAGAAAAAAGTTGAACTCTCTCTCTCTCTCTCTCTCTCTCTCTCTCTCTACGCGTGGCTATCGTGGGGTTGGACTCGTGTAATGCTGGGGTCAGAAGCTCCAACGGTGTCTAACAACCTTTGTCTCGATCAGGTATCTCCGATTTTCGACGCAGATCGCCAATAATCGAAGTTCACCGAGATCTGAAGTTCTTCGAAATATCTTAGGCACTAACAAAAGAGAAAAGGAGCTAAAGATGATGAGAATGCAGACTAAGACCACAGGGGTGGAATCATGGAAGAAGGCATCGAAATCTACCTTGAGTTTGGGGGGAGATTGATGGCAGAGGAGATCTCGGTGAGGGGTTGCAGACAGGGAAAGGGGACACACGATACATACCTTGATCGAAAAAGAATAAAATGGGCAAAACCCATAAATTTCATCTCTTCCGCTTCCATGAAACGCACCGTATCATTTACGTGATTAAACTCAAAACGCTAATTACATGAAACGCCCCGTTTCATTTATTCCACGTCGGCATTAGTGCTCGAACAGGTACGCGGCGTGCTTGCATTCAGAGTTTTCCATTTGGCAAAGGAAAACTCTAAAGGAAGGCAACTTGTGTACCGAGCGGGCTGTTCATCCGGGTTCTGACCCGAAAATCTGGGTATATCTAGATTGAAACCCGGGTTTCAAACCCAACGGGCGAGCGTTGACGTGGCTGTACCGTTTAATCAAACGGTGCGTTTTAATTTAACAAGAAGATCACGTTTTGGGCAGAATGGGGCAGGCCAGAAAACGGTGCGTTTTTATCTCCTTCTCCATAGGAAAAATATAATTGCAAGCACAATTGTGCACTAATCTGTGCACCAATGTGATGTGATTGGTCAAAAAGTAAATTTTATTGAAAACAGTGTTAATTTAAATTTTAAGTATGAATAAATCAGTATTGATACACAGATTAGTGCGCAACTGTGTTTGTATGTAGCAAAACTCTTACTAACCATACTAATCCGAGCAGATTACAAGTTGATAAGAGAATAACGTAAGAGGATGTGATAAAAGTACCACTTATTCTTGCTCCATAAATCTGTTTGTACGGCATCTCCTTCAGAGTCAGTATTGATCTATCTTCTGCGTATATCTTTGATTCCAAATCCACCATTACAATCACTGTGCAAAGCTCAAGAAGATGAAAGGGCACCAGGTAAAGGAAACTAAAGTTGAACCAGTTGATGGGAAAAAGTCGTTCTTAATTCGGTTGTAACTTCAAAAGTTACTACTGACCAACGATGATATTCTTTATAAGTCATGACTATAAGCCTGCTCTAAAATATTTGACAGAGTTATTTGAAGAAAAATTTCGTAGTCAACCATGAAGAAGAAAAGAGGGAGGGAAATGAAAAGGATGAAGATGATGAAATTGAAATTCTTGGAAAAGATTGTCGAAGCTGCTTTAAGGATATCAAGGACCTTCAGCTTCTGGTTTGGCATGGCAAGATTGTCCTCCAGCAGCTTTTGCTCCAGCATCAAATGCGTGTTCTCCATCTCCGAACCTTTCATTTCCAAGCCCAACGATGGAAAGAAGAGCACCACCGTTGAGTTGGAGGCCCCACGTCTAGAGCAGGGCACAATATTCCTCTGCTTTCTCTTCTACAGTGTTTTCCTATTATCTGCCAACAACCAATTAAAATAATAATTTGTACAAGCGGGTTGATGTGTCAACCCCTGCCAACCCGCTTGTACCCAGAAAAATTGCAAAATAATCATCATTTCGGTTCGGGTTGAAGCTTCACAATTTTTATCTCAAATTTAAAAATATTATTTTATTATTATAAGTTTTTAAAATTTTTATATAAAATATAATAAATAATTTAAACTTTTTTAAACTTTTTCAAATTTCAAAATAATAATAATATTTTATCTTAAAATTCAAAATTTTCATCTTATTACCAAACTGAACCTTTATCTATTAGAAATGATATTAATAAAAATAATATTTACAATCATAAATTATATAGGTGTCGCGTAGTTTATTTAAAAAAATAAATTAATATAGGATCCATATAAAAAATTAATTAATTTTTCAAACGTGGACTTCACTTTTTTTTAAATGATTGCACGTCGTTTACGCATTTTACGATTATATATAACATTACTCTTTATCTATTCTTCATTCCTTCTGTCATGTGCTTTCATGGAAGTAGCTCATTGAGAGGGTCTTTATTTAAAAGCAAAACAAATAAAAGAAATTACACACATAAAATTAAAAAACTATATTAAAAATAAAAATAAGAAAAATAGAATATCAAAAATGTATTGTGCATGTGAGAAAATATTAGTCAATCAAATCATAGTTTGTAAAATTAAGCATAAACTATAATATTAACTAATTTAAATTACAACTCAGATTTATGCCTATTAACTATTTTTCAATCTAAAACCAATAATAATATCAATGAAGTAATTAAAATATATTAGTTCTAGATATAAAATATATAATAATTCAGCTCAATCAGGATATGCCGCCTTAGTAGTACTGGTCCATTTGATCGCTATCATATTTGTGTTATTTATTTATTTTCATATTTTTTAATATATTTAAATATTTTTAAAAAATAAAAAATATATCAATACACTTAAAATCACTTTCTTAACTATTAACTAAAAAACAAAAATTCTTTTTGCTAAGCGTGAGCTGTAGGCATTGAGCTACAAACTAACTTTTTCTTAGGATACAACTGTGGTATTAAAAATTATCGGTGGAATAAATTATGAAAGTCGATCGATAGGCGCAATAACAGTAAATCAAATATGATAATAATGCTATCCGTAAAAAGGGTGGATCGATATTGAATATAGAAG
Source organism: Carya cathayensis (assembly GCA_011037825.1). Lineage (NCBI taxonomy): Eukaryota > Viridiplantae > Streptophyta > Magnoliopsida > Fagales > Juglandaceae > Carya > Carya cathayensis. The sequence goes on from QGSO01000688.1 coordinate 12,213, forward strand.
AAAAAAAGACTTGTGGACAACCAGTAAATGAAGTGGGGTGAAAAAAATGAGTAAATGAAAATTTTCCTCTTACTACTAAACCTTAGTATTGTTTTGAGTAAAGGTTAGTTTGGTAGTAAGATGAAAATTTTGAATTTTAAAATAAAATATTAAAATAAAATATTTTAATATTATTATTATTTTAAAATTTAAAAAATTTTAAAAAAATTGAATTATTTATTATATTTTATATAAAAATTAAAAAAAATTATAATAATAAAATGAAAATTTTAAATTCAAAATAAGAAATTTGATGAATCAAACCAAACTTAAAGTGAGTCATGAGTCCCACAGAAGAAGTGCATTCAGCACATGGATCACGACCACTACAAAATCTATTAGGTGGGACCTACATATGCACACATGTCTCTTCAGAAGTCATTCTAGAGTTGGGAAAAATTAAACGTTAAAATAAGTTGAATTGAATTATAAATAATAATATTTTATAAATTTTATTAAGATGGTTATAAGTTTTGAGATTGAGATGAATTTAATTTTTTAAGATAAAATATTTAAAGTATGTTGAAATGAATTTAATTTTTTTATGCAAAATTAAAAAAATAATAAATCTTATTAATAATAATTAATTTGAAATGAATTGAGAATTAATTCAATATCCAAACATAACCTAAGGAATTTCAACTGCCTTCCTGCTAAAATTAATGAGTACAAATCCTTGACAAATATATTATTAGATCAGAAAAAATAATATGAACGAATGACGGATTACGTTCTCGCAGCAGAAAATCGCTCATATATATGCTTAATTACCAAAGTTCCTTTTTTATAAGATCTTTTTCTATTAGCTTAATTTGTAGATTAAAATGAGTAGCCAAATTCTATTTTTTAAATCTTCGTGGATAACACACCAAATGCTTATTAATATAATTTCATTTAAAAGAAAAATCTTAGAATTGAATATTATAAATTAAATATACATATTTAAATAATATAAATAATGTACACACTAATTTAATAATAAAATAACTTTAAACGTAAAAATTAAAGAAGTAACCGTCAAAAAGAGTTGCAGTACTGTTATTTTACAAATATCAAACAACAAATTTGTGGCTAGAATCACTAAATTTCCATGCAAGCTATATATATATATATATATACATTCACAATATAATTATTTTTAGCAACTATATTTTATTAAAATATATCTCAATGGGGTATTCTGTATCTCAATAATATGAAATATATCTCGTTGATAAGCATTCTCATAATGCTAAATAAGATTTCTCACATATTCACTCTAAACCTATTAAGGATGGAAAATGATTTCTAGAACTGCAAATTCTGTACAAGAGAATAATATGTTCATCTTCGAAACAGAGGCAAAATAATTGCACAAGAGAATATTACAAAATAAATTGATACAAAGTTTGCAAATTCGAAAGAACTTCACCCAGAGCTCCAAATGTTATAATCTTGCTCGAAACTTCTGCAATAAAATTAAAAAATAAAAAGTCAACAATTATAAATATTTATTAAACTTCAAGAATAATTAATCTTTTAAATAATATCTATTTAGAAAAAAGGTGTTCACAGTGAGCAAAAAAATAAGAGGACTGATAGGTGCACCGACTCCATACACCAAAATAGTTTCAATTTCCAGGAAACTCAAGAACTGTCCTTGTCTTTGTTATGGAGAACTAATCATACAAAGACTACTCTTATGAAAGTTGGGGCATTTTCTTTTATGATTATTTGAAAGTTGGAACAAACAAGAATGGATATTCAGATGGCTACCCAGGAACAGGTCCCATAATCATCATCAGGTTCCTATTTATCCATTCCCTCCTCCAGAAGCATCTGTTGTTGGTGGCATTCGCAGCTGCAGAAGGATTTCTCACCCCTGAAAGAGAATAGATCAATTAGATTCGAAGTTCTCCACTGAGTTTAGTCTGATGACCAAAGCCCACAAACATGCTTGTGTGTTTATATATCAGAAACGATGATTAGCCCAATGAAACATGCAAGCTAGGTCAATTACCCTGGTGTCAACCATCTAAAACAGAACAGAAACTCGAAACAACATACAAAACAAATCTACGATACACAACTGTAAATGTTCAAATCAAGGTCAGTCCTACGACATAAATTCTCTCTCTGAGCACACTCTGCAGAAGATACAGAGAAGGTGACTTCTCCAACATAAATTTTCTGTGCTATCTGAGAGTTGGTGCTTGTCCTTGGAAAAATGTAAATAATTTTATAAAGCTGGTTGGAGACAGAAGAGAAAACTTGTTAGAGCTTCAGAATTGTTGAATCATCCCCAATAGGCTTACTTCATAAACTATGTTTAAGCCTGGCCTCGTTTTGTAAGCAATTTCTCATAAAATTCACTTTTCATGTCTCTGTATTTTTTGTTATGAGAAACTGTGCTAATTCCTCTTTTTGTGTTTTCATTTCTTAAATATTTATTTTCTCTCCTTTTTTAACGGCAATCGATCTCATCTATTGTTTATGATATAGTCTGCACTAAAAAACTATATGAGATAGATAAGTATCTTCATTCAACTGCCGGTGCTGAAGAATATTGCTTCCACCTTGCAACTTTTCAGCAGAATCCCCAGGAAAAAAAAAAAAAATATATATATATATATATAACTAGACATTTCTAGTCGTTAACGTGATGGGCGACACAACTCCAATTTGGCACGAAACTGCTAGCCTTTCTAACCCTTCTTTGGCATAAAAAGAGTGAATGGAAGAAAATACTGAAACTGCTTTACAATGGGTTAGTGTTTGACAACCATGTTTTCCTAAGTTGACCCATTTATGACACCTATGATTTAAGGCCACCAACAATTGGTATACAATTCTGCAAATTAATGGGATAATTAGAGCATTCACATCCGGTGCCCCAAAGCACCGGATTTCCCATAATTTGAGGTTTATTATAGAGTTTTGATCAAAATACCCCTCACATCCAGATCCCTATTTTAGGAAAAAGGTTTAGGGAATGATCACTGTTCATTCCCTAAATCATTTTTATCAATATTTTATTATAATATATAAAATAAATAATTTTCCAATCATCTACACTTTCTCTCGTACTTATATTTATTATAGTTTTAAATAATAATTTTAAAAATAATTTAATTAATTATGAAAATATGAAAAAATTAATTTTGAAAATATTATCATATCCACAAAAAAATAATTTAAAATTTTGTTTAAATTATTTACTAGAGTAATAGTTCAAAACATAAGAAAAAATATTGAGTAGTTAAGTTTGTAAATGTAAGTGAGAGAAAAAAGTAATAAAGAAAAAATATAGAAATATTATTTTAATAGAATAGATAAAGGATAGGGAATGAGATGTAGGGGGTTTTTGAAAGATGAGTAAAATTTAAGAAAAATTTTAGGAAATGTACTTTTTAACTAAATTATAGCAAATTTTATGAGAAATGGGATGTGAATGCTCTTACCCATTAACCCCAGAGAATACAATAACCTGGCCAAGTAAACCTTTCCAGAAAATATATCATCAATAATCTTTTTTTTTTTTTTTTGGGTTAAAATGTGCATGATTCATCCAGAGAAAAGAAATTCCATAAGGTATTAAGCTTAGAGAAGGTAAAATCAGGGGAACGCGGGGACTGAAAATTGTAAACAAATGGGGCTTCAGTTCCCTCATATCAAATTTTACCGAAAAAGATAATAAGTTTTTGACATTCAACTTTATTTCTTTTCCTTTCCATCATTTTTATCAAAACCAAACCGAAAATGATATAGATTACCTCGAATGAATTCTGCCAAATTGCCGCGCTGTAAAAGGGGTGAACAAGAAGCTTCTCTCCCCTCAGCCCTGCACAGCCAATCTTCACTGTGCCTTACGCACCCCAGAAGCTGAATCACATCGCCAAACACACAGATATCAAGACCGACCCAGAAATTTACATAAAACCTAACCCTAACGATTCAAACCATCTTACCTTCGGTCAGAGAGAGAGAGATAGTGAGAGAGAGCGACGGAGGCTGAGAGAGTCGGGGACTGAGAGTTGAGAAGGAAGATGCGACTGTGAGAGGCGGAGATTGAGAGCTGGGACTCTGGGAGTGCGAGAGTCGGGGACTGAGCTGAGAGCCTGAGAGGGAAGAATCAATTTGCGTCTAGCCGTCTACATGACATCGAGACAACGTTTAAATGTGGATGGGTCAAACGGCGCCGTTTATAGTCGGTTAAATGTGTCTTCAGTTTTGCGGTTAGGGTAATTAACCGATTTGAACCGAAAGAATGCGGAAATGGCCAAAAAAACTTCCGCATCCGACCCATTTTATTCCGGGTCGATTAATTTTATCTGACCGGGTCGGGTTCATTGTTGAAATGTACACCCCTGCAGTTCTAATGGGTATGTGATTTCTCTTCGTGATAGAAAGTTTTCATCGCATTCTCCAACAATTACTTCCTTCAAACATGGGAACATAATAAAATAACTTCCCTAGCAAAAGTTTGTGAAGCTTGGCAAGCAATCAAATTTTAAGGAAGTCGATTTGTTGAATGTAATCTCCACTTTGGCTTCATCATTCCCCCTACCACAATTTCTATTATTTCTTCACATGAACTTATACTCATTTTTCTAGGCTGCACCAAGCTTTTGGATTTTGGGTATGTTATTAAATTGATCAATCCTTTACAATTTAATATCTTAAAATTCGTCAAATTTTGCAAACATACCGAAGATGTCACTAAATCTTTCAATTTGTGACATTCTTACACTGCTTGAATTTCCAGTACTTTACAAAAAGATTCTTTGGCGTCTTCTTTCCACAAATATTGTGTTAGCATATGTGCTTTAGACACTCTTGAGTTCTTTTAGTTGTGGGAGTATCCTGGCATGCTTTATTGGGCCAATAATTTTTTCATAGGGGAATATTTCTTGCCAATAATTACAGCTCATAATAAGCTTCTCCAGATTTTGTAATCTTTTTTGTAAATTAGATGGAGGAATAGCTGATGTATCATGGTTGCATTTCACCTCTAGAACTTTTAACTTGCATAAGGACTCTACCAAAAGCTGGTCACGCCATGTGGTGTGATGAAGATTCGATTTCAAAACCTCAAATTTTGGGAATATACCCTGTAAAAGAATCTAAGTTAGCATTCAGATTTCTCGAAAGCTATGCATTATGAATCTCTTTTTCTCGAGAGAGGGGAAGAAGAATATGACTCGTGCTATTTCAAGAGTTAATTGATTGGCCTCTTACCTTTTCAACCAAGAAAAGAGGATGTTTAACGGAACTCTCAAGTAGGCATTGTTGACTTGTTTGTTGAAAGCTCGAGGATTTGGAAGCAAATATGCTAACTTGGACAGATCTCCACACTTTCAATTCTTTAAACATTGGTCATTCTAAATTATGTGCCTCAAGGAAAATCCACTTGAGTTTTGGCAATGCCCCAAGCGCCAAAGAAGTTAGTTTAGGGAGCACATGTTTTCCTTTTGCTTCTTCCTTCTCAGCAATGACCTCAACTCCGCAGTTAATTACCTCAAGAGATTCCAATTCCGTGAGAGTTCTGGCCATGGAAGCTAGAAAGAGACATTCCATGCTCTCACACTCGTTGGAACGTACATCACGTAAATTTTGAACTCTCAAAATATCATCGGGATTCTTATTCAGTATGTGCTTTAGCTTTGGCAGATCACTCAAATATAAGTGCTTACAATTGCGTGACTATTACAACACTTGTTTCTTGAAAACTTGGCCCTTGCAGGTCAAACACTGGTTTTAGGGAACCACAACCGACTACATTCACCAACTTCAGACTCTGGAAGACTTTAAACATCTTAAACGGAAAGATGCTATTAAGATTTGCAAAGAGTCAACTCTCATCATCTTAAGTTTGGAAAAGGAACCTATTGCGAATTGAGTATTCCATCTAACTTTCATGCCATCCATGCTGGAGATTACCAGCATTTCCAACCTAGGAAATGTGACCTGTAGGAGTAGGATTCATCCAATAGGTGTCAAAATAGTAACAAATCTAAGCATCATAACTTCACATAAATCAATCAACATACCAAGTTAAAATGGCAAAAGATTTCGATGATTACAATCATTAATTTCTTGCATTTTTCATCCACGAGAAGACAATTATACTCAAATGTGAACATCTAAAAAGAGTACTAGTTGAGGCTATTACCTGATCTTGATCAACAGAGGAAAGGGGCTGTTCACTTGAGATCTTGCTTTGTCGACTTTCTTCAAGTGCCTCTTGAAGGCTCATATATTCTGAAAAAAATATATCAACTTTTTGACATCCATCCACCCGCATATTTTTCAATGATGGCCATTTTTTGAAGTATGCAATCCTAAATAAAACCACTTGAGTTTTGCCAGCTCTGCAAGATTACGAGGATTAGATCTAGACAAATAATGGCCATTTTCAATGATGGCCATTTTGAAGTATGCACTCCTAAGAAACCCAGCCATATTTATGTCTCTCGTATTAGATCTAGACAAATAAAAGTTGATAACAATGGATTATAGGTTTATGCTACTTAAATAAAATAAATAGTATTATAATTTTGTTGATCGGCAAAAAAAGTACCTTATTCTCATTAAATATAAGGGATGCCATGATTACAAATTTGGCTTATAAATTTCTTCTGTATTTATGTGTGATGTTGCATGTTTATGACAAAATATGGCATTTTAATTAACTATCAAGTTCGATGCAAATAAATTTTGCTCAATTTTGTGGTGCTTTATTATGTTCAACATTTAGGAGTATACTTTTCTTGCTATATGTAATGGCAACATATATCCATTCACAACTTCGTTAACTTCAACTGTTACAACTAGTTATGTTTAGAAACAATGTCAGTTCTAGGACTTCTACATTAATTACTAGAGATTAATTAAGCCACTTTTACCTCATGAACCAAGAAAAGTAGTTGCTGAGTGGAGATCTCATGTTGGCTCTCTCGAAGTGTTTCTTGAAAGCTCAGAAGTCCATAAGTAAATAGTCAACTTTCTGGCATTCTTCCACCCATATCTTTTTCAGCCTTGGACATTCTAAAGTATGCACTCCTGGGTAAAATCACTTGAGTCTTAGTAGCCTCTTAAGAGTTAGGAGAGATACTTGAGGGAACACAAACATTTCTATTGCATCTTCTCTCCCTTAACCTTCGACAATTTCCTCCACCCTACAATCTATAATCACAAGATGCTCCAATTGCATGAGACTTCTAGCAACAGAGGCTGGCAAGAAACTTCTCAAATTCTCACATCCACTAGCCTGTATTCATTTTAGATTTTTAAAGCTAAAAACCGCTTTGGGGTCTTTACTCCATACATGTTTCATTTGTGGAAGACGTGCCAACCGCAATCCTTCAAAGGTATGGTTGTTACAGCTTGATTTTCATTAACATTTAGCTCTTGCAGTTCAAATACTTCTTTTAGTGAACTGCAACTAGTTACAATAAGTTCCTCTACACTTTGGAATCTTGTTAGCATATTAGATTGAAAGATGCTCACAAAGTTCAATTTTTATTATTTGTAGACTGCAAAAGGAATTTTCTGCAAATTGGTTTCACCATATGTTAATAATCTTCTTTCTTAAATAGGAATTTTCTTATTTTAATTGACCCTTGCATTCCATTCAATATTGCTCATCTGGACTTATTAGAAGTTTTTGTTTTAAATAGGTAAATATTTTTGCATTCATAGACTGCAAAAGGAAGTTTTTGCATTCCAGCTCTCTATGGGGCAGATGAGTTATACCCTCCTTAAGCCTCCTTTCTCTTCTACCTCACTTCAGCCTTCCAACCCTCCTGTCACCCCTCTATCTTTCTTATACTCTCCTCTATGGACATGGAAAATTTGATCAACCAAACTGAAGCACTTTCATGGGAGGATCTCTATCTTTCTCCAAAAAATGAACTTGCAAATGAAAACAAAGACTTAGCTCTCATTGGAAGAATAGTAGCCATCCGACCTCTCAACAAGATATGCATTCAGAGCAGCCTAGAACTTTGTTCGAAAGTCCCACATTAAAGATTTAGATGTCAATCTATTTCTCTTTACGTTCCAAAATGCAAATGACACTCAGAGAATAATGAACCAAGCCCTATAGAACTTTAAAGGGCATCTCCTAATCCTCAAAAGCTGTCCAGAAGACTCTCCATGACAAGAAATTAGCCTCTGCATAGCCACTTTCTACGGCCAGATACATGGTATGATTAGAAAACATATGACTAAAAAAAAGGCTTAAAAAATCGAGAGGGCACTTGGTAAGTATCTTGGAGTGGATATGGATCCTGTGTTTGGGCTAGCTAGTAAGAAATTCATTTGTATTAAGATGGAGGTAGATATCAACCAACCTTTGAAGCAAGGTATTTGGGAACCTAGATAATCTAGTGCAACTTGGGTTTCATTTAAATATGAACGCCTCTCAGACTTCAGCTATGCTTGTGGCAGAATTGGGCATTCTCAAATCTTCTGCACTTTTTTAAGCACTATTTCAGATCATTTGCCTTTTGGGCCCTGGCTTCGTGCAGACTCTTCTTTGTTCATGCCGGTTCAAACACAGAGTGGCCAATCCAGTGTTTCTAGGCTAGCTCTGGACAACATTATAGAGGGGGAATGCTTTGTCAATCCTACTCAAAAAACCGAGACTGAAGGGAATATGGTTTTCGAAATTTCGGTCTCAATTCTACAAAATTCATTAATCCCAATTTTAAACCCAACGTCAAGTGAAATTTATACTCCACCCATGTTGAACAAAGGAAAGGGGATAGCCATTTCTCAGGAGGTAAACCCTACTGCTCTCAGAAATCAATACTCTAAAGGGGGAAATTCTTGGCAGTTTGCCCAAGAAAGCATCACTATCTTTTCAGATGCAAATATGGTAAAACAAAAACCGATGAAGGTTCGGGTTCCCCAAGAACTTTTCCCAAGTCTTAATCCAATCGATTGCAGGTCCAATATTCGGGAAGAAGCAAAAGCAAAAAGAGGAAAGGATGTGGATCAATTACCTTTTCGGAAGGACTCCATCCATAAACAGTTAGATTTCAAATCACCGGCTCCGATTACCCCTTCTGCCTTGAAAGAAGGTGCTGCAGGGAGGGCAGAACCTGTTGATCCGATGGCTGAGATGATCCAAGCTATTGTTGAACACAGTAACACCTCACTGTTTAATGACCCACCTATAATCGTAGATGAATCAGTCATTAAGGGAATTAGCTTCCCACCAACAAACCCTCTCTAATCAGTCATTCAAGGAAGTCTGACCTCACATTCGATGGAAAACCTAACCCACTACATCAACAATAGAGATTTGGATCAACACTCCCCACACTCGGCTTTAAACACAGAGTTTTGGCCATCTCAATGGAAACATGTGAAAGAAATCAGGCTTAAAGGCAGCTTTTGTCAAACCGGATGGGCCATCACAAGGGATGCAGGTGTGGGACAAAATCACAGGCCTTAAGTCAGAATCAATTAATTCGGATGGGCCATCTCTTCAAAGCCCATGGGCACAATTGCTTGAAGCTAAGATGCAATCTGAAATGAAGGCTGACGCTAATGGGCCCAAGCAAAGATGTTAGTCCAACTCAGCCTTTTCTGGAGCGGGCAAACAAATGGAAGTCTGGCCCACCAAATAATGCTCAAAATCCTTTGCAACAAAAACCAAGGTTATAAACTTTGTACCTTCAATATCATACCAACCAGTTCAACTTATTCCGAATAGTCTACGCTCAAACTCCCCACCTGACTTTTCCTCAAAAAAGAAAGTTGGACCCACCATCAGGTATGTGGCAAAATTTTCTAACACGGAAGGATTTCAAGCCCCCTCAACATTGCAAATGCCTTCAAAGAGCTCGATCACTCTGGTTCGTCTATTAGAAACATAAGCTTCATAAAAAAGATACCTCCTCTTGAGACTAAAGACTTTCACCTTCAAAAGCAGAAAATTCAGAAAGTATCAAAGGAAATCGAAAAGCAACCTGAAAATGTTGGTTAAAACATTGGCAATGAAGAGAAAGAGGCTGCACTCATGCTCTTATCTATTAATACAAAATCTTCTGGGAAAACAAAAAAATCCAAAGGAATAGCAAGAACAAAACCAGATAGAAGGTCTACATCAAAGGCATCTTCAACTGGGAAATCCAAAAAAGTTGACGAGACGGGCTCAACCATGCCTCTAACGCCTCCATGAAGTCTCTGATATGGAATTGTAGGGGTTTATCCCGCCCTAATATAATCAGAAATATAAGGGACTATATATCTAAGTATAGTCCAGATATTATTTTTTGTTGGAAACCTTGGTATCTAGTGAAAACACCCATTCTATTGTAAATAGACTAGGTTTTCACAATTTTCTAAATGTCCACGCCTCGGGAAAAAATGGAGGCCTTTTGTTACTTTGGTGACCGGGGATGGATATTGAACCGGTCCATGCTAATGTAAATGTTATTTCAATTTTGATTTACTATGATCTACCTAACCATCCTTGGTTGTTTACTTCTTTTTTTTTTTTTTTTTTTTTATGCCCCAACTCAATGCAAACACAAAGCAAATTTCTGGACCCATTTGGAATCGACATATCAATCTTTCCGAGGTCCCTAGCTTTGTATTGGAGATTTTAATGATCTACTTAGTCAAGTAGATAAAATGGGGGGCCGACTTGTCACATCAACATCTATAGGCGGTTTAAAAAGTTTAATGGATTCTCATGGCCTCATTGATATAGGTTTCTCGGGACCAATTTTCACCTGGACTAATAATCCTCAAGGGAAAGCGATGATATGAGAGCAGTTAGATCATGGAATAGCTAATGCACTTTGGCGCACGCTCTTCCCAAATGCCTTTATACAGCACTTGATATCTTCGACCTCGAATCACAAGCTTTTCTTGCTCAACACAATGAAGATAAGGAAACATGCTTAGTCTTTTAAATTTGAGAAATTATGGACTCGTGAACCTATCAGCAAGTCATAATCCAAGAGGCAAGGAACCAACAGTTCAATGGCAATCTCGCTTTTATTCTTTGTAGTAAGATCAAGGAACCAAAAAGAGTGCTCAAGCTTTGGAATAAAACTCACTTCGGGAGAATTTAGACTAATATTCAGCAAATTGAGATGGAGCTTAGCCAGCTACAGAGCATTATGTAGAATCCTTGGAGTTTACATAGAGAGAATTTCCTCAACCACAAACTTCAAGAATAGCAAAAGAATGAAGAAATCCTATGAAGGCAAAAGTCAAGAATAAATTGGCTCACTACAACAGATTTAAATACAAAGTTCTATCATTTATCAACAACTATACGTCGAAGAAGAAATGGGCTAGACTCCATCAAGTTAAGTCCAGGTAATTGGTCATTAGACCAGGAAGTGATTGCATCAAATTTCATAGAATATTTTAAATTCATATACATATCCACAGAACCAACTTTCCCAAAAAATCTTGAGAATCTCTTTGAAAACCACATTTCAAAGGATGAAAATGATTTTCTAACCGCTTTGCCATTGGAAACTGAAACTCATGGAGTACTAAAGCAAATGCCAAATCACAAAGCTCCAGGACCGGACGGTATGACTGCTCTTTTTTATAAGCATTATTGGAATATTATCAAGAGGGATGTGATTGCAGCTGTACAAATTTTTTTTAGAAGTGGAAAGCTTCTGAAACAAATGAATCATATCACATCGCTCTCATTCCTAAAATAGAAAACCCAATTTCCCCCATCATTACCGTCATATCAGCTTGACAAATATTATCTACAAAATCATCACAAAGATTTTGTCCAATCGTCTCAAGAGAACTCTTCCAAGCATCATCTCTCATTTTCAAACAGCTTTTGTGCGAGGACGAAACATCAAAGAAAATTCTATAATTGACCATGAGATGTTCCATTATCTAAAGAATCATAAGGAGATGAAGGGTCAAGTGGCCCTAAAGATAGATATAGAAAAAGCTTTTGACCTCATTAAATGGAATTTTCTTTTTGCTGTTATGAAAGCATTAGGTTTCAACTCAACCTGGATAAACCTCATCAAGGAATGCATTACGACAGCTTCTTTCTCTATTCTCATTAATGGTTCTCCAAGAGGTTTTTTCCAAGCTCAAAGGGGTCTTTATCAAGGTGATCCTATTTCACCATTTCTCTTCATTCTTTGTACGGAGGTTCTCTCAAGGCTTTTGGCATGATCAGAAAACTCCAAGCAATTGGAAGGTATTAAAATTAGTAGGGATAGACCAACTATTTCTAATCTTCTTTTTGCAGATGATTTAATTATATTTGGAAAAGCAGAAGAAAGATTGGCAAAGGCTATAAAAAATGCTTTAGAAAAATATAAAAACTGGTCAGCCCAACACATCAATCAGAGTAAATCCTCAATTTATATTACTCAAAATACTAGTCCAGTAGCTCGAAGGGCAACCTTGGAGAACTTGCCATATAAAGAATCATCTTAAAAAATGAAATACTTGAGGATTCAAACGACATTTAGCCGATCAAAAGAAAGGACTACAAAGAGATGATGGGGAAAATAAGTAAAAGATTAGAGGGTTGGAAATCTAAAATGCTATCTCAAGTAGATAGATCTATGCTCATCAGAACAGTAGCAAGCACCATCCCACTTATCAAATGTCAACGCACATGCTACCAAAGTCTATCTGTAAGTCTCTGAATACAAACTTCAAAAATTTCTGTTAGGGAACCTCAAAAGATCAAAAGAACAAGTTTTGCCTAAAATCATGGAAGTCAATTTGCCAAACAAAAAAAGATGGAGGTTTGGGATAACGACAGATGGAAAACATGAATTCTGAAAACAAGACCTTTGTTGGTGTTGCCTAGATGACTAACACAAGAGGGGGGGTGAATTGAGTTGTATTTAAAAAAAATAACAATTATAAATCAAATATACAATCTAAAATATAAACAAAATACGAAACAATAATAAATATAAAGAGTAAGGGTAAAAGAGAAGCAAACTCAGTATGTTAACGAGGTTCGGCCCCACTGCCTACGTCCTCACCTCAAGCTACCCCTTGAGGATCCCCAAATTCACTATTCAACCTCCTTCAGGGGGAGATAGAAACCTATTACACCTTTGAACAACACCACTACAAAGGATTCGTGTAGAACACCCTCTACACTTGCAATCACCTTACATGTGGTGATTCAACTATTCCCTGTGTAGAACACTTTCTACACGCACAAGGGTTATACACACCCTTTTACTGATACAAGAATTGATAGTGGGTAGGTTATCAGAAAACACTCCTTAATGAGTGAAATAAGAACAATACAGCGCAAACTATATCTCTCAAAATTAACAAGGGTTAAGGCTTAATGCTTAAAGAAGATAGAATGAAAGTTTTGAATGAATATTGTATGCTCTTGGTGTTGTGAATGTGAAGCTCTCAAATGATCTATTTATAGGCATATGAGACATCATATTTAAATTTAAAAAGATTCACATGTCAAAGACAACATCATTCATTTTTAAAAAAATTCAAATCTAATCTTTTTACTTTTTGCATATGACAAAATGAGCATACTTTACTTTTCAAAAAATTCAAACCTAATCTTTTACATTTTTCATATGACAAAAGGAGCACACTTTACTTTTCAAAATTTTCAAATCTAATCTTTTACTTTTTGCATATGACAAAAGGAGCACACTTTACTTTTCAAAATTTTCAAACAAAGACATCTACCTTTTGCATAAGTCAAGAAAAGCATATATCATTTTTGAAAATATTAAAATAAAACATGCACATGTGAAAGATGACAATCAATCATCTTAATATTTTCAAAATTCAAACCTTTAATCATGTCATACACATGTGAAAGATGACAATCAATTATCTTTCAAAATTTTCAAATTTAATTTTCAAAAACTTTATGCACATGTGGAAAATGTATTTTAATGCTTTATGATATAATATTAATTTTGAGCCTTAATCCTAATTTCAAATTTTTAAGAGATTTACAACATTACTCTATGACTTTAATGTGAACTTGTTCCCTTCTTGCTCATGCTTGGTTTTTTGATGTGCTTGACTCCATTGTGTGGACAACTTGAGCTTGAGACTCATTTATTCTTTGAATTAGTTTGTTATCATCAAAATCCATGTGTAGATTTATAATTATACGAAACTTGAGACCTTGGTTTCAACAGTTGGGAAAATGTATGTGTCTTAAAATTTCAAATGATTCTTCAATGAGAGTTTGGCATGATCCTAATTGGGTTCCGACTTTAGAAAATTTCAAACCTCTTCCATTGGATCAACTAGTCGATCTTTCACCAAATCTCATGGTCGCTGATCTGATTAATTTGGCAAATAGCTCGTGGGATCTTCAAAAATTACAATCTCTTTTCTAACAAAGTAGCAACTTGGAAATTCAAAAATCCCTTTACCCACTACAATACAAAGACCAGATAGTCTCATCTGGACACAAACTCAAAATGAGAAATTATCTGTCAAATCAACTCATCATCTAGCATCCAACCTGGCAAACACTATTCGAGCAGCCATCCTAAATATTTGATAGTTTTATCCCTAGCATGCCCTCTACAAATTGTCCTCCTTGTGATGGAAATGAAGAAACTCATCTACATCTCTTTATTGAATGTCACATTTCTAAAATATTGTGGAGTCAAAGTAATTGGTCTCTAAACCTCTCTTCCTTGGCAATAAACTCAATGAATGATTGGTTTCTTATCATCTTAAATCCCAAACAAAAACTTGGCTACAATACACAAGATGAACAACCTTTCAGAATTTTTGTAATCTTGTTTATGGACTTTATTTGGCAACTTCGGAATGACTTTTTTCATAATGATACAACTCTTTCTCTTCACAAAGCATTGAAGCAGCCGACCTACTCTTATCAAGAAAATCTACATGCTTGGTAAGAGAAACAAAATGCTTCAGTTGAGAAATTATGTCAGAAACCTCTCTAAAACCAAATTTGTATCTCTTTTGATGCAGCTGTTAGAAACTCCTTCTCCACAGTCTCAGTAGTAAGTAGGAATACAATATAGGAGATTATTGAAATATGGATTGAGGAAAATTCTACTACTACTTCGGTGATTGCAGAAGCTTTAGCAGCAAAATTAGTTCTCAAAATGGCGAAACATCTTAATTATCCATTCATCCATTTGGTGGGAGACTCTCAATTGGTCATGTCTTCTATATTTGGAGAAGATGCTGTTTGGCAAATTACCACGATCTCAGATAACATTGCAAGCTCATTGAGATCTCACGAAGATTGGAGCTTTAAAAAAATCGATAGATCTCAAAATTGATTCGTGCACTCAGTGGCGCAATGAGCCGCTACAAACTCTATGTTTGGTAGCATTCCTTTAGATTTCATTCCCTCTTGTATTTTGTATATTGATAGTGAGAAAGACTCTCCTTAGTATCTTGTAATATTTTTTTAATGATATGCAAGCTTACTTAGGGGAAAAAAAAGGTAAAGGTTTTCCTAAAGTTTCTTACAATTGATTTTGAAACTTTGAGTTTATAAAAAAAAGTTGTAAAAAATTATAACAGTGTTAAATCCATAAAAATACACAATAGACTAAAAGAATATATTTTCTCATAATTTTAAATTCATATTCAATAGATAAATTATTTTTAGCGACTATTTATCAAAATATATCTCAACAGGAGGGAGAGTTAAAAAAATTAGGAGGGCCAAATACTGACTTTTTATACAGTCCACCTTATAAAAAAAAAGCATTTCAAAATTTAATTTTTATCCGATTCCAAAAATTTAATTTAGTAGTTCCGCCCCTGCAATACATATTCTATGACTAGGTGATGTAACGAATGGTTGAACTCCTCAAGTTTCATTCTAACTACATACAATGAAATACAAGGCCTGGTTAGCTCCAGTTCGATAAATATATATATATATATATATTACAGCATATGTATATTACAAAATAAATTGATACAAAATTTGCACATTTTAAAGAAATTCACCTAGAGCTCCAAATATTTATATTCATGCAGGAACCTTTCTGCTATAAAAATAAAAAATAAAAAAGTAAAAAATTATATATTTTTAATCTTCAAGAATAATTAATTGTTTAAATAGTATCTATTTAGAAAAATGGCATTTATACACTCACCTAGGATGTAGCCTGAGACATTCTCCCTGATAAGGCCATTTGGTGTTTTTATTATATATATTCTTAAATATCTTTTAAAAGAACGAACAATATTATTAAAAAATATTTTCTTAGTCACTAAATTAAAAAAAAAATGAGTTGAGAAAAATATATCAATGACCATACATTTTCCTAAGAGAAAAGGTGTTCTGAGCCAGAAGATTAGAGGACTAATAGGTGCACCGGATCCCGTGCCCCAAAGTATCCAAATTCCAAATCCTACGTGTAATTATTAATTTCGTTGATTTCCTATTAAAGTGAAAAAAAGATACAAATTTATGATTGCTACTTAATTTACTAGAGTGGCTCTACAGCCACGCATGGGGATCCCAATCGGGTACTCGACACAGCAAAATTTTTTTATTTTTTTTTTCTGTTTTTCTTGTATTATTTTATTAAATGTAAAATATATGAAGAAAAATACTTCTGTGTATATACCGAATGAATGAATATTACAAAGTATTACAAGGTATTTATACTACAAGGAGTAAAGTAAAAGTGAGTGTAATTACATAAAAGGACAGAATAAAAATAATATATTACAATAAAACTTTATACAAGTTGTGATACTCCCCCTCAAGATGGAGAGTAAATAAAATGAACTCCCATCTTGGCTATCAATGTAGAAAACTGGTGACTACCCAAGGCTTTAGTAAGAACATCAGCAAGTTGATGTTGAGAACCAACATGAAATGTCTTAAGGACCCCAGCTTGAAGCTTGTCAGGTACAAAATGGCAATCAAGCTCAATATGTTTTGTGCGCTCGTGAAAGACAGGCTTAGCAACAATATGTAGTGCAGCTGTGTTATCACAAAACAAATGAGCACTATTAGAATGAGGAACTCTAAAATCTAAGAGTAAGGATAGAAGCTAAACTATTTCACAAGTTGTAGTGGCCATAGAACGATATTCCGCCTCTGCTAATGAACGAGAAACTGTCTCTTGTTTCTTAGATTTCCAGGACACCAAGGAATCTCCAAGAAAGACACAGTAACCTGTAGTAGATTTTCGAGTATCAGGGCATGAAGCCCAATCTGAATCTGTAAAAGCTTTGATCTGAAAAGAAGAATCAGCTGGAAAAAATAAACCATGTCCTGGAGTGGACTTGATGTACTGCAGAATACGATAAGCAGCTTGTAAATGAGGCTCACGGGGCTTGTCCATATATTGACTAAGCCGATGAACAGAGAAGGTGAGATCTGGCCATGTAATGGTAAGATATAATAATCTACCAATTAATCTTCTAAAAACAGTAGGATCAGCTAATAAAATGCCAGAATCTTTACTGAGTTTTAAATTTTGTTCTATTGGGAAGGCAGCTGGTTTAGCACCAAGAAATCCAGCATCTTGTAATATCTCAAGTGCATACTTACGCTAACATAATGAGATGCCTTGAGGAGATCTAGCAACTTCCAAACCAAGGAAGTATTTAAGCTGACCCAGATCTTTCAGCTTAAATTTATTATCCAGCAACAGTTTCAACTTATCAACAGCAGGGGAATCATTACTGGCAATTAAAATATCATCAACATACACAAGAAGTGCAATAAAAGAAGCACCATCAGAACGAGTAAACAAGGAATAATCAGCTTTGGACTGATTAAAACCAAGTTCAAGAAGAGTAGTAGAGAACTTGAAAAACCATTGACGAGATGCTTGTTTTAGACCATAGATGGACTTGTTTAATCTGCACACTTTAGACTCCCCCTTAGTATGAAAACCAAGAGGAAGAGTCATATAAACTTTCTCAAATAAATCCCCATGTAAAAAGGCATTGTTCACATCAAGTTGAATCAAAGACCAATTCTGAACAGCAGCAATGACAAGAAGTGTACGAACAGTAACCATTTTTGCCACAGGGGAAAAAGTTTCAGAATAATCTAATCCTTCACGTTGAGTAAACCCCTTAGCAACCAATCGAGCTTTGTAAAGCTCAATAGAGCCATCAGCTCTATATTTGATTTTATAAACCCATTTACATTCGATGGGTTTTTGTCCAATAGGCAATGAAGTAACAGTCCATGTATTATTTTCTAAGGCTAGAATCTCGGCAGCCATAGCATCTCTCCAATGAGAGTGTTTGGCTGCCTGATAATAAAACTCAGGCTCTATATCAGCAGTAATAGCCAAAGCAAAGGATTTATGCTTAGGAGATAGTTTATGATAAGAAAGAAATTTATTAATGTCATATGGAATACCTGCTGGTATAGGAACAGAACCTGTGGAATTTGATGTAGAGTGTGTAGTAAGAGAGTTGCAATAATAGTGCTGCAAATAACCAGGAGCTCCTCTATGTCTAGATGATTTACGAATTGGAGGAGAAGGTATTTCAGGTTCTGTTTCAGGAACAGATTCAGAGTTTAGGAATGAGTCTGAATTGGAATGGATTTGAGTGGAAGATGAGGGCTGTGGTTCAATATGTATATTTGGAGGAACAGAATTTGATGAAGATGAATGCTCAGTATTCTCAGTAGGTTCTGAAGAAACAGTTGAAGGCATATTATGAGCTTCAAAAATTGATGATTGATCTGGAACAGTATTGAAATGCACTGAAGTTGAAGGTGATACAAAAGAAAAGGGAGATTTAAAAGGAAAAACATGTTCATGAAAAACAACATGTCTTGATACAAAGGTAGTATTTGTAGTGAGATCTAACAATTTATAACCCTTAATGCCAAAGGGGTAACCAAGAAATATACACTTTCGTGCCCTAGAATCAAACTTAGATCTTGATCTAAGTAGAGAAGATGCAAACCAGAGACATCCAAAGGTTCTAAGATGATCATAAGTGGGAGGTGTTTGAAAAAGAACTTCACAAGGTGATTTATTTCCCAACAAAGGTGTAGGTAACCTATTTATAGTATGAGTGGCTGTAAGAATGGCATCACCCCAAAAATGAATAGGTAAATTGGACTGAAACATTAAGGCCCGAGCAATGTTTAAAAGATGTTGATGTTTACGCTCTACAACAGAATTCTGTTAAGGAGTTTCAACACAACTGAGATGATGAATAACACCTTTAGACTGAAGAAAATATGTTAAAGAAAATTCAGTACCCTGATCAGTACGAACCTTCTTAATTTTCTTATGAAATTGTGTTTTAATAAGTTTGAAAAACTGAGGAATAAGAGAAGAAACTTCAGATTTGCATTTTAAAAGATAAATCCATGTTGCCCGTGTACAATCATCAACAATTGTTAAAAAATATTTATGACCTTCAACAGTGGGGGTAGAAAAAGGTCCCCATACATCACAATGAACCAAATCTAAAGGGAAAACAGAGATATGAGAAGCATGAGGAAATGGTAATTTTTTATGTTTGGCCAAAGGACAAACAAGACATGGAGAATCAGTGTCTAACATATTAGGCACGAAATTATGTAAAAATTTCATCCTAGGAACAGAAGGATGACCTAATCTATTATGCCATAGTTCAAATAAGGCATGTTTTGAGGATTTGGAACAAACAAACAATTGTTTAGCTAAATGTGATGCGATTACAGGTAAAGAAGGAGGTTGTAGTAAATCACTAGTAGAAGAGCCTAATTGTTGCAGAAAATAAAGGCCTCCCTTGTGTCTACCCACTCCAATCAGCTTCCATTGATTCAGGTCCTGTATAAAAACAAAATCAGAGAAAAAGGACAAACAGCAAGTCAGATTCAAGGTTAACTTGCTAACAAATATTAATCTGAAGGAAAAGGCTGGAATGCAAAGAACATTTCTAAGTATGAGATCCTTAGAAATGTGAACGATGCCAATGTGTGTAACAGATACACTTTGACCATTTGGAAGCTTGACAGTAGTGTTAATGACTGGTTTGAAAGAAGAAAGAAATGATATTGATGGAACCATATGATCTGTGGCTCTCGAATCAAGAATCCAAGAAGATAAACCAATATTAGTAGGTTCAATACAACTAGAAAAAATAGATAGAAAGTGAGAAGCGTTTATACCAGCAGTTGAAACAAAAGAAGCTGCATTAGCAGTGTGTGGTGGATTGGCATATGAAGGAACAGGATTAGAGGGCTGAAGCATAGCTAATAATTGCTGATATTGAGACTCAGTGAATGAAAATGGAGATGCAGCCAAAGAAGTGTTGTCAGAGACAACTTGATTTGCCATGGATTGCTGCCGTGGCTTGAATTTGTATCCAGGTGGATAACCGTGTAATTTGAAGCACTTCTCAATAACATGACCAACAAAACCACAATGCTTGCACACAGGACGCTCTTTCTTGAACACAGGCTTCACAAATCGATTAGTATCATACTTAACAGTAAAGGCATGATTGTCATGTGAAGAAGCAGGAGATATACAAATCGTACATTGTTTTTCCTCTTGTAAGACAAGACTGAAAACCTTGTTAAGAGGAGGCAGAGGATCCATTAAGAGGATCTGAGCCCTAACAGATGTATAGGACTCGTTCAAACCAACAAGAAATTGAAGTATGCGTTCTTGTTGAACATAGGAGTTAAGTGTATGAACAACTCCACAAGAACAAACCGAAATAGGTTTGTAATTGATTAATTCGTCCCAAAGACCGTTCAGCTTAGTAAAATAGGCACTAACAGTTAACTGGCCTTGAGAAAGAGTCGAAATCGACTTTTGCAATTGAAAAATACGAGGGCCATTCTTCTGAAAGAATCGCTCCTTGAGATCATTCCAGATCTCATGTGCCGTATTAATATAGAGAATGCTAGCAGAAATCTCAGATGAAACGGAGTTGAGAATCCATGAAATTACCATGTTATTAAATCGCAACCAAGAAGGAAGCGTTGGATTGGCAGGATCTGAAGGTTTGAGGATCGATCTGTCGACGAACCCTAGCTTGTTCTTCGCGAAGAGCGCCATGTGCATCGATCGACACCATGAGTGATAGTTATCACCAGTAAGTGATTGTGTAACAAGGATAGTTCCAGGGCTGTCTCCTGGATGAAGGAAGAAGGGACTGGTTGTGTCGTCCATGGAAGAAGAGGATTTTGGAGCCATGAGAAGAGTAAAGTGAAAAACACGAAGAGGCGTGCTGAGAAAACTTTCTAGAAATCTGATACCATATTAAATGTAAAATACATGAAGAAAAATATTTATATATATATACCGAATGAATGAATATTACAAAGTATTACAAGGTATTTATACTACAAGGAGTAAAGTAAAAGTGAGTGTAATTACATAAAAGGACAGAATAAAAATAACATATTACAATAAAACTTTATACAAGTTGTAATATTTTTTAATATATTTTTTTTAAAATTCACAACATTATTAAAAAATATTTCTTTAATCACTAAGTAAAAATAAATAAAACCCTTTCGGGATCCCCATATAAAAGAGTAGCAATTCTCTTTACTAAAAGTGTCCAAATTTAGAATATTACAATATTTTTACCATGGCATGTTTTGGGAGGATTATGAATTAGAAATCAAATTAGTGGTGCTGAAAATATGAAACGTGTAAAATAATATACTTGGCTTTCTTCGAATAGACTGCTGGCAATCAAACTAGTTTGTTCTTCCAAAGCAAATATATGGTGTTATTTAGGTTATTCTTCCAATCGGTATGTGATTTCTCTCCTTTTCTTGTTGCTTGGACACCTTTTAGCTTTGGTGTGCTCAGGACTCCGTGACTGAAAGTTTTCATCCCAGGGCATTCTCTTACAAATACTTCTTCCAAATATGGGAACATAATAGAATAACTTCCCAAGCAAAAGCTTGTGAAGTTTGGTAAGCAATCAAATTTTAAGCAAGTCAATTTGCTGAATGTAATCACCACTTTGGCTTGATCATCCCCCTTCGCCACAATTTCTGTTATTCCTTCGCATGAGCTTACACTCATTTTCCTCAGCTGCACCAGGCTTTTGGCTGCTGGGTATGTTATTAAATTGATCAATCCATTACAACTGAATATCTCAAGATCTGTCAAATTGTGGAAACATACCGAGGATGGCACTAAACTTTTTTAATTTGTGACATTCTGACACTGCTAGAATTTCCAGTACTTTATGAAAAACTAGAGATTCCTGGATGTCTTCTTTCCACAAATCTGTCAGCATTCGTGCTTTAGACACCCTAAGCTCTTTTAGTTGTGGGAGTAACCTGGCATGATTTCCTAGGCCAATAAATTCTTCAAACGGGAATATTTCATGCCAATCATTACAGCTCACAACAAGTTTCTCTAGATTCTGTAAACTTTTTAGTAAATTAGATGGAAAAATAGCTAATGTATCATGGTTGCATTGCACCTCTGGTACTTTAAGTTGCAGAAGGACTCTATAAATAACTGGTCGTGCCATGTGGTCATGTCATGAAGATCCGATCTCAAGACCTCCAATTTCGGAAATGTACCTTGTAAAAGATCAATCAAAGTTAGCATTCAATTTTCTTGAGAACTGTGTATTACAGAGCTATTTTTCTCGAAAGAGGGAAGAATACAATATGACTCATGCTATTTCAAACAGTTAATTGATTGGCATCTTACCTCTTCAACCAAGAAAAGAGGATGTTTAATGGAACTCTCAAGTAGACATTGTTGACTTGTTTCTTGAAATCTTGAGAATTTAGAAGCAAATATGCTAACTTGGTTACATCCCCACGCTCTCAATTCTTTCAACACTGGCAATTCTAAATTATGTGCCCCGAGGGAAATCCACTTAAGTTTTCGCAATGCCTCGAGTGCTAGAGAAGTTAGTTTAGGGAACACAAGTCTCCTTTCTACTTCTTCCTTCTCAACAATGACCTCAACCCCGCAACCAGTTACCACAAGAGATTCCAATTCCGTGAGAGTTCTAGCCATGGAAGCTGGAAAGAGACATTCCAAGCTCTCGCACCCGATGGCATGTACATGACGTAGATTTTGAAAGCTCAAAATATCACGAGGATCCTTATTCAATATTTGCTTCAACTTTGGCAGATGATCCAAATATAAGTGCTTCAATTGTGTGATTGTTATAACATTTGTTTCTTAAAAACTTGGCCCTTGCAGGTCAAACACTTGTTTTAGAGAACTACAACGGACTACATTCACCAACTCTAGACTCTGGAAGACTTTAAACATATGAAATGGAAACATGGTATTAAGATTTGCACAAGATTCAACACTCAAGTTCTGAAGTTTGCAAAAGGAACCTTCTGCAAATTGGGTATTCCATATAACTTTCATGTCATCCATGTGGGTGATTATCAGTATTTCCAAACTAGGGAATGCGACCTATTGGAGTAGAATTCATCTAATAGGAGTTAAAAAAGTGACAAATCTAAGTATGCATCATAACTTCACATAAATCAATATATATATATATATATAACATGACTAGTTGAGGCTATTACCTGATCTTGATCAACCAAGAAAAGGGGTTGGTGACTTGAGATATTGCTTTGTCGACTTTCTTCAAGTGCCTCTTGAAACCTCCTGTATTCTGAAGCAAATATCTCAATTTTTTGACATCCACCCACCCATATCACTTTCAATAATGGCCATTCTGAAGTGTGCACTCCTGGATAAAACCACTTGAGTTTTGCCAGCCCATCAAGATGTAGTATAGTCATAGAAGGGAACACAAACCTTGGTGTTTCTTCTTGATCTCCTCCTCTTGCGACAATCTGCTCAATCCCACAATTGCATATCTTAAGAATCCTCAATTGCGTGAGACTTGTAGCCACCAAGACTGCGGGAAAGAAACTTTTCAAGCTCTCACAAAATTTAACCTCAAGTAAGTGAATATTGCAAAAGGAATTTGTTGCGACTTGGTCATGCCATATGGTTATCAAGTTATCCATATGTGAAATTGCTAACTTCTTCAAGCTTGGGAATGCTATCTGTGAATTCAACCAAATTAATGTGTTAACATATTATATATTCTCATCCACCAAAGCATCTATTTGATTAATTTTGATCTCTTTTAGCCATGACATTCAAATTAACAAGAAACTGAAGTGTTGGAATCCAAAATAAAATGCCAAACAGAAACTCAGTAAATCCAAACTAGAGAATGCGACCTGTAGGAGTAGGATTCATCCAATAGGTGTCAAAATAATGACAAATCTAAGCATGCATCATAACTTTACATAAATCAATATAACATACCGAGTTAAAATGGCAAAAGATTTAGAAGTTTATAATCACTTCTCGAGTTTTTCATCCACAAAAAGACATTATTCTAGTTGAGAGGCTATTACATCTACTACTCAAATGTGAACATCTTAAAAGACTTGTTGAGAGCCTATTACCTGATCTTGATCAACCAAGAAAAGGGGTTGGTCACTTGAGGTCTTGCTTTGTCAACTTTCTTCAAGTGCCTCTTGAAAGCTCATATATTCTGAAGCAAATATCTCAACTTTTTTACATCCATTCACCTGCATGTCTTTCAATGATGGCCATTTTGAAGTATGCACTCCTAGAAAAAACCACTTGAGTTTTGCCAGCCCGTCAAGATTTAGTGTAGTCATTCGAGGGAACACAAACCTTGGTGTTGCTTCTTGATCTCCTCCTCTTGCAACAATCTCCTCAATCCCACAATTGACTATATGAAGATCCTCCAATTGCCTGAGACTTGTAGCCACCGAGACTGCTGGAAAGAAACTTTTCAAGCTCTCACATCCCTCAACATAAACTTGACGTAGGTTTTGAAAGCTGCAAATATCTGAGTCGAATACGTGCAAAACATTTTCATAAAATGTAACCTGAAGGTATTGAATATTGCAAAAGGACTTCGCTGCGACTTGGTCGTGCCATATGGTTATCAAGTTATCCATATGTGAAATTGCTAACGTCTCCAAGCTTGGGAATGCTACTTGTGAATCCATCCCAATTAATGTGTTAACATATTATATATTCCCATCTACCAAAGCATTTATTTGATTAATTTTGATCTCTTTTAGCCGTGACATCAAAATAAACAAAAAACTGAAGTGTTGGCATCCGAAATAAAATGCCAAATAGAAACTGAATTATTTTTTGATAATTTAGTTAATTTTTACATTAAGCGAACTCGTTTTTCCACACCGTTTATTGATGATTTGATTGGTACTCAGGCAAACAAACCCCAAGTTATGGAGTGTTCAAGCATTCTTATCTCCGTTGGCTGAAAATCTCTTTGTGGTATATACTTCTATCTCTCATATTAGATCTAAACAAACAAAAGTTGATAACTGTGGATTACAGATTTCAACCACTTGAATAAAATAAATAGTATTAAAATTTTGTTGATTGGCTCCAAAACTTTGAATATTGTTTTGGCCAGGAAATAGTCGTACAAAGTATCACAATAAATATAAGATGTGGCAAAAAGAGTACCATCTTCTCATTAAGTTTACAATGTCACCAAGAATTAGAACAACATTAGATAGATCTAGGGGATGTTAGGATTACAAATTTGGCTTATAAGTTTCTTTCATAGTTATATTTGAAGTTGCATGCTTATGATAAAATATGACATTATAATTCATTATCAAGTTTGATGCACGTCAATTTTGCTCAATTTTGTGGCGCTTTACTATTTTCAAAATTTATGACTAACCTTTTCTTGCTATATGTAATGGCAACATATATCCATTCACAAATTCAATACTTTAACTATTACAACTAGTTAGTTTTAGAAGCAATATCAATTCTAAGACTTCTATCTTAATTACGAGAGATTAATTAAACCTTTTTTACCTCATGAACCAAGAAAAGGGGTTGTTGAGTAGATATCTCATGCCGGCTCTCTCGAGGTGTTTCTTGAAAGCTCAGAAGCCCATATGCAAATATGTCAACTTTCTGGCATCCTTCTACCCATATCTTTTTCAGCATTGGACATTCTAAAGTATGCACTCCTGGGTAAAACCACTTGAGTCGTGGTAGCCACTTAAGAGCTAGGAGAGTTACTTGAAGGAACACAAACCTTTCTATTGTATCTTCTCCCCCTTCATCTTCAACAATTTCCTCCATCCCACAATCTATTATCTCAAGAGTCTTCAATGGCATGATACTTCTAGCAACAGAGTCTGGAAAGAAACTTCTCAAATTCTCACATTCACAAGCCCATATTCATTTTAGATTTTTAAAGCTGAAAACTCCTTTGGGGTCTTTACTCCACACATGCTTCATTTGTGGAAGACAATCCAACTTCAACTCTTTTAGCTGCATGGTTATTACAGCTTGATTTTCATTAACATTTAGCTCTTGCAATTCAAATACTTCTTGTAGTGAACTGCAACCACCTACGACAAGTTTCTCTACACTCTGGAATCTTGTTAGCATATCAGATTGAAAGATGCTCACAAGGTTTTCACAAAGTTCAACTCTTATAATTTCTAGATTGCAAAAGGAATTTTCTGCAAATTGGTTCAGCCATATGTGTTTTAGGTAATCCATGCAAAGGATTCCCACTACCTTCAAACAAGGGAATGCAACCTGCAAAGTTGATCCCATATATCAATGATATGATATACTTGACCATAATATCTCACATAATAGAGGAACTAATACGTAGCCAGGATCTAAAATGATATTTATCCACAAAAAAATAAAAGGAAAGAAAGGAGCCAGACATTACCTCTACAGTGAAGAGAGGTTGCATAACAGTTAAAGGCCTCTCCACTGCATTCGTTTGAATGATCTCTTGGATGGTTGTTGCGCTTGAACTAGTAGGATTGAATATAAATGTCACTAATTTAGGGCAATGGTCAATCGACAACATCTCCAAGGATGGAAATTGGATGTTACATCCTATGCAGAATCTTTTGAGGTTCGGGACATTTGTTAGCCTCAAGCATTCTAGTCCAGGGAACACCTCTTTTAATTTCTCTAGCTTCTGCAATTTCTTCTGGGACTAATACCTCTTCCATAGCCTTACAGTTCGATATGTGAAGATGTTTGAGATGCACCATAACTCTAGCTGTAGAGAATGACAGCAGATATTTTATATTACAAGAGCCCTGCACCACCAAGTTTGACAAATTCTGAAACCTCGACATTGCTTCCATGGTGGTTAATCTGTGCCTTGCCCGATGTTGGTTGTGATGTGTCTCTTGCAACAGCACTGAGGATAGTTCCAATGTTTCCAAGTTGGGGAACACAATTTGAAACAACATTAATTTTTTTTCCATCAAAATTTTTATTTTTCTTATGGTTCTTCATTTGAACCTTGAGAAAATAACAAAATTAAAATGGAGTGTGGCTTTTAGCATTATTCTTTGACACATGCTGTTTGTGTGGAATTATTACTTTGGAAAATAAACATAAGCTAGCATACCTGTTCATGTAGAATTGGCATGTAAAAACCAAGTGTGTCCTCTGAAACGATTTCTCCAGCATCAGTTGCGAATGAATTTTTTGTTCTTAAGAAGCTTATAAGCTTTGGAAGATGCTCAAGTGCCAAGTGATGTAGTTGAGGGAAAAAGATCATATCTGTGTCTTCTATTTCGCCTTTTTCTTTCACGACTATTGCACCCATGATGCTGCATTCTCTTATCTGCAATTCTTGGAGATGTGAAAGGCCCCTTACTACGGATGATGGGAAGACAAATTTTAGTTTTTCACAATTTCCCACTTTTACAACCCTCAAGTTACAAAAGGATGTTGAATGAAGTTGGCCATGACAAATATCTTCCAAACCAGTCATATTTTTTAGAGGAAATGTCTCCAAGGCAGGAAAGGAAATGGTCGAGATATGCATCGGAGAGCTAATGATATATTTGATCTCATCATTATTTTGTATATGAAGATGCTTTAGTTGTTGAAAACCTTCTTGATCTAATTCATGTAGAACACTCTTAACACCCTTTAACTCATCTAAATAAAGACATTCTGTTCTATTTAACAACATCTTAATTACAACCTCTGATTGAAAGCTTGTCTTCAGCTTGAGTTTTAACGTTCTTGAGCATCCATGCTTATCAGACCAGTCCCAGACGTCTCCTACCAATATGTTGTATCTTTTTAATTTCTCAAACCGCTCGCACAGATCTTTCGGAAGCATGCAGGCATCTCGGATATGTATCTCCAAAGTAGTCAAAAGTATCATATACTTTAGCTCACCAAGGTTAGCATTGTTTGATCTTTCAGTGATGAGTCCTTCAGCCTCCCATTCAACAAAGCTATTTTCCATATACAATTCTTCTAATTCCACCAAGCTAGATAGGATATTAGGTGGAATCACTTCAAGTTTGGAACAATTGCTCACATCAAACAACTGCAAACGACTCAACAAGCCTATTTCTCTTGGCAATGTTGAACTGTTAGAATGTAGAAGACTAAGAACTACTAAATTCTTAAGTTCTCCAATCGCAGATATGTCTCCTCACATTGATCAAAGCACAATGTTTGTAGGTTTCTAAGAAGAAGAAGTGATGAAGGAAGTGATGAAAGTTTCATTGCCGTCAAAACCAAAACTTTGAGCTTTTTTGTCCCTTGAAAGAAAGTGTCTGGGATTTGTAAAGAACGATCTCTGCCATTGATAGAAAGGAAACTTAATTCTGGACATTCCAGTTCATTTGGAAGTTGATGAATATCTCCACCACGAATAGATAATGCCTTGCATCTTTTTAGTGCATCCATATCCGGCCATTCTTTGAGCCCTCCATCATCACCCATGAAAAGCATACCATAATCCCTTGAAGCAATTAACATAGCAACATCACGAATAACGTCGTGCATACGACAAAACCGAGAGTCATGAGGAAAGTCTTGCAACATACAAGAGTCTTTCAAGCTACGTAATATTCTATGTAGTCCATTTCTTGCATCTTCCAATGTGTTAATTCCATGAAATAAACCCAAACCATAACAGTATTTCACCAAGTCCAGACGGTCAATGCCGAACTCCATTCCAGCACAATGCAAAAATAAATATTGAATCTCCTGACTTTCAAGATGTCTAAAACTCAACTCTATACAAGAGTATATAGTTGACTGCATTCTTGTGAGATGTTCGGGAGCAGGACGCCGTAGTTGCTGTAAGGCATCCTTCCATTCACATAAATCCTTATTATTTAATGCCTTGGAAATTGTACACAAGTGCAATAGGCAAACCTCCACACTCTTTAGCTACCTCAGTTGCTGTACATCGTAAATTGGGGTCTTTTACAGAATCAGACACCATCTTCTCAAATAATTCCAATGCTTCTTTTTCAGGCACTGCTTCAATTCCAAAATCCTTCTGAACACCCATTTCAGAAGATAATAAATCGCGTTGTCTGGATACCAGCACTACTTTGCATCCCTTATAAGGATCAATTCCTATTGCTTCCAAATCAATTTTCTCCCATATATCATTTAGGATAACAAGTATCCTTTTTTCCTTTGTTGTTAACCTCTCCCGTAGATGACTCGCTCTTCCGGGGCGTATTGTCTCCTTATCAAACGTGAGATCTAGCATGTCTGCGATTTCTCCTTGAATTCGTCCCAGGTCTGGGCTTTGCGTCACATCTGACAGAGCCACCTCATCGAATAGCTTATCTTCCTTGACTTTCCTAGCAACTTCTCTCGTCAATGTAGTCTTTCCCACACCAGGCATCCCCCATAAACCAATCACGTTGATATTAGCATCTTCGAGTGCGTCCTTAAAACCCTTCACAGTTGGCATTCTTGACTCAAACTCCATGCAATCCATGTTTATTGGAGTCACCATTTCTTGCGAAGCAGGACGATAGGAAAGTCTAATATTGAAGTTTCCATATTTAAGAAGTTCGGCAATATCACCCTCCATCTTCTTTGCTTCCCGGCTTAATTGATGTCGATGTTTCAAGTTTAGGCATGCCGCATTAGAGCTCTTCCTACTTGCTTCTTCGATTTCACGAAGTCTCTTGGTGGCCAATTCTGTAATTCGATCTACATCTGTCAACCACTTGCTAACATCAGAATAAATTTTCTCACCATTGTTTGAAGCATCACCAACGGACTGTTTCACCCTTTCTTGAGCATGTTGCAACTTCTCTTTTTGATTCTCCAGATTCTCTATGTTGCTGCTGTATTGAAATGAATAGCATAGCCACTGTCCAACAGGTGCAACAGTGTACTTTGCTATTGTCTCCGCAATTAAAATAACAATCTCCATTCTTGTTCCAGTGGTTTTTTGCCCGACCTCTTCTGCCTTTTTTTTTCTTTTTCTTTTTTTTTTTTGGGGGGGGGGGGGTTTGGATTTTTGTGCAAGTATAAAAGCAACCAAATAACTATTGTATCAACTAGAGATAAGAGAAGCAAAGATGGAGAGAAGAGAGATTAGGAAAATCAAGATAGATCGGACTTTGGCAGTAAGAGTACTTCAAAGGCAAAATGAGTCCAACAGCCTAAAGAGGGAGATGCTTTCATTTCACAAGATGATGAGTGAATATTAGTAGCAAGCAATACACCTTCAGGAAGAACAGAGAAATGATGTGGTCACCCAAAGTCGATGACAGATCCTCCAGGGAGTAAGTTGTGTGCTGAGCATTCAAATTTGTGTACACATTAGGAGCTGTTAAGATTATAAAAGCGGTCACTACAATAAATTTTGAAAACCAAATTGGAAATATGACTGACAGATAATGTTGGAAAAATCGAACCTTTACAACCAATAAATAAAATGAGACAGAGAAAGAAAAGAAAACTGAGTTTTGAATTTTTTTTTTTTTTTTGGATTTTTGTGCAAGTAAAAAAGCAACGAATTAACTATTGTACCAACGAGAGATAAGAAAAGTAAACATGGAAAGAAGAGAGAATAGGAAAATCAAGATAGATCGAACGTTGGCGGTGAGAGTACTTCAAGGGCAAAATGAGTCCAACAGCCTAAGGAGGGGCGAGGCTTTCATTCCACAAGATGATGAGTGAATATTAGTAGCAAGCAGTACACCTTGGAAGACCAAAGAAATGATGAGTGAATATTCCCAAAGTCGGTGACAGATCCTCTAGGCAGTACGTTCTGCGCTGAGCATTCAAATTTGTGTACACGTTAGGAGCTGGTGGAAAAAGCAAACCTTTACAACCAAAAAATAAAGAGAATAAAAAAAAAAAAAAAAGGTAAAAAAGAAGCATGAAAGACTGAAAAAGATAACAACCTACCAAATTATGGTCTATTTCGAATTTCTACAGTGAAATTATATCAACTTATCTTATTTAATTATTATAATTTTTAAAATTTTTTTTAAAAAATACAATACATAATTTAACTTTTTCAAATTTTAAAATAAAAATAATATTTTATTAAAATTTTATCGCAACTCACTATCCAAATTAGGCTAAAATGAGTTTTGATTTGATTTTTCACTATCACAAGTCGTTGGTGTCCATTGTTGGCATCGTTGTAGCCCTTGTGAGTGTCATGCTATTTGATAAAGAAAAATTATACTCATCATCTTCATATCACACACCACACAAATTTTTTTTTTCTTTTATTTTTCCTCTTACCAAATGTGTGTGATGTATAGAGAATAAATAGAAGAAATCAATTAGTTTATGAAAAATAAAACAAAAAAGTTAAAAAAAAAGTTTAAAAAATAAAAATAAATGTAGTGTGTGGTGTGTGGGGATGATCTTCTTTCTTACACAAAGTTTTGCTACTCATCATCCCCACACACCACACATCACACTTATTTTTTTATATTTTATTTTATTTTATTTTAAATATTTTCTAATATCTAAAAAAAGTTCTAATTTTTTCTAATATCTACACACCACGAGTATTAATATCTAACTTTTTTCTATAATTTCTCATATATAAAGATATAAAGTGTGTATACACTAGGGAACGGCTCCAGGTGCGTTAGCTTCGGGGTGCACATAACATAATGATTTAAATAAAAAAAAAATGAAAAGGTCAGTAACTTATTTTTCTGGGAAAAGAATATAAGGTTAAATAAAGGCAAAAAATCAAGATAAAAAAATCTAAATTTCAGTAAAGTATGAGTATTGGTCTGCATCCATATTAAATTATCTATTTACTCTCTATATGATAATAAAATATTCTTAATTTAATTATTTTTTAATTTTTATTTTTATCACATTTTATAGTTCTACTAATTAAAATATTAGTAATAATCATATTCTAATCAAATTAATAATATTAATATTAATATTAATAATAATTATATTCTAATTAAATTAATAATTAATATTATATGTTGAGTGTTTTAAGTATTTTATTAGTTAAATTTACTTAAAGTTGAATTTTATAACGAGAATGCTTTAAAGTGTTTATGTTATAAAGAGTAAAATCATTTTAATTTTTTTATTTTAAAAAATTGAAACAAAAAGAAAGAAAAATGAATACACTGTCAGAACAAAAAGGACATAAAAAAGACTTCAATTCATGTGCGCCGTGGGGCTATTAAGGGCCTTTTGGCAAAACATGATCCTTCATTAAATTCTACAATGGAGCTACATGTCAAATGGTCAATAATCTTGAGGGCCTTTTAGTAAAATAGGACTTAATAGACTTAATGGAAAAACAAGAAAAGTTAACGGAAAAATAATAAAATTACTATTCATAGTTAGATAGCCACTTTTTTTATTTTTTTATTTTTTAAAAAGAGCTGGTAGCCACCCACATAGCGGCCTCGTCCCAAGTTTATTAATAAACTCTCACTTGTGGCAGAGGAATACCATGAAAACAACAAAACACTTGGGGGTTTACAAGATAAAAGCTAAGAAAAGGCACCCAAAACCAAGTGTTAAAACAAACAACCCAAATAGCATAAGAAAAAACTAACAGGCCTAAAAGAAACAAGAAACAGAACACCAGGACCAAACACCTGCAAAAGGAACAAACAAACAGAGAAAAACCAGAAAACAAAAGCACGAGAAACATACAAGAGACTACGAATTTCTCAAATAAGGGAGACCAAGTCTGTCCAAGCGAAGCAGACCTCTGATTTGTTCAGGTAAAGTATCATTCACAGACCAATCCATAGTTAAATCCCCAGCTCCTCTTTTGGCTAGAAAATCAGCCACCGCATTACTTTCATGAAAAACATGACTCAAATGATACTCCATACAACCCAAAAGACCCCGCAATTCCTCCCAAAAATCCTCTAGGTACCAAATATTACACTCATCCTTATTACACCAACGAACTATCACTTGGGAATCGATCTCAATCTCAACACGACGGAAACCAAACTGGTGGCACCTCCTAACCCCTTCCAACAAGCTTCTCAACTCAGTGAAATTATTAGACCCATTTCCCAAGAAAACTGAGTAAGCAGAGTGTAACCGACCAAGACTATCACGAATAACCCCCCCTGGGCACTAGCCGGACCTAGATTCCCTAAACTGCAACCATCAGAATTTAGCTTCATCCAGTTTTGAGATGGTCGCTTCCACCTTATTACACGAATTTGCCTAAGCTTAGGATATAAAACCGGGATATCTAACCTTTGCAAAATAGCAACATCATGATTAGATATCCTCGAGACTTTGATAAATAAAGACATAATCCTGCGAATCCACAACTTGATAACCTGCCAAACTGACTGTATTGATTCCATTTTATCCTCAACCCGAGCTTTACAACGCCTATCCCAAAGCCGCCAAGAAATAATAAAAGGAAGAATACCAAAAATAATCCTTAACTGAGAATACTTACCAGCACGACGAAACCAAAAATTGATTTGCTCCTTCCAGGTTTGGAAAACTCCCATATGGACACCTAAATGGGTCGCTACCAACAGCCAAATACGTCTGGCAAAATCTCCAGTATAAAGGACGTGATTTAAATCCTCCATATGTCCCCTATCACAACAATTACATTTAGACACAATAGGAATGCCGATATTCTTAATCTTCTCATCCACGCTCAGACAATTATGGAAAGCCTTCCACATCATGACAGAGATTTTCTTGGGAACATGAGTTTGCCAAATCCAATGGGCCCAGGGTAACACAGGAGTTTTCACTCGAATACAGTCCCAAGCACTTTTTGTATTGAAATTTCCATTATTATCCTTCATCCAAATAAGAATATCCTGACCATCCTTCCTCGTGGCCAAGAACTGAAACAACTCGAGGGCTTTTTCTTGACCCACTAATCTTTCTAAGAGAGGGATATCCCACCCACTCTCAATCCAGCATTCTTTAACTCTAAGAGAAGGTCTCTCAGTTACGGGAAACTGATCACCAATAGGACCACCATCTGCCCAATTATCATACCAAAAAGAAACATTTCCCTCATTCACAAGCCACTTAGAATTGTTTAAAACCTCCAGAATACAATGCACAATAGCTTTCCATAACCTAGTTCCCTTAGTAGGGTTCAAGAGGGATAAGTGACTCCCTTGCACATACTTACCTCTAAAGAAGTCTGTCCATAAAGAATGACCCTGAATGAGACGCCAAGCAAATTTCATATGTAAGGCCCTTTGAACATCTTCAAGGTCCCGGATACCCAAACCTCCTTCCTCAGTAGGATGACATATATGTTTCCAAGCCATCCACTTTCTCTTACCATTCCCCTCAAAATCACCCCAAAAAAAGGAACTCATAATCCTGTTCAGTATCCTGTAAACACCCTTAGGAACCTATAGAACAACCATGAGATGAATTGCCATGCTCGATAACACATGACGTAAGAGAGTCACACGGCCCCTAGTAGATAACAGATTCATTGTCCATCCTGCAACTTTCTTATGAAAATTCCCAATAAGATCACCAAAATCACAAACCTTCAGACGACCCACCACAATAGGAACACCCAAATATTTAAAAGGAAAAGACCCTTTAGAAAAACCAGTCATACGGAGAATCGAAGACTTTCTTATGTCAAAGATTTTATTAGAGTACAAAATAGCACTTTTATTTTTATTAAGGACTTGACCTGTCCAATTCTCATAAAGACTAAGAACCTCCATCAACCCTCTCATAGACTTTTTCCCACCATTAGTAAAAATAACAATATCATCCGCCTACATGAGGTGAGAAATAAGGGGAGTACCTCTGGCTTGGTAAAACCGTCCAATTTTACCATTTTCAAAAGCATTCTTAAGCAACCGAGATAACACCTCTTGCATAATGACAAAAAGGTAAGGAGAGAGTGGGTTACCCTGCCTCAGACCACGTTCGCCTTTAAAGAAACCCAAAGCTGTACCATTCATCATAATAGAATACCAAGAAGAGGAGATACAAAGGCTAATCAGGTCACAAAACTGAGAAGAAAAACCAAAAGAAGCCAGAACGTGAATAAGAAACCTCCAATTCACTCTATCATAAGCCTTGGACATATCAAGCATAACCAAAGCATTTCCCCCATAGATAGGTTTATTAATAGAATGGACCATTTCTTGAGTGAGACTAATATTCTCAAAAATGCTATGACCAGGGATAAAGGCCCCTTTCTCTTGGGAAATCATCTTAGGAAGTAAATTCATTAGACGACCCACCAGAATCTTAGCACAAATCTTATAAACCACTGAGCACAAACTGATAGACCTAAACTTATCAAAACCCGTTGGAGAATCAACCTTAGGGATCAAAACAATAAAAGATGCAGAATAATACCTAGGAAGTGACTAATGTTGAAAGAACTCAGAGACCGCCTCCAGAAGGTCCGCTTTAACAATATCCCAGCAAAACCTAAAGAAACCGGAACCAAATCCATCCGGTCCCAGGCTACTGTCAATAGGAATACTGAACAAAGTGTCCTTAATATCACCAATCGACGGAATACTACAAAGCCTCGAGTTCTCCTCTGTAGTAATTACCGGATAGATCAAATCCCGTAAACTAGGGAAACCACCATTACTATTCTCACTCAAAAACTGCTTGAAATACTCAACAGCGGCTTTATGAGTCTCAAGAGGGTTATTTAAATGAGTACCATCTGCAAGAAGCATATCAGTAACCCACTTTTGCTTCTTAGTATTTAGATACGCATGGAAAAATTTAGAATTATTATCCCCATCTCTAAGCCATCTTTTCTTAGCCATATGGGCCAGGCAAATTTCTTCCCGACCCCTCCAAGTTTGGAGTTCCAAATTAGCAGCCAAGAAATCTTGATCATCCTCAATAGAGTAAGAATTCTGAAGGCTATTATCCATGCAATCTATACGCTGCTCAAGCTCCTTGATAATCACATCCGTTCACCCAAAAACACGCTGATTCCAATCCCTAAGCGCCACCTTAAGTCTTTTAAGCTTAAAGGATAACTTAGAAAGACCAGTACCAAAGCCAGCTTGATTCCAACTCCCCTCCACAAAGCTAAGAAAATCTGCATGGTCAGTCCACATAAATTGAAATCGAAAGGGGTTAGGCCCATACCTGAAAGGATCATCACCCATTTGAATCACCAAAGGAGCGTGATCGGAGGTGATGCGAGGCAAAACCTGAGAGAAAACATTAGGAAAATAATTAAGAAAATTAGAATTAAGAAAACAGCGATCTAACCTTGCCCAACTTCGAGCCAGACCGCTTTGACCATTGCACCATGTCATAGACGCTCCTTGTGATCTCATGTCCATCATACCACAATTTTGAATGCAAATATTAAAATCTTCCATAGCAGTAAAAGACCGGGGGTGTCCCCTCTGTCGTTCTGAATCCTCTCTGATAATGTTAAAGTCACCACCGAGAATCCACGGAAGGTTTCCATTACTCATCTCAACCAGATCGTCCCAAAGATGCTTTCTTTCGACAGGATTACATTTAGCATAGACTATAGTGAGGATAAAGGCAAACCCATTCTCCTCAACTTTCACAAAAACAAATTGGTTCAAATTGGTTCGACCCCGTCAACCATTGTATAGAAATATCAGAACTCCACAACAACCAAATTTTCCCACCATGCACCTCATTTGTGACAAAACTAGTACAATTATACATCCCTAAAAGAGCTGGGCTTTTATCTTCCCACAAAAAAGGCTCAGCTAAAGCTATAATTTTAGGCCTGAATTGTTTTAGAATTTTCCTCAACCTCGACTTGGAAGAGCGAACCCCCCGTATGTTCCAAAAAAGAATTGGACTAATCATAAATTAAGTTTATTAGGATGAATAATAGCCCGTGTGGAATTTCTTTTCGGAAACTTACTGACTTTTTTGGTCGTGTCTTCCGAATCCGTAAAATAATCTTTTTGCATATCCTCTTTCATACTAACTCTCTCAACTTCATGATCCGAATGTGTTTCATCAGCCAACTCATTATTACCCCCCTCATCACCTCCTATAGTAATGAGGTGTTCCACTTGCTCTCCATCAGTTTCCAGAATCATCATCTCATCATTCAAACTAGACCCATCCTTCATTAGTTCTATAACTTGAAAAGAAGGAAGATCATTATTCCTCCCTTCCCTATCTGTCAAACCCAAGGCTGAATCCACACCTTTCTCCACACACATCCCACTGAGTAATTGCACACCACACTCATTCTCATGACCTAAATTTCCTTTAGAAGAACTCAGATCCCCTGCATTCACCTGATCTAAATCATATCTTGGGAGCGTATGAAATGTGCATAAATCCCGCTGCACCTCCGGGCTAGCAATGTGCCCAGTGCTTTTCTCTTCTTCCAGACGTCCCTTCCCATCAATTATCGGATGCTCAACACCTACTTCCTCTTCATGAGTAATCAAATGGTTCTGTTGGACATCTTTCTCGGAATTACCCGAGATCTGTGTATCGGCCACAACTGTGACGCCCCCAAATTCCGCTTGGGATAGAACGGACATCTGAAGCGTCGGGACATGTAACACAAGGTTACCTGCCCCCGTACATGACATATAGGATGCAATGTTCCTAACATGCATCTAGCATTATGCAATATTCGCAGCGGATAATTCTTTTTTTTTTTTT
>QGSO01000688.1:50368-226693 GCA_011037825.1 Carya cathayensis
ACAACCACCCTTTCTTCCTTTGACTTCCCATCTACTTTGACCCACTTCTTCACTTCTTTCATCTGCTTCTTCTGATCCACTCCCCTACGGCAGGTTTGGGCATTATGTCCCTAACATTTACATGAGGCACAGTATGCCGACAAGGTTTCAAAGATTATCTCCTACCTTCTACTCTTCAGAATCCCTGGCTTACCTATCCAAAAATAATCAATCGAAGCCTTTGAAGAGTCAACTTCAAGACATACCCGAGCACCATCTGTATGCATTGCACACATAGTAGAATTATCACATCGTATGAACCTGCCAATCAGAGCTGTGAGCATCTTTAAAACTAAAGGCTAATAAAAACTCGGTGGAAGTCTAGGCAGAAACACCCAAACCGGTACACAAGGTGGTTCATAGTTTTCATCAAAGTATGGTGTCCATGCAAAAGGCCTGTAAAAAATACCATTAACCTCACAAGATTCTCTGGACAGAGCCTTGTTAAAATCCATCTCGTTGGCCATTCTCACAAAAGCATGGCGTGGACGCTGCATCGCCGATACCACAGGCATGCTGGATAACCCCCACCGGCTACGAATGAAAGATCTCATCGCATCTAATGAAGGTCGTTGCTTAAGGAATTTCAAAACAATAGAATAACGGAACAGCTGTGCAAGCTTTTCAATCTCCTCCATTGAAAACGTAAACACCAACTCACCATCAATGGATTTTGGCTGATGGAAAGAGACCTCCATCTCCGGCAGTGGTTGCGGCACTGTAGAGACTAGGTCTGCAAAGGTCCGAGCAGGGACTGCCATGGGCGGCGGGCCATCAGGGGCTGCCATGCAGCCGCACGGGAAGCAAGTCCAAAGCAGAGAAACCCTAGCAGAGCCTTATCACGTATAAGGAAAGTTTTTTCGTTTTATAGAAATACCAAGGTACGTATAATTTTGTAGCACTTAATTTCTACAAATGCACATAATAGATCCACTCTGACTATTCACTATCGTGCTGGTTAAGATCATTCCATCGTCTTGTTGAAAAAATGGTAATTAATAAACTATAGAATTCATTTATTTTCCTGTTATTCTTTTATATAAGTACTAACACTATCTTTTTAAAATTGCTAATGTCGTTTTGTTAGAAACGTGATGATCCTCAAAACTTTTTCTTCGTTCATGTCTATGCTGCTGCTCACACTAATGAGCATAGTGAGTGGATGGATCTTACCGCTGCAATTAATTATGTAAGCGGTGTTCCTTTTGTTAAATAAATTATGCAACATGTGGTTAAATTATTTTTTATTTGTATTTCTTTTAATACGTTACTTATTATGTATTTTGATCTTTCAAACTGCAGGGAAAAATAATAGAGATGCAGTCAGCTTCCGGGGAATCCTCTCCTAGTGACATAGACATTTTCACACAAGTACTCGGGCTCAACTCTAGTATGGCAAAAGGTTTGGGATGATCTTTCAAGCATTCCGGTTCATCCACCTCAACATCATCAATTTCACAAATTAATAATCTTACCAAAGATTTAGAAGTTGCATGACGCGAGAATGAATATATGAGGTCCAGACAGCAAGAGTTGGAGTCCCTTTTAGAGCGACAATCTCATTTAGAGACGCGTTTGCAAGACCAACAAAGAGACCAGAGGAAAGAATACGTAGTGAGGTCCAAGAGCAAGTACAGCGGGAGATGATGCTGCAAATGGAGCGTGTTATGTCATTACAACAGAATCGTGGTGGACGAGAAAAGAAAAAGAAATGAATTTTATTAGTGTATTAAATTTTTAATATCTAATTTGAAAACAGTTGCAAACATTGTTGGTTGTGAAATATATTATGTAATATGATACAACTTGTATAATTGGTATTTTTATTGGATGAGTTTAGTATTTCTGATATGTACGTTCGAATGTAAATAAAATACGTTTGAACAGTATTCCACATTCGAACACACGTTCGAACGTAACCACACAAAATTATAACAAAACGTTCGAACGTTTACACCTTCAAATGAACATAACGTTCGAATGTTTAAACGTTTAATGTTCCAAACCTCCGAACGTACTTCTTGCGTTCGAACTCTAGTTTCTTAACATTCAAATGAACATCCGAATGTTATGATATGCAAGTTCGGACATTGGTTCATTTACGTTGGAATCTAAATTCGAATGTAACGTTCAAACGTATAAACGTTTNGCTCAACTCTAGTATGGCAAAAGGTTTGGGATGATCTTTCAAGCATTCTGGTTCATCCACCTCAACATCATCAATTTCACAAATTAATAATCTTACCAAAGATTTAGAAGTTGCATGACGCGAGAATGAATATATGAGGTCCAGACAGCAAGAGTTGGAGTCCCTTTTAGAGCGACAATCTCATTTAGAGACGCGTTTGCAAGACCAACAAAGAGACCAGAGGAAAGAATACGTAGTGAGGTCCAAGAGCAAGTACAGCGGGAGATGATGCTGCAAATGGAGCGTGTTATGTCATTACAACAGAATCGTGGTGGACGAGAAAAGAAAAAGAAATGAATTTTATTAGTGTATTAAATTTTTAATATCTAATTTGAAAACAGTTGCAAACATTGTTGGTTGTGAAATATATTATGTAATATGATACAACTTGTATAATTGGTATTTTTATTGGATGAGTTTAGTATTTCTGATATGTACGTTCGAATGTAAATAAAATACGTTTGAACAGTATTCCACATTCGAACACACGTTCGAACGTAACCACACAAAATTATAACAAAACGTTCGAACGTTTACACCTTCAAATGAACATAACGTTCGAATGTTTAAACGTTTAATGTTCCAAACCTCCGAACGTACTTCTTGCGTTCGAACTCTAGTTTCTTAACATTCAAATGAACATCCGAATGTTATGATATGCAAGTTCGGACATTGGTTCATTTACGTTGGAATCTAAATTCGAATGTAACGTTCAAACGTATAAACGTTTGAACATAAATATGATACGTTCAAATTATAATCAACAAACGTTACCTTCTCTCATTCGGATGTCAATTTGTCTAGTTTACGTTCGAACGGTATATTTTACGTTCGAATTTAAGATTCTGTCACAGATTCTAACCAACACAAAAAAGTAAATATTCGAACGTTATTTCAAACGACACATCACCAACCGTCAATAAAAATATTTTTGGTGACGCTTGTACAGTAAACTATCACCAAATATATTATATGATGCACATTACGTGACGGTGGTGGTGACGGTTTATAACCGTCACCTAATGTATTTCATAACCTTTTTTTCATTTCTTGTGACAGTTTTATCTGTCACTAAATCTAATTTTTGTTGTAGTGTGTGACGCCCCCAATTCCCCACGTACGGACATGGGAAAATCGAGACGTCCGGATGGTGACAACACGGGTCACCACCCTATCGACGAGTGCCAAGTGTGTGCAAACAACACATGTGCACGAAGAAATACGCAGCGGATAACAAAGACATAAAACTAAATACCAGAATTTTTCTTAAATAAAATACAAAACGGTTCAAAGATACATAATAAAATAATACAAATACAAATATTGTTTCAAAGCCAAAACCAAATCATAAACTTCAACTCAGAACTCCGGCGGAGCCGCATCCTCGGGCTCAGCCTCCTCCTCCTCCTCGAACTCTGCACCAAAATCTACGGTACCAAAAATGGTGCCGCAGGTAAGTAAAATCCAAACACCACTAGATAAAAGCATATTAATCTCAAACAATATGCATGAATAAATGCCAATGCACAAAACTCATAAACCATATTTTTCCACGCACGCCAAAAACCCATTTGGCCCAAAAACATATCCTTTAAAACAAAATCTCGCCATTATCCCCGATAACGGCCCAAAACATATCGTTTAAAACCAAGTCTCGCCATTATCCCCGATAATGGCCCAAACCACCATTTTCCCAGAAAATGGATCACAAGTCCTCAACACATCCTCGCCATTTTCCCAGAAAATGCCCGTATCCGAAAACCATAAAACCAATC
Source organism: Carya cathayensis (assembly GCA_011037825.1). Classification (NCBI taxonomy): domain Eukaryota; kingdom Viridiplantae; phylum Streptophyta; class Magnoliopsida; order Fagales; family Juglandaceae; genus Carya; species Carya cathayensis. The sequence goes on from QGSO01000688.1 coordinate 54,371, forward strand.
CGATTATGCATGCACCATGACCTCCCCTAGGGATCATCCGCACACTCTGGCTCTGTGCCACACCGCAGGTAACGTCTACGCATGTGACACCTACACGAGTGATGCCCAGACTCGCGCCCAGCGCGTAACTGGCCAGGCCATCCTCTAGTCCCCGCCACTCTAGGAACCACGGAGTCGACACGACAGCGTTACCGTATCGTGCGATCCGGTCGTCGCCCAGCGACAACCCAGGGGATGTCACTCAGTATTATCCACTCCCGAGTGACCAGAGGAGCTCCACCGAGATAATAACCCATCCCGGCTTGGGCTCGTGATACGCACGCACCCGAAAATCCATTTACGCCAACAAAACAGGATTTTTCACAATTAAAATAAAATACACGTGCATGCACCATGTAAATGCAATCTCAATGCACGACACAACCAACCAAGCATAAATCAACAAATCAAGCAACTCCGTCCTCCATCCATCCAACCCCCGAACTCCTCGGACTCAGTCCGGAATCAACAAACCAACCAAATAATTTATTGTAAGAGCAAAATATATTTAAATCTAAAAGTAGAGTTTGGAAAATACTTACAGCGCTATATATGATTTTTAGAAGGTTCGGCGCGCGGCAAACGATGAGCGGAAAGCAACGTAACAGTGCAAATGCACTGTAGCCGTGGGTCGCAAAATACCCACTTTTGAACGGGGACAAACCAAGACACCAAATTGATAGGGAATGGTCTAGGGATGTTTATGAAACTAGTGGAAGTGAGTTTTGGCCGTGGGTGGCGGTGGAAACGGCGGTGGAGGGCAAAAACGGCCAAATCGGAGTTGAGCTCATGGGAGCTGCTCCGGCGACGGATCTAGGCCGGAAATGGGTGGGTTAGGTCGGCAAGAGGTAGGGGAAGAAGTGGTGAAAAGATGGTGGCCGGAGGTGGTGCGACGGCGCCGGAAACGGTGAAAAACCGTGCGGCTTAGATGCGCTTTTCCGGCCAAACGGCGGCACGGATGGGGGAGATCTTTGGTGGGGTGGTGCGCCGGAGGGAGGGGAAGTTTTCTGGGTAGGTGGTGTAGGCCACGCCGCCGGAAAGCGGCGGTTCTGGGCGGAGGAAGAAATCAGCAACAGGGGCGAAAACAGGGCAGGGGCAGCAACTTCGAGCCGTTCGTGGCGGCTAACGGTGAGTCCGATGGTCCTGAAAATTGGTGGGGATGTAGTCTGGTGGGAGGGGAAGAGAATGGCGGGGGTGGTGTACGACACCTCCACCGGACGGCGGAGATACGGCCGGTCAAAGAGGGGTTGACGGAAAGGAAAAAAAAGAGGGGAAGGGAGAGTTTTCGTGCGACACGGACGCGGGGAAGGAGGAAGGAAAAAGAAGAAGAAAGAAAGAAGGAAAAGAAGAAAAAGAAAAGGAAAAGAGGAAAAAGAAAAAAGAGAAAAAGAAAAGAAGGGAAAAAGAAATGAAGTCCAAACTTCACTTCCGGGATCCAGAAACTGATCCGCCGAAAACGTATTAAAAACATAAAACGACTAAAATAAATTAAACACTACATCAAATAAATAAATAAACACCAAGAAAATATTTTAAACACAACGTCAAGCTAAAATATAATAAATAACTAGTAAAAACCAACTATTAAATTTTAAATCCAAAAACGAGCTAAAATAAATTAAATCAGCAATTTAAATTCAACAGCTAATAAAATCTCATTAAAATCCGATTATTTAAAATACAAGCACTATAATATTAATTAAATTAAAAACACTCATTCAGTGAAAATACACGCAAAAGCGGGTCATCACATAGTGTATATGCTTTCTGGCGTTTAAAAATTTAAACTTTGCACCCAAATATTTCAATTCTAACGGTTAAAAATAAGCTGTCATGATATGACACATGAATCTTATTATAAGTAGTTTGAATATGAAAGTGTCGATTCTAATAATATTTTAGGATGTAAAATGTAAAACTTATGCTAGTAGTTAATATATTTAAGTATATATAGAAAGTATATCTATCCCAGCAAGTCAGTACTAGTAGTAGTACTACATATAATATAAGTCAATGAACGCGGTATGTAATAGTACTTGGAGATCTATTAAGATATATATATATATATATATGTAATATTAATTTGATGATCTTCATGATCGATCGAAAAGACTTTGACAGACTAAGGTTCAATAATTTTATATTTCTACATTAATTGGAATCTAGAAAATTTAATTAACTACTCAACAATAATATGTATTTTTCTTCTGCATTTTCACCAAACTTTAGCATTCAAAGGTGAAGCAGTGGAGACCAGATCAGCCACATATATAATTCTCAGCTTGATGATCAGTCAACAATAATATCTCTATACCTCCATGTCTGTTAGATTTTCACAGTGGAAAGGATCCTCCCCCACTCGTCGGTAATATTTTAGCTTGACATCTGAACGTTTGTATGGTTGCTTTTATATTAATACACTTGCCTTAAAAAATAAATTAAATTAAAATTAAAAAAAAAAAGAATTAAAAAAAAAAAACAGCAAATGTTTAACCCGCTCAAAAGTACAGAGAAAAGAAGCAAACTTTATCACTAAATATCAATACAAATTGGCACTTTATAGAAGAGGTAATGAGCCAAGCAACCAGAGCACCTTCAGTTACAAGCCATTGCTCCAATGTCTGGAAAGATAACCAGCCAAGACAAGAAGTAAATTAAAAGAAACATGCATCTATCCACATCCAAAATGCAACTAGAGCAAGAATGTATTGAAGAAAATTGGAGAGGGTAGGAGAAGAAGAAGAAGAAGAAGATTACTTCTCGGACATCTTTTTGGTTATCATCTTTCCCTATCATCTTGTTCTACTGATCCGCATCATCCAGTGGCTTAACAAGCTAATAGAGTTTAACATCCATGAAAAATACTAATAACGTGAAATGTTAAATATACGTCATGAAAGTAAAATGGTAGAAAAAGGTAAAGCATTCAGAAATGATTGCACACTATAAGATTCTAAGAAAAAACTACAGATACAAGTATTGTTATAACTGAAGCTGAATAAAAGGTATAGATTGCATTGGCTAGCTGCAATCATTTTATACAACGTATGATGAAAAGAACAGGATTGGACTAAAAGAAAAAAAGATCAACTCGTTATTAACAGGTTGAGTTTCCATTTCATGCAAACAAGAAATCTACCAATCAAAAAGTTAAACAAGAAATCTAATCTTGAAGATATAGCTATGAAATCAATGATTTTAATGAATAAAAGCAATGTTAAATCAATGTTACCTATAAAAAAATATATTAAATCAAAGTTGCATTCAATAAGTGGAACAATTAGACAGGTATTTGTACCTTTCTTTATTTTTTCAGGGCAGGGGATGGACAATGCTCCTGATCTTCACCCCAATCATGAGCAAGAGCCTTACGCCATGAAGCCTTACATTATAATGCAAGATGATGGGTGGATTAGGCTCCCCTGGAAGTGGTTCCCCGACTAACGGAAATTATTAAGAAGACCATTTAAAATTCCTATGCTTCCAAGTTTTCTCACATACGGCTTACCTTTAATCCTCAAGATCATAATATTCTACCACACTTTCGAATCCAACATTTATGGCCGCCCATTCTATCGATATTGACCCAATAGTAGCCATTTCTCTTTTGGTGGCTTCACTCATTTATCAGTATTAATGACTTAACACCATACCCATACATAATATTAAGACATTTTAATTCAGCTTATAGGTCACCCCCTCCGTAACGTGATCCTTGCTATAATATCTATTGTCAAAGACCCAATCATTGACCTAGCCCTAGAACTATTGAATACTAATTTAGTTAAACTTTTAATCTTTAAGATCATAACATTTCCCCCTTCAAACCCCTCACACCACCCAAAAAAAAAACTTATTTAGTGACGAATGCAATTAGGTTAGGGCTTGGGTTTTTTGGAAGTGAGGAAGGTTGGTATAGAGAGGAGATAGCGAGAGAGAAAGAGGTAGAGAGAGAGAAGAAAAAGGTGGGCAGAGGGTTAGAAGCTATTGGGTTAGAGCTTTGGGTTTTCTGGAAATGGAGTAGAGGGGAGAGAGAGAGAGAAGAGAAGTCTGCCCACTTTTTGTGCTGATAAGAATCACTGTAAAAGCACAACATATCAATAAAAGAGAAGTCTGTCTGAAAGTTTTACATTGTGATTTTTTTGCATTGATAAGAATCACCATAAAAGCACAACATATCACCGCAATAAGTCATTTCCATACAACTTATTTGCGCCGAGATAATTTCCAGCCACACAAATTGCCAAAAATAGTCTTTTTTGTGACAATATTTTTTTTCGGTGGAATATTTCCACCCAAGTAGTTGAAGTGGGATTTTTGCCACTATTTTTTAGCAGCCGGAAATAAAAGTAGCAGCAAAAACTACTTTTTCATGTCACAATAAGTAGTGAAAGTCCATGCCATGATTTTTATGGCATAAAAGTAGTGAAAGTCCATGCCATAAAAATCATAACTTAAAATTTTTGTAGATGATCTAGACCACTATTATGCCTCCCTTGACTAAATCATGTCCTGCAACTCTACTTTCATAAATATTCTAAACTGTGATGGTTTAAAAATATAAAACAAACTAAAATGAGTCGATAACTTAGAAAGATTCATCATAACATAAACATATTTAACATAAGATTTTTCATAAAATATTTCATGCTGAGAATTTCAGATCATGATTGTTCACACGTATGCTATAACATGCATGACTTCTAAATTTCAAACATGCATGAATTAACTAACTTGTCTAGCTAATCTGAATTATCTTACTATTCTAACTTATCTGATTGGCCAACATACTTAATCTTGTGTGTAAGGTTGTGCACTGCTCCCACATCTTGTAGCCACAAGGGGAACCGCTAATCTAATCTAATAATAATACTTTGATGAACCACACTTGAATCCATGACTTGCACATTTACCTTAATTGCATTGATATCATACATCTAAATGGTTATCTAATTAATCTTAATCTGTATTTTACACTTATATTATAAATTATGCTGAATGATGTACTTTCAGATATCATGACATGTGTGCATGGTACTACATAAATATTGGCTTTCAAAAAATTGGCTTTTAATAAGATATCTAACTAGCTTATGTATAATAATCTAACTCTATGATCAAGGTAAGTTAATATTACTTCCTAAATCTTCTTTTGCAGTTGGTTATCATAAAAGTAAGCACAGCCAACGTCCATAATATACATTCAGCCATGAATTGAAATCAAGGGTGGAAGTGTAAAATTACCCTTAGAAGTCTTCTAGATGCTAAACAAGAACAAATGCTACTGACAATGGTTTAGATGGCATTTTTGTAAATACTTTAAATACAAAAGGTAAGAATTATTTTCAATCGGATAAAACGTGTGACAAAACATCAATAATTACATTAATACACAAGTAGTGTGTCTGGGCTTTTTGAGAAAATAAAGTAGACTTGCGATACACAGGTAAGACTTCTTATTATTAAAGATGCATAATTGTAAAAAAAAAATTTGAATGAGATAAATTATCTTTAAAACATGTGATTTTGCATTTGGAGGTAGAGAAACCATATTATTGAGGTTTGTGGTTCTCGCTGAAATTAATGAAAGTTGTAATTACATGGATGCCCCTCGTTCACACGAAGGTTACCGCGTTTTTCCGTACATAGCAGACCAAGCTTGTATATTGTAAGAGAAAAATATCTCCTCTAATTGATCTTGATTCTTGATCCATTTATTATAAATAAGATGTTTGAGAAGGTTGCTGATAAACTACAGTCTACGAACGTCCTAAACAGTACCAGACTCCCCGCCNCCGTGCGGCTTAGATGCGCTTTTCCGGCCAAACGGCGGTACGGATGGGGGAGATCTTTGGTGGGGTGGTGCGCCGGAGGGAGGGGAAGTTTTCTGAGTAGGTGGTGTAGGCCACGCTGCCGGAAAGCGGCGGTTCTGGGCGGAGGAAGAAATCAGCAACAGGGGCGAAAACAGGGCAGGGGCAGCAACTTCGAGCCGTTCGTGGCGGCTAACGGTGAGTCCGATGGTCCTGAAAATTGGTGGGGATGTAGTCTGGTGGGAGGGGAAGAGAATGGCGGGGGTGGTGTACGACACCTCCACCGGACGGCGGAGATACGGCCGGTCAAAGAGGGGTTGACGGAAAGGAAAAAAAAGAGGGGAAGGGAGAGTTTTCGTGCGACACGGACGCGGGGAAGGAGGAAGGAAAAAGAAGAAGAAAGAAAGAAGGAAAAGAAGAAAAAGAAAAGGAAAAGAGGAAAAAGAAAAAAAAGAAAAAGAAAAGAAGAGAAAAAGAAATGAAGTTCAAACTTCACTTCCGGGATCCAGAAACTGATCCGCCGAAAACGTTATTAAAAACATAAAACGACTAAAATAAATTAAACACTACATCAAATAAATAAATAAATAAATACTAAGAAAATATTTTAAACACAACGTCAATCTAAAATATAATAAATAACTAGTAAAAACCAACTATTAAATTTTAAATCCAAAAACGAGCTAAAATAAATTAAATAGCAATTTAAATTCAACAGCTAATAAAATCTCATTAAAATCCGATTATTTAAAATACAAGCACTATAATATTAATTAAATTAAAAACACTCATTCAGTGAAAATACACGCAAAAGCGGGTCATCACATAGTGTATATGCTTTCTGGCGTTTAAAAATTTAAACTTTGCACCCAAATATTTCAATTCTAACGGTTAAAAATAAGCTGTCATGATATGACACATGAATCTTATTATAAGTAGTTTGAATATGAAAGTGTCGATTCTAATAATATTTTAGGATGTAAAATGTAAAACTTATGCTAGTAGTTAATATATTTAAGTATATATAGAAAGTATATCTATCCCAGCAAGTCAGTACTAGTAGTAGTACTACATATAATATAAGTCAATGAACGCGGTATGTAATAGTACTTGGAGATCTATTAAGATATATATATATATATATAGTAATATTAATTTGATGATCTTCATGATCGATCGAAAAGACTTTGACAGACTAAGGTTCAATAATTTTATATTTCTACATTAATTGGAATCTAGAAAATTTAATTAACTACTCAACAATAATATGTATTTTTCTTCTGCATTTTCACCAAACTTTAGCATTCAAAGGTGAAGCAGTGGAGACCAGATCAGCCACATATATAATTCTCAGCTTGATGATCAGTCAACAATAATATCTCTATACCTCCATGTCTGTTAGATTTTCACAGTGGAAAGGATCCTCCCCCACTCGTCGGTAATATTTTAGCTTGACATCTGAACGTTTGTATGGTTGCTTTTATATTAATACACTTGCCTTAAAAAATAAATTAAATTAAAATTAAAAAAAAAAAGAATTAAAAAAAAAAAACAGCAAATGTTTAACCCGCTCAAAAGTACAGAGAAAAGAAGCAAACTTTATCACTAAATATCAATACAAATTGGCACTTTATAGAAGAGGTAATGAGCCAAGCAACCAGAGCACCTTCAGTTACAAGCCATTGCTCCAATGTCTGGAAAGATAACCAGCCAAGACAAGAAGTAAATTAAAAGAAACATGCATCTATCCACATCCAAAATGCAACTAGAGCAAGAATGTATTGAAGAAAATTGGAGAGGGTAGGAGAAGAAGAAGAAGAAGAAGATTACTTCTCGGACATCTTTTTGGTTATCATCTTTCCCTATCATCTTGTTCTACTGATCCGCATCATCCAGTGGCTTAACAAGCTAATAGAGTTTAACATCCATGAAAAATACTAATAACGTGAAATGTTAAATATACGTCATGAAAGTAAAATGGTAGAAAAAGGTAAAGCATTCAGAAATGATTGCACACTATAAGATTCTAAGAAAAAACTACAGATACAAGTATTGTTATAACTGAAGCTGAATAAAAGGTATAGATTGCATTGGCTAGCTGCAATCATTTTATACAACGTATGATGAAAAGAACAGGATTGGACTAAAAGAAAAAAAGATCAACTCGTTATTAACAGGTTGAGTTTCCATTTCATGCAAACAAGAAATCTACCAATCAAAAAGTTAAACAAGAAATCTAATCTTGAAGATATAGCTATGAAATCAATGATTTTAATGAATAAAAGCAATGTTAAATCAATGTTACCTATAAAAAAATATATTAAATCAAAGTTGCATTCAATAAGTGGAACAATTAGACAGGTATTTGTACCTTTCTTTATTTTTTCAGGGCAGGGGATGGACAATGCTCCTGATCTTCACCCCAATCATGAGCAAGAGCCTTACGCCATGAAGCCTTACATTATAATGCAAGATGATGGGTGGATTAGGCTCCCCTGGAAGTGGTTCCCCGACTAACGGAAATTATTAAGAAGACCATTTAAAATTCCTATGCTTCCAAGTTTTCTCACATACGGCTTACCTTTAATCCTCAAGATCATAATATTCTACCACACTTTCGAATCCAACATTTATGGCCGCCCATTCTATCGATATTGACCCAATAGTAGCCATTTCTCTTTTGGTGGATTCACTCATTTATCAGTATTAATGACTTAACACCATACCCATACATAATATTAAGACATTTTAATTCAGCTTATAGGTCACCCCCTCCGTAACGTGATCCTTGCTATAATATCTATTGTCAAAGACCCAATCATTGACCTAGCCCTAGAACTATTGAATACTAATTTAGTTAAACTTTTAATCTTTAAGATCATAACATTTCCCCCTTCAAACCCCTCACACCACCCAAAAAAAAAACTTATTTAGTGACGAATGCAATTAGGTTAGGGCTTGGGTTTTTTGGAAGTGAGGAAGGTTGGTATAGAGAGGAGATAGCGAGAGAGAAAGAGGTAGAGAGAGAGAAGAAAAAGGTGGGCAGAGGGTTAGAAGCTATTGGGTTAGAGCTTTGGGTTTTCTGGAAATGGAGTAGAGGGGAGAGAGAGAGAGAAGAGAAGTCTGCCCACTTTTTGTGCTGATAAGAATCACTGTAAAAGCACAACATATCAATAAAAGAGAAGTCTGTCTGAAAGTTTTACATTGTGATTTTTTTGCATTGATAAGAATCACCATAAAAGCACAACATATCACCGCAATAAGTCATTTCCATACAACTTATTTGCGCCGAGATAATTTCCAGCCACACAAATTGCCAAAAATAGTCTTTTTTGTGACAATATTTTTTTTCGGTGGAATATTTCCACCCAAGTAGTTGAAGTGGGATTTTTGCCACTATTTTTTAGCAGCCGGAAATAAAAGTAGTAGCAAAAACTACTTTTTCATGTCACAATAAGTAGTGAAAGTCCATGCCATGATTTTTATGGCATAAAAGTAGTGAAAGTCCATGCCATAAAAATCATAACTTAAAATTTTTGTAGATGATCTAGACCACTATTATGCCTCCCTTGACTAAATCATGTCCTGCAACTCTACTTTCATAAATATTCTAAACTGTGATGGTTTAAAAATATAAAACAAACTAAAATGAGTCGATAACTTAGAAAGATTCATCATAACATAAACATATTTAACATAAGATTTTTCATAAAATATTTCATGCTGAGAATTTCAGATCATGATTGTTCACACGTATGCTATAACATGCATGACTTCTAAATTTCAAACATGCATGAATTAACTAACTTGTCTAGCTAATCTGAATTATCTTACTATTCTAACTTATCTGATTGGCCAACATACTTAATCTTGTGTGTAAGGTTGTGCACTGCTCCCACATCTTGTAGCCACAAGGGGAACCGCTAATCTAATCTAATAATAATACTTTGATGAACCACACTTGAATCCATGACTTGCACATTTACCTTAATTGCATTGATATCATACATCTAAATGGTTATCTAATTAATCTTAATCTGTATTTTACACTTATATTATAAATTATGCTGAATGATGTACTTTCAGATATCATGACATGTGTGCATGGTACTACATAAATATTGGCTTTCAAAAAATTGGCTTTTAATAAGATATCTAACTAGCTTATGTATAATAATCTAACTCTATGATCAAGGTAAGTTAATATTACTTCCTAAATCTTCTTTTGCAGTTGGTTATCATAAAAGTAAGCACAGCCAACGTCCATAATATACATTCAGCCATGAATTGAAATCAAGGGTGGAAGTGTAAAATTACCCTTAGAAGTCTTCTAGATGCTAAACAAGAACAAATGCTACTGACAATGGTTTAGATGGCATTTTTGTAAATACTTTAAATACAAAAGGTAAGAATTATTTTCAATCGGATAAAACGTGTGACAAAACATCAATAATTACATTAATACACAAGTAGTGTGTCTGGGCTTTTTGAGAAAATAAAGTAGACTTGCGATACACAGGTAAGACTTCTTATTATTAAAGATGCATAATTGTAAAAAAAAAATTTGAATGAGATAAATTATCTTTAAAACATGTGATTTTGCATTTGGAGGTAGAGAAACCATATTATTGAGGTTTGTGGTTCTCGCTGAAATTAATGAAAGTTGTAATTACATGGATGCCCCTCGTTCACACGAAGGTTACCGCGTTTTTCCGTACATAGCAGACCAAGCTTGTATATTGTAAGAGAAAAATATCTCCTCTAATTGATCTTGATTCTTGATCCATTTATTATAAATAAGATGTTTGAGAAGGTTGCTGATAAACTACAGTCTACGAACGTCCTAAACAGTACCAGACTCCCCGCCCAAACCAACAACGAACACCCAAATACAAGGTCGCCAAAATGTCTGTAGTACTGTTCTTTCTTCTTATCTTCACCATTAATGGAGCTGAAGCCCAAACCAAAGTTACGGGTATCGGTATACTCATTGATTCTAATACCCGTATTGGGAAAGAAGAGAAAGTAGCCATGGAAATTGCAGCTCAAAACTACAACAACCATTCAAACACTCACAAAGTCACTCTTCATGTACTGGACTCCCTTAGAGTCACTACTTCTGCCGGTAAGTACATCGTCTCTGTTCTCTTTCACCCATTTTGTTAACATAATATTAATGCTACTAAGATATTCCGTCGGCGCTCATGTAATGAAAGATAATAAAACAAAACGGAGTTCGAAAACTAAACCAAACCATTTATTGAAATCTTGCTTTTTTATTAAAAACAAAAGTAAGGAATTCAAGTCTTTTGCCATTAACAAAACCTACAAACTAGTTCAATAAATTCTCTATGGTTCGTACATTTCAGAATACACAGGTCTAATTCTACACCAAATAGTCAGAAGGCAAGGATGCTTAAGAAAATATAAGAATTAAGATCTTTCGTATAATAGCACGTCCCTTATTGTTAGAGTGAGTTTCTAAGATTGATGGGTGGGAGTTAGAACTTAGATTACGAGTCACAAACAATCTGTTCTCGATTGCCAGTCTAATCCCAGTACTGTTCTCGATTACTGGCTTATTTTGCCGTAAGTAATATCTAAATGTTGGTTGCAGCAGAGAAGATGATTAGGAAGAAAAGGATAAAAGTGATGATTGGCATGCACACGTGGTCAGAAGCAGCTCTTGTAGCCGATGTTGCGGGGCAAGCTCATGTTCCGATCATTTCGTTCGCAGCACCAGCCATCAACCCACCTCTAATGCCACTTCGTTGGCCTTTCTTGATACAAATGGCTAAAAATGGTTCTCAACAGATCAAATGCATTGCAGATATTGTTCGTGCGTACAATTGGCAAAGGGTCATTGCAATTTCTGAAGATGAAGCTTATGGCACTGACAACGGCATGTTTGCACTTTTGTCCGGTGCTCTAGAAACTGTTGGTTCGGAGATTGAGTACCATTCGGTTCTCCCACCAATTTCTTCTGTGTCTGATCCGGGAAGGGTTGTCCAAGAAGAGCTCATTATGCTAATGAAAAAAAAATCTCGTGTTTTTGTCGTCCTTCATTCATCACTAGACATGGCAATTTATTTGTTCAGAGAAGCTAAGCAGATGGGACTAGTCGGGAGAGACTCGGTTTGGATAATTTCAGACAGCATTACGAGTCTGCTGGACTCTGTCAACAACTCCGTTATTTCATCAATGGAAGGCGCGTTGGGAATCAAGACCTACGACTCCGAGAATGTTGGCAATTCTGAATATCAAGATTTTTATGCCCAGTTCCGGAAAATATTCAGAACTGAACATCCAGAGGAAGATAACTCCGGCCCTGGAATCTATGCTCTACGAGCATATGATAGCATTAGGCTTGTCACAAAAGCGGCAGAGAGAATGGCTAATAACACAAGAAGTAGTCCAAAGATGTTGTTAGACAATATGTTATCGAGCAATTTCTCTGGTCTAAGTGGCAGAATACATTTTGAAGCAGGGCAACTCTCTGAAAGTCCTGTATTTCGGATTGTAAGCGTGGTTGGGAAGAGATACAAAGAAATAGACCACTGGACACCAGAAAAGTCCCGTATTTTCCATGGTAGCATTTTTTACACGAAATTTGTTAGGTACAGGCAGATTTTGTGCACTAATTCACGCACCGATCATTTTTTTTATGTAAAAAAATTATAAAAAAAATTTTGAAAGAAGAAGAAAATTTTCTATTTCATGAAAATTATTTCTACCTTCAATTCACATCATTTCATTAAACATATATCTTACAAATTAATATAGGTGATCGAATTGGTGTGCAAAGTATGCTTGCAAGAAGAATTTCCTTTTTATACGGCAAAGTCTTTGTTCATTGCAGAACGGAATCAAACGGGTTGGGAAAAGCCGTTGAAAATTGGAGTTCCACATGGAACACCGTTTAAGACATTTTTGAAGGTTAAGTACGGGGAAAAACCGAATGAAAACAAATATGATGGCTTTTGCATTCAGGTTTTCATCAAGGCTCGATACCTATTAGAATATCATCTACCTTACGAATTTGAGACACATAGGGGCACCTACAATGATCTACTTCATCTTGTCCATAATAAGGTAACAACTATTTTCCCGCCATTTATTATGGAGAAGTCCTTTCTTAGTGAACGTGTCTGGTGCCTGAAAGAATTAGAGTCTATAACCTTACGTTAAAATAGAAGAGTTCATAGAGATAAAATTAGTATCCCATAGATTTACTGTAAATCAAATTGATTTGGTACTGTTCAGAATTTTATACTCCAAAAAGACTCGTCAAATTATCATTATAAACAACATTAACTTCTCTTTCTCAAGTAATGTTAAATGTCATTCAACGCGAGTTCAGTCCCTACCAGAGAGACAGATCTTTAGGAACAACAAAGCCACTAGGAAAAGTGGTGAATCTTTGACTATAACTAATCTGACTATCTGGTACTATTAACTTTTTTTGTTCTCGTTTACTGGGGAACAAGTATTTGTTCTGGCTTCTGATAAGGATTTTCTGCATGTCTTACGGATCGGATACCATAAAAGACTTACGATGCTGTCGTTGGCGACTTCACCATACTATCCGATAGACTGCAGTACGTTGATTTTACTGTTCCATATACTGAGTCAAGTTTGGTACTGATAGTTCCAGCAAAATCTGAGAGGTTAGAATTTATGTTTATAGAGCCTTTCACTTGGGGATTGTGGGTAGTCACTGGTGCCATTTTGATGTACACAATGTTCACAGTTTGGTTCCTGGAGCACCAATCCAATCCAGAATTTAGTGGCCCATGGAAGAATCAAATCAGCACTGCACTTTGGTTTACCTTCTCTTCTCTGTTCTTTGCTCATAGTAAGTATCAATTTCAGTACACAGCCAAAACTATTCTATTATGTTCAGCACAAGCCTGCCTAACTATTGCAAGACAGTCTCAGAGAGTTTCCAGTATGGCATTACTGGCTTCTTTCCTTATATCATTGACTAGAACTCTGTTTCCAAAATGTTCAGAATGGTCAAAATTGATAAGAATGCTTCTGAAGGAAAACATTGATTTACTAATGAGAGGAAATTAAGCTCTATCTAATGCCACATGGTTTCATGTTGCAGGGGAGAAAATCAACAGAAACGACACACGTTTGGTGATTCTGGTGTGGCTCTTTGTAGTGATGATCCTAACCTCGAGCTACACTGCCAGTTTGTCTTCAATGCTCACCGTGCAACAACTACAACCATATGTTGCAGACATTTGAGTGGTTGAAGAATCACAACTTGAAAATCGGTTGTCAGAATATGTTTATAAGCGAATATGTGAAGAATGTGCTTCACTTCAAGTCAGAGAATATCGTGAACATAAGCCATGATTATATATACCTTAAGGAATTCAAGAGCAAAAATATAGCTGCGGCCTTTCTCGAACTCCCTTATGCGAAAGTCTTCCTAAATAAGTACTGCAACGAATTCACCGGCACCATGGCTAGCAACAAATATGGAGGATTCGGCTTTGTGAGTAATTCCTGAAACATTCATTACACCGAACCTTATGAATTTCATTACTTCTTAGTTGAGCATCATAAAAATTTTCTAGCGAAGAAAATCCCCCATCCCCACCCCCAAAAAGAATACTTCCATAAATTAAAACGCACATGATGCAGAAAAAAAATTATGTCCACCATGCAAAATGATTTTCCATGCCATGCATGTCTTCACTTATTGCATTCATCATTTTGTACATAGAATGCAACTCTGATTGTTAGAACAGATGATATTCTAGGATACCATTCTCGAGCACAAGAAACAATTAAGGAACCTTTGGCCACCAAAATTAATTTCAACTACCCTGCCAAAGAGTATTGGAAAAACAACTCCTGAAACTTTTATCTTCCTTTTGGAATCTTGTTAGAAAGTTAACATCTGTTTCATCTACTTTGAGAACACCTAAGGAAAATCTTTTTGGGCTCCCCACTCAGGCCTTCCAGAAAGGGTCGCCAATTGCTAGGGATTTTTCGAAAGCCATTCTACAGTTATCGGAGAATGGAGATTTGAAGTCACTGGAAGATGAATGGCTGACTCCCTCACATGAGTGCTCAACCAACAAAACTTCCAACAGAGCTAATAGCTTGAGCGTCAAGAGCTTTGGGTTCCTGTATCTATTATCCTTTTTCACTTCTACCATTTGTCTTCTACTATCATTAATTCGTTGGGGAGATCCAATGAATCAGGGAAGCCCTCCAACTCCCGCAGACATATCGTCCACAAATGAAGGCATATCAGATGCCAATGAATCCCCTTCGAGGTTGGACTTAATCAGCAATTCTAACAGTCCAGAGAACCATCCTCCCTCGCCTGCTAGCATAAACTGAAAAGCTGGTTACTCTAAATTGTTTCAAGGAGAATAATCAATATATACTCAGTATATCTCAGAATATCTGTGTATACAAGCACTACACAAGCGTATATACTATGCTTATATCTAGGCATTACCCAACATATTTTGTATAAAAATATCTTCTGAAATACTAGTGATAGACTGCTGTTTGGCTGATCCTGGAAATGATCCCGAAAGCCTTTGTCTTGTTTACCTGCAATATTGAAAACAATCAATGTTTTATGTTTATATAAATCTTCATATAATTCTGTGGTTCCATCAATCTTCACATAAATCTTCATGTTTTACCTATCAAAAAAATAATACTGTAAAAAGAAACTTCCATTCACAACTTGAATATAAGAGGACACAGGGACGGTCTTGGACCGTGGTTCAATCCCATAACCAGGACCATTTGCTTCCTACAAAATTTGTACTCAGATGAAAACACTGATAAACGGATGCTTCCCATTGACTCTTATTTACCCTCATCAGAACAATATATAGTAGCTTTTTCAAGCTCTCCGTCAGCCAAGCATGATTATACATACTCGGTCTACAAAGTGTCAAGACATATGAAATTGTTCCTCCAACTGCATGTAAACTGCACTTAAAATACAGACGCAGGCTTACACAGAATAGCAACAGGGATGCATAGATTTCCGAATCAATCCCGGCTGCTGCTTTGATCAGTTATATTAGAAATGATTAACCAACTCAAGACACAAAATCTACTAGACAAGCTACAGATGAATACTATTCATAGTACCATGCTCCTTCGGTAGACATTGGTGCAGGGGATTCATTTGAGCGAGCATGTATAGCTTTCGCACGTCGGGGAAGCTGGAACAAAAACTATTTTATTGTGTAAAAACAAAAAGGAAAATGTTACGAAAACTAAAAGAATACCAATTGAAAATAAATAAATAAAATTAGTAATTTAAAGGTTATATAGTGTATAAATACGGTTAGAAGTGTTAGATTGCTTTGACTTTTGTGATATTTAGACCAGATTTAGAAGTTTGGGGTTTTGTGACTTTGATTCAATTTTATATTTTTAAACCGAACCTAGCTCTGTACCTGGAAGTGGATGGTGTTGGAGTATTTTGGCAGTATGATTATAGGAGGACCACAATTTTTTGTGGGATTGTCGAAATTTATTGGGTTGGAAGTATTTAGAAGTACTATATATAGTTAAATATGAGGTAGTTTCATAATACAAATGCACGGTTCACCCACTCTATTACATTATGCCATATCATTACAATGATATAGTTGATAGGACGTGAGTATGTACTAAATCTTCCATATTTCAATATTACCTAATAACTAATCTTATTTAAAATTAACTACATTGCCTGATTATGAGGATTAATAAACTTTTCTTACTTATTAAAAAAAATAACTATATTGCAATTACATGTAGAGCAGTGTTAATGACCAACAACATAATTATGATCTAAATAATTAAAACGCATAACTCCAAATCATATTTCAGTACATTGACACAAACTAAACAGCCACATGATAATTCCGAACAGCCCACACTTCAACCCAAACTACCGTATACCAACTTCAATACTAATCTATACATACATCAACCAACATCAAACTCAAATAATTGAAATATCAACACCAATACAGCAGCCCATATCTCCAAACAACCACCAACTCAACCAAAATAAGCAATACACCGATCAACCTTTTATCCATTCACAACTCTACAAAATGAAATGTCCAAAACTTCTTAAATTTTAATCCGCACTCATCGAGATTTACTACTGTTTATTCCCAAACAAAATCCAGTCCAGCAATATTCAATCATCTTGCACCCGTACTCAGTGAAAAACAAAGGTTTGCATTTTAATCCGCACTCATCGAGATTTACTACTGTTTATTCCCAAACAAAATCCAGTCCAGCAATATTCAATCATCTTGCACCCGTACTCAGTGAAAAACAAAGGTTTTCTCCAGCACATACCACACGTAAAAATTTATTCAATAAAGTTTATACTAAAACATGGAATTCATCAAGGAAAGGAAAAATAAAAATAAAAAACTATAAAAAAAATTTTAAAAAAATAAAACAAAGCTTACTAATGAGAGGGTCACGGCAGTCCCAAAAGTTAATACTTTGAGATTTGATGATTTAGACTTTACAGTACCTAAGAAATGACTTTCGATACTATGAGAAAAAGATAAAAAAAAAAATCGCATGGACGTGAAAATCATAGCATTTTTACGCACTTTTCAATAGTCTAAAACTGAAAGTTGCAACACCCAAAAAAAAGTCACCAAGAGAAAAGAGAAAAAAAAAATCTACAAATGATGAGAAAGCACGAATTTCTCATCTAGAATCAAGATTACTCTGAAAAATTTTCATAGGAGAGTGAAACCGTGGGGTATCTGAAACCAAAAGAAAGAGGTAGCAAGAGAAGAGTGAAACTAGGAGGAGGAAATAGTGCTTACCTTGATCAGTTCAGCAACCCACACAAGAAAATCACCAGAAATTTCAGCACTAATTCCACCAGAAAAAATCAAAGAGTGCGAGAGGTGAAGCGAGAGAGTAGATGAGAGGGAAAGTCTTCTGGGAGTAACCAAAATCCAGATGTGAGATAAGGCGTAATGGGTTTCCGGGGAAAAAGTTAACGAAAAAAAAAAAAACTGAATGGAGAGAGAGTCAACTGTCGGGTGGAGAAAACAAAATGAAGAGAAAAGGAGCTTATCAACAAACGACACCGTGTGATGGGTTTAGCATGGGCCTGATCCTGGGCCTGGTCTTGGGCTTGGGCTTGTGCAGCGGGCTTGGTCTTACAGAGCGAGACACAAAATCAAGAGAGATGGAGAGGACTTACCAACGTGGGGTGCGACGTAGACGAAGAGAGAAAGATGGAGATATGGCTGGAAAGGGAGCCTATCGGCGTGGCATGGCGTGGCGAGGTGCAAACAGAAAACCAGTAGGCTAGACCGGCGTGGAGGCGCAACATGGAGAGGACGAACCGCTTGAGGGCAACGATAAATACAAAGCGGGAGATGTGAGACTCGGGAAACTGGGGTTTGGGTAAAAGGAAAATAAAACCTTTGTCAAAACAGTAAGTTTAGCAACATAACTAGGGTTTTAAGAACCAAGAGAGAAAATGACATCATTTTCTCCTTTTCTTAAAAGAAAAAGTTTGGAAAACATGATTGCCTCGTAGGTACGCGAGGGGCTTGAATGTGGGTTAGAGGGTTGCAAAACAGTGTCTTAACCATTAGGTCACTCCACTGCCTATAACTTATATTACAATATTAAATATATTAAATATAAATATCGAAGTTGGAATTAGGAAGTTGGAGCCAATATCACTATAAGAAAAATGATTTTTTTTCTCACTTAAATTAAATGCAAAAAATACAAAAATGGTTACGATTATTTTTCACAATTATTTTATATTTTTCACGTCATATTTAAATAATGTAAAAAGTTATTTTTTTGTAGTGATATATAGACTCCGACACCAACGAATTTTTTCGGAACAACTTTGACTTCGAGCTCTAATTTTTCTGACGTGGTTGCTGGTTTAGCCGGCCCTACAATTCTTTAGAGTTTGAATAGATAAAAATAGAACTCTTGAAACTTATAATCTAAAACCTAAAATAAAAGAGATTAACACATAAACTTAAAACGTGAATATTTATGAAATACGTACTACTGCTCAAAATATTTAATCGGATAGCTATAAACTATGTAAGATACACTTCACTTCATATGTGTTATCTTTCTGATCTTACTCTAAATTCTATCAATACAAATTAACTGGATTGGGTTAATTCACATATCTTATCTTAGAACCCAGTTAGAAACTGATCTAAGGGTTGCAATTTATAGTTTATGAATTATTAAATTGTTAAATGTTTTCATCATCAGCCTCCTTTTATATATCTATTATAATAAGCGCCTATGCGCTTACTATAATAATAAACAGTTAAATTGTCGTTCCGTTTCCGTAATTCCATTTTGCACAGTAACATTCCGTTTTTATTTTTGTTAATTTACACAGTAAATATAATAAAAAATTCAAATGCACAGTAAAGATAATAAAAAATTCAAATGAATAGTAAGATAATAATTTAAAATAATAAAAAAAAATTCAAAATGCACAGTAATATAATGTCGACAGCAGAAGAAATAAGAGGGAGTTGTGAGAGAAAGAGGGAGTGGGGGGCAGCAGGGACCCACCCTTTCACCTACTCCCACAAGCATGAGATAGAGAAGATCGAGAGAATTCTAAGGGAAATGGGGAAAGAGACAGCATTAAGGGAAATTGGGAAAGAGACAGCATTTAACCTATTGGCCATCCTTATCTCTTTGTCTCCGCCGCCAATCGTCTCTCTCTTGGCCATCCTTCAAGCAGCAGCAGCTCTCTCACGATGTCACACAGTAACAATGTACAGTAATATAATAATTCGATTCCTGCACAATAAAGATAATAAAAAATTCGAATGAATAGTAAGATAATAATAATTTGTTTTGTTTTATTTATCTTTTGAAGAGGAACAAATGCAATTAACCAAACTGTGCTTGATAATTAGTTTTTAATTGCACAAACACGTGGCGCCTGTCCTATTACCTTATTCACTTTTCTTTAAAATAAATTAATGTATTTTTCCTAATTTCGTGGATAAGATCAAGATAAAGACACAGTTGGGACACCAATAATTGTTACTCATGACATCCATGCGGACACCACATAGAAAAAATCTAATTATAAGTATAATTGTGTATAAATATGTGTCCTAATGATTGATTAAAAAGTATATTTTATTAAAAATAAAATTCAAATCATGAATGATCAGCAACTAATTCATATTATAAAATTATTTATTGACGGCCACCCATATCTATTCATGCAGTACTGATTGTTATTACTTGTTTGTGATCGATCACTCATTTTTCCAATATTTAAGTTTACGATTATGATGTGTGGTTTGAATATCAAAGATTTCATATTATATAATATATGATGGGTCCCTACAATATTAAAAATGCCATCTAATGTTAATTATTAATTGTATATGTCGACAGCGTGTCGCTTCCCTCCCTGTAATATTATTGAATACACAGTAACGATGCACAGTAATATAATAATTCGATTCCTACACAGTAACTATGCATAGTAATATAATAATTCGATTCGTGCACAGTAAAAATAATAAAAAATTTGAAATGCACAGTAAAGATAATAAAAAATTCTATAAATCGTCGAAAATATCCGTGAATACAAAATAACGATGCACAGTAATATAATAATTCGATTCCTACACAATAATACACAGTAACTATGTATAGTAATATAATAATTCGATTGCTGCACAGTAAAAATAATAAAAAATTCGAAATGCACAGTAAAGATAATTATTGCTTCTTCTTTCTTTCTTTTTTCTTCCCGTGCGTTTTTCTTTTCTCTAACGTGCTTCTTTCTTCTTTTCTCTCTCTCCCCTTGCTCTCCCCTTCTCTTTTCTCCTTCCCGTCGCCCCTACTTCGGCCGGTCATTGCACCCCCGTCCGGTGGAGGTGTCGTACACCACCCACCCAGTTTTCTTCCCCTCTCACCGGTGAACATCCCCACCAAGTTTCACTTCCATCCGAACCACCGTTAGCCACCTACAGCCCATCTAAGCCGCACGGTTTTGAGCCGTTTCCGGCGCCGTCGCACCACCTCCGCCCACCATCTCTTCACAGCTTCTTCCCCTACAAACAGGTCTGAACACATCTACAAAGATATGAAGAGATCTGTTTTTGGTTGATTTTCTTGCGTTTATTTCAGATCTGTTTGTAAAAAATTTATTCAATTTTTTTTCCTTTCGTTTGATTTCCATTTTTCAGATCCACAAAACAATTTTTTTTTCTATCTGTGTTCATATGTTTTTTTTTCTTTTTGATTCAAGTTTTTTATCTTTCAGACTTTCATCTTCACTTTCTCTTTCCTCTTCTCTTCGAAAGTAAACTTTTTCTCTCACTTCTTTTCTTTTGTTCATGTTGAAGATCGAGAACAAGATCAACACGCAGGTGACCTTTGCTAAGCGGAGTAAAGCTGTACTTGTTTTGCTGCAATTCAAGGTATTCACCAAAACAACAAAATCGCTTTTGCACCCTCTAAACCACAAAAGGCAAAGCAAAACCATCAAAACTGCTTCCTTCTATTTTTATTTTTCTATTTTCTAAGTCATCGTTCTTTTATTTTCATCTCCGAGTTGATTTTTTGAAAGAGAAAAAAAAATTGATTTTTTCGGGTGTTGAACATGTATTTTTGTTGTGTATTGACAGATCTATATCTATTCCTTTAGATCTATTAGTTTTCACTTTAAACGTAGAAGTGAATGCAACTCTCATCTGCGCAGAATATGATTTTAGCTACCAAATATAAAATAGAGCACACAGAATATCTACCAGAAGATAGATACACAATATAAATATTTGTGAGATATTATTTTATTATCTCGAAACAAAATTACAAAAATTTGAGACTCTTCGCTTCATTCTTCAAACGATCTTGCTCCTCTAAAATTTGCGTGGCATCTCTGTCTAAAAAAGTAGGCAATCTAAAAGAAGAATTAAGCAAGGATTTTAATTTCCTATTCTCTTGCTTTATTGCTTCTATCTTCATCTGAGACTCCTGAAGAAGTCGCTGAAGGATAGAAATTTTCTCATTGAGTTTGTCCAAATCATAAGGTTTGGATTGTAGTCGCTGAGAAAATGCATAAATAGCTGAAGAGTAATGGGTACCGAGATTTACAAGCTCGTAGATAGCTTCAACATCTGACTTATTAGCCAGATCATTATTGTATTGTACTATAGAACCTACAGCAGAAGCAGAAACAACTGGTGAAAATGGTGTAGAATACCTCACGTATTGGTTACGAGAAGATTGCTGGGCCATTGTAAAGTAAGAATGCAGAGAGAGATTGCAGAGTAAGAATATGAGATGTGAATGAAGATGAGCTGAATATCTCTTTTATAGAGAAAATTATGACTAAGCACCTCTATTGCTTCATGACTTCTCTCGTGAAGCGTCTCTTTACAAGAGACAAGAAGATGTAGCATCATAGCTCTGCGGCGCCTGACATCTACAGAAAACCTGAAAAAGCTTGCGGTGCTTGTCTGATCTAAAAAGCTGGCCACCGGTTTTGTTGAAAAATAAGGTTAGTGGTTGAATATTGATGAATTCTTCACTAACTGTGTTATTTACAAGAACTCCTGAATCGCACAACCACGGTATATATGTTTCCTTCATATTTTGATTTATAACTTCTGATATAACAATTTCCTCATATGAATAGATCATTAAAATTGATAATTCTACTTTTATTTGTTCCAGTTGTCGAGCCTATGTTGAGATAGATGATAATACAGGACGATTAACAGCTGTTTTATTTGGAACAATTGCAGAAGACGCTGTTCTATTTAGAGCAATTGCAGAAAACGTCCCTTGGACGTTTTGCTTCTACTAGTATATATATATATATATATATATATATAACTTTCGACATTATCAAATACATCGTTTGTTTACTAAAAAAGTTGAGGATCGGATGAGTCCTAACGTGACATGATGTTATATTTGCTCATCACTGCACGCCCATTGATTTTAAATTATAAGGATCACCACAACAGTGCCGAGTATTTTGAGAATTCTCCCCTCAAGATTGATGGTCATGTCTGCAGGTTCAAATTATCAGCGTCATTAACTTGGGTTCCTAACTATGATCACCAATTGCATTCATAGCAAACGAAGTCAGCTATTATTTTAATTCCATGATTGTGCATTAATTTTCTCGTACATGTTCCAAGCTAACAAAACCTAACAGTCGTACGTTTGTGTTACAAGACTTGGTGTCATTACAATATTAAAGTCCAAGTCAGGTATTTGACTTTTCTTTTTTAAATGGGTTTAATTACTTTGTCACGTTATTGTTTGTAGATTTCTATCTCATAATTACTATAATTGATCAAAACACATAAAAATGGTATATATATATATATATATATATCATCCTCTAAAGTCCTAAGGACTTAATTATCAGTGTATTTATGATGTTTGAAAATGTTGTATTCACCAAGCTGGATGCAGCACGAAAAAAGTTACCAATTCTTATTCTATTTTATTTTTTTATGTCTCTTTTACTTAATTGTTAAGGATATATATATTTTTAAATGAGTTTGTATTTTTTTAAAAAAAATTAAAGGAATTTAGAAAATACATAAAAATTAAAATAAAAAAGAGCATTTTGCACTCCTCGGTAGGAATCCTCTACGAAACTCTAAATGGCCCTCTATAACAGGAACCTTATGATGTTTTGGTTGCAAAGGAATATTTCATTAGTTCAAATTCCGTATATATATGACTCCCTTTGTGTAGAATCTACATGGCACTCAACTCTCGAATGATTAGTGTTTTCATAAATTATCTCATTTCATTTAATTATTATAACTTTTTCAAACATTCATACAAAATGCAATAGACAATTCAACTTTTTCAAATCTTAAAATAAAAATTATATTAAAAAATTATATTCTAACAATATTTTATTTAACTTCTAATTTTTATCTTATTTCATTTTATCTTATCTGTATAAACAAACGAGACCTAATATCAGATAAAGAATATATTTTAGTAACAAAAGAATTGTACAAAAGTAAACCAATTCAAACTGACGTGACTTGATATAGTATGCCAGATTGTAAATTTACTTTTATAATAAAGTAGATTTAACAAATTTCATGAAATCACGTTAGTTTGTGAATGTACTTTTATATAATCTACTTACGTATATAGCAATTATCAACAATAAAAATATTGATGATGTTTCAAATTTTTGCAGGCCTGGAGATTCAAGACAACATGTTTTGATTTTTGAATTATGGTTTACCAAGACCGGTTCAAGTCTTATTAAATATTTTAACGAACGGATCGGACCATATATAAGAGCTACAAACTTTGTTGAATATAAGGGATCTGACTGCTTCTACATCGATCTCGATCCTGTATGAATCTAATTAGTTCTGACCGTGTGCGTGTGAACTGTGAAGCCGCAAGGACAAAGTTCGCTACTGATCAAGCTTGTAATAAGACTTGAATCAGTCTTACTTCGTTACCTTTTTAATATATCGACCCTAAAGGTTTGCATTGCAATCCACGTATCTATCCTTGTCAACCGAACGGGTTCCAGCTTTAAACCTTGATTTCATGCTAAATTATAAAAATAAATTTATAAATTGATGTAATTTTATTTGATAGTACTTAAATCTACTTTAAAATAAAAGTAACTTTATAAGAACATATCACATATCAGTTTGTGAATAATATTTTATTTTTATGAAATCTATTTGTATATATACTATGCTTTCTGGCGTTTAAAAATTCAAACTTTGCACCCAAATATTTCAATTCTAACGGTTAAAAATAAGCTGTCATGATATGACACATGAATCTTATTATAAGTAGTTTGAATATGAAAGTGTCGATTCAATAATATTTTAGGATGTAAAATGTAAAACTTACGCTAGTAGTTAATATATTTAAGTATATATAGAAAGTATATCTATCCCAGCAAGTCAGTACTAGTAGTAGTACTACATATAATATAAGTCAATGAACGCGGTATGTAATAGTACTTGGAGATCTATTAAGATATATATATATATATAGTAATATTAATTTGATTATCTTCATGATCGATCGAAAAGACTTTGACCGACTAAGGTTCAATAATTTTATATTTCTACATTAATTGGAATCTAGAAAATTTAATTAACTAGTCAATAATAATATGTATTTTTCTTCTGCATTTTTGCCGAACTTTAGAAAATGGATACCAGATCAGTCACGTATATAATTCTCAGCTTGATGATCAGTACTGTCATCATCATGTACAATTATTGCAATGAAATTTTTAAATTAAATTGATTTAGAAAATGGACGAATCTTTTTTTTAATTTTTTATTAATCAATTTGCCCTCAAAAAGATTGTAAGGTTAATTAATAAAAGACCCGATTTTAAAATAAAAACCTATTTATTTATTAATAATGCATGATGGTATATAGTCTAATTTCCTGTCATTGAAAAAATATAAAAATATTTTATTATCAGTTGCATGCATATATATATATATATATATATACACACACAACAAACAGAGATATTTGAATAATATTGAGTATTTTCTAATGATCACATGATATAATATTGATGAAGATATTTCTTATATGATCAGCAATATATAATATAATGAAGAGATGATGAAATGGTTTAAGTAAGTCAGACTTCTAAAAAGTCTACGAGAATCTGAGATATTAATCTATTATTGAATGACTCCGCACACCCTGAAAATTCCTCGAAACAGCGTGTTTTCTGAAGCAGCATTCTCTGTCGAAAATGCATCTGTATATCAACATATATATGAGATGCATGATCTTTCTAATGATCATCTGCTATATACAAAGAGAATGTCTCATGTACCAATAATTCAAACGCAAACAGTTGCGACTCTCGACGCCCAACAGCAAGAATCGCAAATGCCTTTCCCACTCGTAATGGTAAGCCCGATTCCCAGACCCTGGCCTTTCTTCTTCTTCCCGGTAGTATTCGTGATATGTTGTCTTCTCTGTGCCTCCATTAATGGAGCTGAAGCCAACAACAAAACAGTGATGAGTATGGGTATAATCATTGACGTTAATACCCGTATTGGAAAAGAAGAGAAAACGGCCATGGAAATTGCAGTTCAAAACTACAACACCAATTCAAAGTCTCACCAAGTGTCTCTTCATTTCCGGCATGCTCTTACAGTCACTTCTGCTGGTATGTTATATCTACTAATTCAGTACTTTTTTTAGACGAGGTGTTTGAGTAAGCACGATTACCGTACATACTGCAAGTTATGTTATATGCTATGCTAGTTTTATCTCACTCTCGTTTAATTCGTTGTGTTCATGTGAAATATATTGATAGCTTTTGTCACATCAAAAAAATCATGAGACGAGTTTAGACTAAGAGAGTAGTACTGTATAACATTTTGCTTAATTGTACAGAGAGTAGTACCACGAGTGAAATATATTGATAATAATTAAGAACATATACCTTAGCTTTCATTATCGAAATATATTAATTTAAATGCACCAAAAAAAATTTGGTTGCAGCAGAAGAGATGATTAGAGACCAAAAGGTAAAAGTGATTATAGGCATGCATGCATGGCCGGAAGCAGCTCTAGTAGCCGATGTTGGAAGGGAAGCTCGTGTTCCAGTCATTTCGTTCGCAGCACCAGCCATTAACCCGCCTCGAATGCCACTTCTTTGGCCTTTCTTGATACAAATGGCCAAAAATGGTTCTGAGCAGATACAATGCATCGCAGATATTGTTCATGCGTACAATTGGCAAAGGGTCATAGCGATTTACGAAGATGATGGATATGGCAGTAACGCCGGCATGTTAGCACTTCTTTCCGAGGCTCTACAAAATGTTGGCTCGGAGATTGAGTACCGTTTGGTTCTCCCACCATTTTCTTCTGTGCCTGATCCGGAAAGGGTTGTCCTAGAAGAGCTAATTAAGCTACTGAAAACACAAGCTCGTGTCTTTGTCGTCCTTCATTCATCATTACAGATGGCAACTTATTTGTTCAGAGAAGCTAAGCAGATGGGACTCGTCGGGAGAGACTCAGCTTGGATAATCTCAGACAGCATTACAAGTCTACTGGACTCGGTCAACAACTCCGTTATTTCATCTATGGAAGGCGCAATAGGAATCAAGACTTACTATTCTGAGATTGGCAATTCTGAGTATGAAGATTTTTATGCCCATTTTCGGAAAATATTCAGAGCTGAATATCCAGAGGAAGATAACTCCGACCCTGGAATTTATGCTCTGCGAGCATATGATAGCCTTAGAGTTGTTACACAAGCGATAGAGAGAATGACCACTTACACCAGTAGTCCAAAGGTATTGTTAGACAATATGTTATTAAGCAATTTCTCTGGTTTAAGTGGAAAAATACATTTTGAAGGAGGCCAGCTCTTAGACAGTTCTACACTGAGGATTGTAAATGTGATTGGGAAGAGATACAACGAAATAGACTTCTGGACACCAGAGTTTGGCTTCTCATTGAGCCCTTCTATAGAAAAAGGAGAAGAGAAAAATGGACGATGTAAGGTTTCTAATCCGGCCAACACCTTGTCCGGTCCAGTATTTTGGCCAGGAAACTTGAATCGAATTCCAACAGGTTGGGAAATGCCTACTGATGCAAAGCCACTGAGAATTGCAGTCCCTGGCAGAGCAACGTTTGATAAATTTGTGAAGGTTACGTATGGGGAGAAACCAAATCCCAACAAATATGATGGTTTCTGTATCCAAGTTTTCCTTAGGGTGCGAGACCTTTTGGGGTATCATCTTCCTTTCGAATTTGAA
The DNA here is from genome assembly GCA_011037825.1 of Carya cathayensis. Taxonomy (NCBI): domain Eukaryota; kingdom Viridiplantae; phylum Streptophyta; class Magnoliopsida; order Fagales; family Juglandaceae; genus Carya; species Carya cathayensis. The sequence goes on from QGSO01000688.1 coordinate 82,026, forward strand.
GCACACAATGGCAGCTACAATGATCTAATTTATAGTGTCCACAGTAAGGTAACAACTTTTGGTATTAATATTATAACCTCCATTTTTTGTTATTTTCTTTTACTTGGGAGCAATGATTTGTTCTGATTATTACTTTGTCAATGTTATGTATGTGGGTATCTAAATACAATAACAGACTTACGATGCTGTAATTGGCGACTTCACCATACTAGCCGAGCGACTGCAGTACGTGGATTTTACTCTTCCATATGCTGAGTCGAGTTTGGTAATGTTGGTTCCAGAAAAACCTAAATGGTCAGCGTTGATGTTTACAGTGCCTTTCACCTGGGAGTTGTGGGTTGTCACTGGTGCCATGTTGATTTACACAATGCTCGTTGTTTGGTTCCTGGAGCGCCAATCCAACCCAGAATTTAGTGGCCCATGGACGAGTCAGATTAGCACTGCGCTTTGGTTTACAGTCTCCACTCTGTTCTTTGCTCATAGTGAGTATCAATTTCAGTACAAATCCAACGCTATTCTATTATTACTTTACTTAAGCGCTGAAGACTCAAACTACATGGTTTCATGTTGCAGGGGAAAAAATCCACAACAACTCCACACGCATGATTATTGTAGTTTGGCTCTTTGTCGTCTTGATCCTAACCTCGAGCTACACTGCTAGCCTGTCTTCAATGCTCACCGTGCAACAGCTACAACCAACTGTTACAGACATTGAGTGGTTGAAGAAACACAACATGAAAGTTGGTTGCAGTGGCAATTCGTTTGTAAGGAAATACGTGGAGAATGTACTTAACTTCAGTTCAGAGAATATCGTGAACGTCAGCAATGAATACATGTACCATGAGGAACTCCAAGGAAACAATATAGCTGCGGCTTTCCTCGAACTCCCGTATGAGAAAGTTTTCCTCAACAAGTACTGCAAGGGATACACTGGTACCATTCCTATCAACAGATACGGTGGATTGGCCTTTGTGAGTAAACTCGAACATTACACTAAAATCTTTGTCAATTTTACAAGCCTTTTGAGTCGACCACCCTAATTAAAATGCTTCTTCAAGTTTCAAATGTATGCACCTGTGATTTTTAAGTATACTTGCCCAGAAGCCAATTAAGGTTTAAAGTACTACTCCCAATACTGTTTGCTTTTTCATGTTAATTGTCTTTAGAAAGTTGGCATCTGTTTCATCCTCTATGAGAAAACCTAATAATTCTTCTTCTTCTTCTTCTTCTCTTCCTCCCCAACTCAGGCCTTCCAGAAAGGGTCGCCGATTGCCAAGGATTTTTCTGAAGCCATTCTAAAGCTGTCGGAGAGTGGGGACTTGAAGTCACTAGGAGATAAATGGCTGACTCCATCACAAGAGTGTTCAACCGACTTAACTTCCAGCAAACCTAATAGCTTGAGACTCCAGAGCTTTATGGTTCTTTATCTAATATCGTTTACCACATCTACCATTTGTCTTCTGCTATCCCTAATTCGTTTGTCTGTAAGTCATCGGCGACGTCAAGATGCTTACGAAGGAAACGTTACTCCAGGTGATGAGAGCGTTTGGAAGAAGGTGGTTAGACTCGTAAGGTACTTTCATATCCTTATTAGAGTAAGAGATGCGACTCCGACAGGCACAGATGAGAGCGCCTGGAAGAAGGCTGTAGAACTAATAAGAATATTTCATACCAAGAATCTAGGAAGAGCTCCTACTCTGGCAGGCACATCGAGTGCAGAAGAAGGCGCATCGGACTTGAAAGAATGCTCTCCGAGGCAGGAATTCATGTGCACTCCTGATACATAGTGCACCGTCAAACCTCGCCTGAAGGCCATGAACTCCTGATCGTTTAAGCACAGAGATTGAACTATTCTTCGTCCCTAAACCTTTATCATCTCAGGCCATGTACGTTGATGTCACATATGAATTAACAAAATGTCAGTATCGATTTCAGACAGTCCGTTTGTAAATATTTTGTGCTAATACATTCTTGTGTAAACTGGTGACTTTCCATTCTTTGGCTAAAATCTGAAAATGATTATGAGAAAGAGCTTACCTTAATTTGATTTGAACTGAAAATTATCATTATCCATATCTAAAATCATTTAATTATGAAAATAACTTCTTGCATTCACAGTTCAACTATTTTTTTTTTTTTTAATAGCACCGGATGTTGAGGATCAACATCCCGACCAATCCCAAGAGTACACGTTCTCGATAAAGATTTTACTGCAAGTATACCTCGAGTAGTTTACTTTATCATCCTTTTGTAATAAGAAAATAGAATATAAGGTCGTAGATTCTCCTCTCTGGAAAAAAAATAATAATAAAAGAGAGAGAGTCGTAGATATAATCACCACCATGCTTCCAATAACACAATACATAATTTGAAAAAAAAGGCATTTTTGAAATTTGCATAACAACAAACACAAGCCTTATTTCGAGTGCATAATCGTTAAAGTTTTCATTCAACCAAACATAATTACATTCTACAACTTGTCTGGATTATAAAATCATTCCTCTGAGTGCAAGTTAACTGCCATTAAAATACAAACTCGCGCATACACGAAGTGACGGGCATGCACAGATGAGAGATTCCTGAATCAACACTGGCTGCTGCTTTCATCAGTTGAATTAGAAATGATCAACAACTCAAGGCACGAAAACTACCGGACAAGCTCCATAGGAATATGATTCCTACCGTTAGACCATAATCGAATCTAGAAACTCATCAGCTTCCACCATGAATCAAATCTAGCTCCAACAGAGAAGAACTTGAATAAAAAATTGCTTCTAGTCATATACTTCCGGTAGGCATTGAATTTGTCCATTCATGCCTGGCACATACCAAGCCTACCGGTTGCCTCTTCCTCTTCCACGTCCAGTCCACCCCCATCCCCTGCCTCTGCCCCTAGTCCCACCGCTTCTTCCACCATGAGATAAACCTTCCAATGCCCTATTAACCAGCTGATTTTGCAAACCACCAGCTCCACGGCCCTTTTTAGATGTCACATTGCTGGCTCCATTAGCAGCAGTAGCAGGTCGTTTTCCTCTGCAAACAAAGTTCATGAAAAAATAAAAATGTGTCCACCATCAAGATTCCATTTCACTAGCATGGAATATTGCAGCGAAGTTGTGCAAGAATCTGGGGAAGTGAAAGGAACCCTTATACTTTAAGCCACCATTTACCACTGGCACAGCCATAGGAAACTATGTACTATCCTACATTCAAGTAACCCTTGTACTACTATCCTGCATGCTTTTGTTGGTTGGATGAAAATGTATAGATCTTTCAGCAAAGACAGACTAAGGTTAAAATAATCATTAAAGTACATATATAGAGTGAGTGTGAGCATACGTGAGAGAGAGAGAGAGAGAGAGAGAGAGAGAAGAAGAAGGGAAGAAGAACAGAGCCAGGAATCTCTCTCCTACCCAGTTGTAGCTGTGGCAGCGGGAACAGGAGGTTTGGTTGCTTCTTTCCAAGATAAGTTGATACTTTTATCTCCGATAAATGAAGGTGTTTTTGAATGCAATGGCTGGAAATAACAAATTAAAGGTCAGTTTTTACGTACATAAATAGAGGACAATACATTAGATGCAAAAAGCTTTGTTTATTTTCACCTTTGTCATTGCCAAGATGTTATTACACGTTCGCAACCCAGTGGTAGTATTCTGCTTTTGAGTTTTCTGCCCATTATATACGGTAAAAAAAGAGTCATAAGATAAATGACAAGAAAAAAGGCCCAAAGGAGACCAAGAGCTCTTGGGAACTACTCACAATGCTTTCTTTTGCTTCATCAGATTTGGCAGCAGCCATAGCTTTGTTGTGCCCAGCCATTCCCTGAGTTAATTTCTTCATGGTAGCCCTGGTTAACTCCTCAACATTACTCAACCTGCAAAATCAATGACAAATTATCAACTAGAGACCCTTCCACAAAAATTAAAAAATTTTTAAAAAGGAGAGAGAGAGAGAGAGAGAGAGCTACTGCTTTGTGGGGTGACCTTTTTCTGTTGGGTTTGTTTGTCTTGGTTAATGCCAAACAAAATGATGGATCTATTTGACTCTTGGAGAGGGATAGGCAAAAGTCCATAAATTGCTAGCGTGGAAAACGGATCCTACTTGCCTCATACGGTGTATTTGGAAGGAAAGAACTGATAAAACATTTTAGGACTGTGAACAGACCATGGACAAGCTCAGGACTTAACTTTTTCAATGCTCTACTCCTTTGGACTACTTCTATTGACTTTAATTAAGGTGAATTTACTTGATTTTCTTGTATCTTTTCCACTTTGTAGATAGGTCTTTCTCTGGTATACAACCTGTGTACTGGGAGTATGAATTTTGAGCTTCTTGATGAATTTTTATTACTTCTCAAAAAAAAGATTCTGAAATCTTTTGTATTGAGTTAGTTCAAATCACAGAAATATTTTTGTGTCCACAGCATCCCCCTTGTTAAAGTAACGACTCGAGCACGGCCAGCTCCCATAGTGTGACGGACAGGGTGTACAACCCCAGCCTAAGAGCAGGCAAGAGGGTGGCAAAAGAACATTTATGCAACAAGAATAGCACGAATGGGGGAGACAACATTCAATGCTCTCTTAAGGCAGGATGATACCAAACCACTTTTTGTTTAACCTTGATATTAAATGTAGAAGAATTATTTCCTGTTCAGATGGAAGTCCAAAATAAACAATTACCAAAGCAAAAGATACAAAGCTAACTTCCATAATTCAAGGTACAAAGAAGCAATGCAAGTGGTACGCAAAAGGCTGAGCCCAACCGCGCAGGACGCATGCAAGGAAAATTTGGTCCAAGTTCAAAAGGTTGTAATCAAGACTTCATTTATTTATTTTCCTAGGCAGAAACGGTAGGAGGGGGCAACCAAAGGTGGCCTCCCTAGTTGGGCGTAACCATAGTAAGACCCTATCCACTGAAATCCGGACAGGAGGCACCTAGATTGCAAAAAGATGCAGACCCCTCAATAAATAAAGCGAATCCATATTCGGATTCGAACCGAGGATCTAGTAGATGCCAAACCACATGGAAGTAACCCAAGGACCACAGAGCCATCACCCGTGGTAGTAATCAAAACTTCATTTAAAATGTCACAAATAGGTCTTTATGCTGAGAAGGGTCTTTTTGCGGTTTATATGGCTTATCCATAGATGAGGAAAGCATGCAAATGTTTAGGTGGACTTTTGTTAGCCCTATCAACTGCTGCATTAGAAATTAACATAGCACATTATCAACAGCTACTAGTCATTGATAAAAGAACTACTGAATACAACTTTTCAATTATTTAACATGGTTGCTACTTTTAAAATTTTAAGGACCAAATTAGAAATTATGTACTTTACAAGGATGAAAATAAGTACTTGCCCAAAAAATATTAATATGAAGAACCAATTTCTTCGTAACATGTAAAAAAGAAAAAAATAACAAGAAGAAGTAGTCAATTACCTTTCAGTGAACTCCTTATAATACTCTGAAAAGTCCTCCCCAAGCCTATCTGATGGTTGGCCAGTCACTATCTTGTAACCACATAGACTGTTAGTTGCATTGGGAACCTAAAGAACAAAAAAAATAGAGTAAGTATTATGCAATAGCGACACACAGAGTTCAGACAAAGATAAACCATTGCAAACCAACAACCTTGTGAGCTAGATGGTGAAATGTGTACAACAAGCACTCAACATAAGTAAAGTTCATCTCTTCTCCAGTCTTCCTCCGGGGCATGTAATTCTGAAAAGGAACACAAACAAACGTGTTATGAGATTGAGAAAAGTAACCTTTTTACACGGCCTAAAATCAGTTCTTGTACTTCAAGCACAGCTTCAACATTCAATACATCTAGTAACAATGATCAAAAGAAGTGAAAATAACCGAAATTCTTATATGAATGTACATATACCAATACAAAAACATGCATTTGTCAGTCTTTTTTTTGTTTGATCAGTAAATAAAGATTTTATTTCTTATCAAGAAAAAGTAAATAAAGATTTTATTGATGAGGAATAGGCATAGGCCAAGTACAAGGGACATATTTCTCTGTCATTTTAAACATGCATACCTTTAATAGCTGAACAACATTGGCAAGAATCTGCCGAGAATCCTGCGGTGTTGTGTAAGGAGAAATTTCTGCAAGAGCTTTGAGCATATCTAGCTTTCGCTCCTCGGGAAGCTGGAACAAATAAATATCAGTAGAATTAATTTCTTGCGAAATGAATTTTTAGTCACATAATCAAAAGGCTAATGGACTCGAGTCATCTGCTTGCTATTGAAGACAAGGAAAGTGAAGCTTACCTTATCAAATACAGGTATAATATGTTTGTTCAAATAGTTAAGAAACTTGCTGCTTGAAGCACCCCTCTGTGTGCAAATTAAAGGCATCGTGCCATCAGAAATACATACAATGACCCTTTAAATTGGAAAGTAATATCACCCGGTCCATACCACAACAAATGGAAGCACCATGTACAGGCATGATATCAACCTGTCAATGTGGTCTGCATCTGAAACCTGGTTTTTCAAGTCATTCAAGCAAAATTGTAACAACAGATTAGTAGAACCATAAAGCAAAAAATATTATTCATCACAGCTACTCAATAAGACAAAAAGGAGGAAGAAACAAAAATTGGTCACAAATACAACCACAAGTGACAGTACATCCAGAATGATTACCAAAAATTCAATACAAGAGTATAGCCCTAATTGCAATTCGCAATATAGATTACCAAGTTCCATTTTCAAGAGTAAAAATTACAACCTCCACAAATCTCAAAACATTAATTATACAACCCTTGTGAACAATGCATGACTTCATACCCCAAAACTCCCCCAACATTGCATTCTTAAAGCATTAACGTATCTCTGAGTATCCTGATTACCACTTCTAAGATCTACCTCAGGACCAGGAGCCAGATTCAACAGAAATCTCAGTATATACACCATCTAAAAAGTAAGGAAAAACTTAGAGAATTTAATGGGGTAGCAAATAACATATATCCGCATCCCATAAAGCCTAAATAAAAATCCATGGGCAAAGGAATCATCTAAATGGGCAATAAAAAGAAAGGCAAGCTCTTTCTAAAGAATCTGCACGATTATAATATGCACCTAAACATCTTATAAATTAGATGCATTATAATGGCTGTTCAAAAGTTCTCTTACAATGCCCCATGGTCAACACAGAAGCAAGTACTCACATTGAACTGGGCATCTAAATCAGCCTGTCCTTCAACAATTCCAATAAGTTCTTTCATGCGTTCCAGAGGAGCTTGTTCTCCAAAAATGCTTAAATTCTTCAAGAAGTCCATGAACATCCTGAATTCTGCTCCAGTTACATCTTCTAAACTCTGCAATGGAACTCAAATTATACTAGTCAGACATTTTCCAGTAGAATAACAAACCAAAAACTAAGATTCACTAATTTAAAATTCCTTCAAAAGGGGAAAGGATGCATTGATCAAAGTATTAAAACCAAGAAAATACCTTTTTTATCAAATCGGTTATATGTCTTTCCATTTCTTCCCGAGGCTTCAACAATTCAGCTTTAATTGGAAAAACCTGCAGACCCAATTACCTATCAAAAAGGAATGCAGGGTAAACCAGCATACTACAAGCAAGTCTTCTTACCTTGTCTCTTATAAAGCTTAGAACTTTCTCACGAATAATTTCATCTGTACTAGGTTCATCGACACTCCCAATGTGCTTAAACAAGGCCGTCAAAGAAGCTACACCAAGAAGATACAAGTCCATGGAGAAATTAACACTCAAAAAAAGCATACTATAAAGATGACAAGGGACATCTGACATGACTAATATGGTTGAATGATACATAACCAAAACAGGCCACTGATTAAAAGGTCATTCCTACTTACATACAAAAGATACTATCTTCAAACAAAATTGTGGGAAATAACACTTTCTTTTTTTTCTTTTTTTGATAAATAAAATAACACTTTCTTGACAAACTCTAATAAGAAAAAAAGCCTACTCATCCTCTGCAACACCTATTATATATGGTTAGAGAGCGTGGATAGATACAGAACGCATAGAACTCTTGCAGAATCCAAAGGACGAAACCTTATGTCCTACCTCCTGCATAACACAACATGAACTTAGGTAACATCACCGAACCAGAAGATAAAGCACAGTACCTTTCACATCCTGCGTTAACAGGGACATGAGGGCTTTATGCACGGCATCACGCTCCACAAATTCCTCTAAGCATGAAAGAAATCCAATATAAGAGCAGGATATTATAAGAGCTCTAAAGAGCGTATTCCCACAGTACAGACAATGCAAATCCATAATTTACCGGAAGCAAGGAGTTGCACAAGAATGTCTACGATCTTTGCAATATGTTCTGGTGTATCCTTGCAGAAAAGCGGAAGTCCCCTAATTGCTTGCACCCGGACCTGCACGATAAATTAGCATTTCAAATGAAAAATTGAGCATCATTTACAACCAAAGAACAAAGAATATAAAAAATTTTGCTGCACAAGCAAGTCTATGCAAAACTGAGAATTTTTTTAGCATAAGTAACAGAACTCCTAACGCAATGAATATTGAGGGACACTCAACCAATAGAGAAAGACGTAGATATCCGATAACTGACGTGAAACAATTTCTTTCCCTTTTCTTTTTCTTCGTTCCTTCCCCACAATTTATTAGCTACAACACGAACTAATACGTTATGAGATAGAATTACTGACCCCGAGCTCTTCTTCTTCGATCAAATCGAGATGGGTGTCGATTGCGGGGCCGGAGAGAGTGGGGAAGAACTTGAAGAACCTGGGGATGAACTGGGCGGCCAATTGCTTGGCCTTGATGCTGGACTTGGCCGTGTCGATGATACCCTGGTACTCCTTCACATTCTGCAAACAACCGAAAAGAGGAGAACGATCTCATAGAGGAACGCGAGGCAGGCTAGGGTTGTAGAAAACACTAGCAGGAAACGCAGCAAAAAAGAAAAATGATCCCATAAGGGGAAGAGGACCTGGGACTTGTCCGTGGACTCATTGAGACGCTCGACGTACTGGTAGAGCTCCTCGATATGCTTGGAGTCATCGGCGGCCGAGGAGTCAGTCATTATGGCGGAGCCGAGAGCCAAATCAAGATCGAGGTTTTGACTTGCTAAATGGTTTATGGGGGGCTCTGAATCTCTCAGCGAGGAGTACTATTCCACTAAGAAGGAAGGTAAAGATCAAGTCTTCAGGACAGGCTCCACGAAAGGGTTTGGATTTGCGTATTCGTGGCGTTAATGTAGCCCCCGCCGAGGCGAGGGTCCTATCTGCTCTTCCTCAACCGATGTCGTTTTTCAGGTTTGCCATTAAAGATTCATTATAATTATATTAAAAAAAAATTACATTTTTTTATAATTAGTATAGCAGAATTCCTCGTTAATGATATATGTACATTAATAAGTAGGTTTACAAATTTAGTAAATTCTTTTTGTAAAACTGGGATAACATTCCCTTTTTGTTTTTTCCTTTGAAAACTACTTTAGTCACAGTAAAATCTCACAAAAATAAAATCATAAACTAACTTGACATGATGTAATATATTAGATTTTACAATAAAATATATTTAATATATCATATAAAATTACGTCAATTTATAGATTTATTTTTGTAAAATCTTTTTGTTAATACAGTACTTCTCATTTGGATGAAATGTGATGTGTTGAATCTTTAGCTCCACTGCCAAGAGCCTGATGGCATATAATACGGTTCTCTAAATAGAAAATCTGGATGTGAACCCACCCACCCTCCTATGAAAAAAGAATCTTTAGCTCCAGTGACATGAGATTCAAATAACTTAGGAGCACAGGGAGTATGGTAACCACTACCTGAACTACAAGAAAGAGACAGGATATATAGAAAACTGTTCTTTTCGTTCAATTTTTTTAGCCCTTTTTATAACAGGTATAAAGGTATTATAACCTGGAAATATTTTAAGTTCCAAAAACTATGATGTCCAATGTCCTATTCCAGAAATGTAAAAACAAAAAGGGAAAACAAAATCATATCAATCGTAGCTTTTAGTGCTTAAACAAGCGAGCAAAAGTTCTTATTTTAAATCAGGGGAAAAAGAGAATACCAGAACCTTATTTTTGAAGAAAAAGGAACCGCAACAAAATCCAGAACCTTCAATGTGCTTTTACATGAAATTAACTTCCACATCTCCCACCCAGTTGCTTCTTAATATACCAAAACGTAATGCTGCAAGAAAGTTCCTGTCTATATCCTTCTCTCTCGCTCAATATTAACGTAAGTTCCTGTCTTTTGGCAAATCACAGAATGGGCATGTGTTTTTTTGTTGAACTGTTCAACCAGCTTGTACCTCACATCATTCAGATAAAAAGATTGGACAGTCTCCAAAAGCCATTTTGCCTCTGTGTCACTAAGCTTGCTGGTGAACACTACATCACCACGGATAAGCACCAAGCCCTTGCTTTCAGCAAATTCTTTGTAATAGGACATGGCGAAGTATGGAGCTGCTTGAGTTCCTCTTGCCTTGTAATCTTCAAGACCGTGAAAATGATGTGTGGCATCTGCACTGCAAGACAGCTAGTGCTTTCAAAGATGTTTTAAGAATGCTAAATGTATTATGCTTCACATATGAGGTTTGGATATTGAGATTGTTAAGTAATACGGTCCCCTTCTATAATCTAAGCCAAGAAATATGCCAGTGCAAGGTGAGATGATTTTCATACCAAGTCACCTCCCCTTCGCTTATTGTGAACTGTTTTCATGAGTTGCATCAAGTATCTGTGCAGTGATGGCAGCAGACAAAGGGGAAGTCTAACTGCTTGCAGCAGGATCTGTATGAGCAATAACGTCCACGTACAGCTCCATGAGAAGGGTGGTGGACAGATTATAATTCTCATTTAAATAACCAAAATAAACTCTATTATTTCGTTGTTGAGTCAGCTAAGGGCCACATGATAAATATAACGAAAAGAAAATGTCTATTCTATCTAATAGGTTCCTCAAGTAGAGGAACCCAAAGCAGAAGAAAAATTCTATGTACGGGCCTATTTGAGAACACAACTGCTCTCAGATATTTTCATACTACTTCATTACTATTCACAAAATATTCACTACTATTCACAAACTATTTCACTACAATTCATAGGTATTCTAAGATATGCTTAGCATCCAAACACAATTATTCCACTACTATTCGCAGATATTTTAAGACTACTAAATTAAATCTATCTTTTAGGTATAGGTGAATCTAGTGATGTGATTAATAATCTCAACTCATTTCACAGAGCATATCACTCCTCAAACAGAGTCAAGAGAACATCAAAAATCAAAGTTAATAAAGAAGGCAACGTCTAATAATTATGAAGACAATATGATATAAAGCCTGTGATTAGAAATTGTACCTTGTGCGAACATAACCACTTCCTCTCCACAAAGGAATAACAAAATACCGGCTGAATGATAGGTAAAAGTATGATTGGCAAAATATAGAAAGAGGACATACAAAAGATGTAAACATCTTTTCTTCTTTTTTCTTCAATAACTTAGAATTTAATAAAAATGTGTCAAAGGGGACAAAAACATAATCTAAAGGGATTACCAATCTGCAGCTCTTTGCTCCAATAAATAATAAAGATTTGCTCTCATAGATGCCCCAATATGGCTTCTTCCCAAGTGATACTGAAAAACACAACATCTCCAACAATAACTAATTATGGACACAAAAAAGTTCAATGTTGTTGCAATTTTGCTGCAAAATAATGAAGGATATTCAATTCACTCATAATATGCAAGTTGCCAAAAGAAATATTACCTTTCCAAAAATACAACAATAAGGTTTAATATGAAGACATAGTCCATGCAAAAGATACTCAAAATGACCATTCGTAGATTTTTACAAAGAAAAGGAATTCAATGGATAACTTCATTGAGTAATATGGGTGTTCGACAACTATAGGCTTATTCCACAAGGCACGTTCTAAGTTCGGCCAAAGAATTTAGAAAGGCTTGTAAACTTAGGAGTAATAAGAATTTCAGAGTCATGTATGCAGAGACATTTCCTCTCCCGAGAAGCAAAAGAGAAACATCTGTGGATTTTTCTAAACGTTGTATTATGGTGACACAAAAAAAGAAGTAATGACAGCAAAGAGTAGCGAGTAATGCCACAGAAAAAATCATCATATCATATTCTCTTAAAGACCCCAATTCTACAATAGAATTGTCTTGAAACAACACATTGACCAATTTGCAATAAGAACTCCTTGATATTGAAGTAGTAAGTTAGCCAGAGAGTTAATTGCCTAAATCTGGCCGAGCCCCTCCACCAGTAAGATCTAATTGGATACGCCATATAGCACATACTGACAGTTCCCATTTTAACATACTGAAAGTGTGTCTGAATCTTTTAAATCCATCTCTATAAGAGCAAGTCAATGATAATCGTATTAGATACATTTATAAGTCATAATGACAATAAGCTTGATTCTATTTGTTTCAGCCCCTCAAATGTACACACAAACAAATGCACCGATTTCTTGTAACTGGTCAAGCACCCAAACTGATCAAAGAAACTATTTTATAAGACCAAACCCCATTAAAAAATAATTTAGAACTTTTGAAAACTCAAATCCTAGGGAAAGAAAATTCAATGGAAATTTTCAGACATTACATCATCCCAAATTGAAGGGTGTCCTCGGGTGAGCGATCCTTCTTCCTCTCGACATCCATAATCGAGTCCAACGGCTTCAGTTGCAATGGCGTGAACCCGGTGGCAAACCTTGATGTCCTACAGAAACCAAGCGAGCCCCATTTCACAAAGCCGCCCGGGAGCGCTCTCTCCTGCAGTTTTTGGAGATTTTCTTGTAGAGATAAGGCACTGAAAAAATGTTTCGGAAAAACACAGGCTGATGAAGCATGGCTAAGTAGTGTTGTTGAAGAAGAAGAAGAAGAAGTTATGATTCTCAAAATCCCTAATGTTAAACGTTGCATATTCAGACTCCAAATGTAAAATTTGATAGGTATGAACTAATTTTTAAACCTTCAAAGCCTAGAGTTTGAAACTAGCATATGATGCTTTCAAAGATGACTGAATGCGAGTCGGGGTTCAGACGGCTGAGCCCAGATGAGTTAGGTCTCATATCCGATCTGTGACTGAGACTCTTCATCCCTAGGGTAGCTAAGTCGAAGAAGACAACAAGGGATGGGTACCTGTTGAGGAATTTTATCAAGCGGATGGAGTCCAATAGTCGATACATTGTAACTACGGATGATGAGACTTGAGTCGGGACCGAACGCAGAGAACCTGGGAAGAAAAGGAGGCAGATAGAGATTGGGCCACCGGCCCAGCAGTAGGACAAAGACTGGACTTCGTGCTGAAAAGGCAACTGGGTTGGACTTTTAAATTTTCATTTTGAAGCCTATATTTCATGAGGCCACGCCCATATACTGTACTATTTTTTTCAGCTATGCCTTTATTTCTGTAGGTTTTTTCCAGGAGCAATGCTATACAATTTTTTAACTTCCACGTATCATTTTTTTTCAAATTTTTAATATTGTTTTAAATTTTATTTTTTAATTTACTCTTCTTAAATTAATTTAATTCTTCTATTCATTATTCACGTATTAAATATTTGATAAAATAAAAAATAAAAATAAAAATATGGTATGCGAAAATTGTGTAAATAATAAGAAATTGTATAAATTTTTTCTTTTTCTAGACATTTTTTACGCGTTTTCTATACATTTTTTACCTATGCGTTTTGTATGCATTTTTGTACGTTTTTTACTTGTGCATTTTTATGCATTTTTTCTGTACGTTTTTTATGTACATATTTTATGCATTTTTTGTACGTTTTTACCTGTGCATCTTTTATACGTTTTTTGTAAGTTTTTTTACGTGTACGTTTTCTGTATTTTTATACGTTTACTTTTTTACCTATACGTTTTTTCATGCGTTTTTGTACGTTTTTCTGTACGTTGTTTCATGCATTTTTCTGTACTTTTTTTTTGTGCATTTTTATGCCTTTTTTCAATACGTTTTTTACCTGTGCATTTTTATACGTCTTTTGTGTTTTTTATGCATTTTTTGTACTTTTTTTACCTGTACTTTTTTCTGTACGTTTTTTCCCTGTACTTATGTATTTTTTTCTGTACGTCTTTGCTATGCATTTTTTAATGCGCTTTTTTTGTACGTTTTTTTACCTACGCATTTTTTTAATTGTACGTTTTTTACCCGTGCGTTTTTTCTATGTATTTTTTTATGATTTTTTCCTGTACGTTTTTTTTTTAACTGTGGGCTTTTTTTGTGCCTTTTTTGTACGTTTTTTTACCTGTGAGTTTTTTTGTGCATTTTTTTCTATACGATGTTTTACCCGCGTTTTGTCTGTACATTTTTTTATGCGTTTTCTTACTGGCCGTTTTTTTATCCGCATTTTTTTACTGAATTTTTGCTGTTGGCTTTTTTCTCCTCATTTTTCATGTTGAAAAAGAGAGCAACAAAATTTTTTAAAAAAAATGAATAAAATCAAACCATACAAGGAATAGAACTATCCGGTGAGCCACACTTTATGCAAGTCTCGGTTGATACACAAATCACAAACAAATTCACAAGTCAAAAATCATATGAAGAAAAGTAGTAATTTTGTAAAAATCACCATGCGTGGTTCTCACACATCATCCACATCTGTGCTTGATCCTCATGCGCCATCTTTTCCAACAACTCTTCTTGACATACGCGCTAAATCACTGAACTCGCCACTACTAGACCTTTTAGATTTGACTTTTATAGCTGAAAAGAGACAATTGTATTGCATTCATGGGCCATAACAAATTCGAATGTTTACAAAAAAATTTTAAAACTATAATCTATCTTTTTTTACATCTATCTTACTGCTTTATTTTTTAGTTTCTTTATTGTTAATAAAAAAAAAATCGTTTCTCAAATGTTTTTTTGCAGAGGTTGAGTCATCTCTTTTTATAAATGATAAGTTTGAGTCTTTGTTTAAGCAAATAATATTGTCTCTTGGACATTTTTCTTTAGAAAGTATCAACAATAATAAAGATGAGACCAATCACAAAATGAAATAGTGTACTGGTTGAGCTCCAAATGCATTATTTTAGTTTATAATGTTATATTTGGTATGATTACATCCCAAAATGTATTCATTCATGGATATAAGTTTATCTAATAAATGAATGATATCAATTTTCCTTAAAAAAAACTATCCATTGAGCCAAATAAGATAAAACCATAGAAGACACTATGGCCGTGCACATCTCCAAATCGAGGGATTTGCTGGAGCTCATCCAACACTATTGGAGTTGGAGGGGACCAAGGAGCTGTAAACGTGACTCTTGCATAAGGAAGGCAAAGTGGCACAAGATTTTGAAATTCTGATTCGAGTTGTTAAGGGAATAACATGTTTTTTATTTCTTGAAAGATAGGAAATAACATGTTATCTATTAAAGTAGTGATACGTATATTTACACTATTACTTATAATTTTACTTACAAAATTCATTCTATTAGTTTTTTTAAAAAAATTAAAATTTTGAATTTCAAATTTATGATATTCATTATATCAATAATTAATGTGTGGAAAAATAATTTTCTTGTAAGTTTTTCTTAAATACATCTTGATCTAGCATTTGGGGGCCTAAGTCATGTGAGCCGACCAGTATTATTCATGTGCAATGGGTGGACACCCATTCGCTTTGTCATCAACAGCTTTGTAGGTTTGGATAGTAAGATGAAAATTTTTTATTTTAGAAGAAAGTTTAAACTATTATTTTTTAATATTATTATTGTCTTATAATTTGAAAAGTAGAATTAGGATTTGCAAAAATTAAATTATTTATTATATTTTGTATGAAGATTTGAAAAAGTTGTAATAATGAGATAAAAATTTTGTGTCTCATCCTACTTGCCGTACCTGCCATTTTTTTATTATGATCCAAACCCACTTGATCGGCAATCTAAGCCACCTAGCATTTTCTCTATTTTATAGGCTCCTAAAATACTTCTTAAATGGATGAATGTTTTTTCTCAAACCCAAGAGTGTAAGACCCAAATAGAAAACAACTTCTGAAAACCAAGAACCTTAAAATGTCGGTTTAAATCTAAAATGATAAAATTTAAGAAGAAGAATATTGATATTCAATGAATTCAGAAAAAGTTCAATTTTTCAAATGTTAATAAGGTGGGAAATGGAATATTGATCTATCATAAAAATTAGAATGACAGTAACACATTCTGAAGTGTGTAGATTGCCAATGCAAGAGCTTTTTGTATTTTCATACCTTTTCTCCCATCTGTTTTAATGCAAGGAATGAGGACAGAGTAACATGGTCCACCAGCTTTTACTATTCACACGGCAAAAAGCTTACTCATCCACTTATTATTAATGCTGACTTTATGTGGTAAAGTAAATAAGCAATTCATCTTCCGCCCGCGTATGTCTATTATATTTCTTTATTGCCTGGTTGTAGTGGGCGCTCACTCTATCCCCACAGGCACCAGTACTTCTGCACTGCATTCTATTTCTGCAATCAAAATCAGTAGCATTTATTCAATGCCTTTAATCTGTTTGTCAAAACTCCCATTGTGCACTAGGAGTGAAAACTATCATTAATGTCTCTCACATAATACATTCTTTAAAACTTTTTTTGTGGGCCATGTAATAAGATGCCTTGCTACTCTCTGGATCATAAGTTGGTGTTCAATCAAGAGTGATTGAACATGATTATCAATTGTCCATACCCGTGAGTGACCTCATATCCTAAAGATATATAGTTTCCTATAATCTGATAATCAAGAATAAGCATCTAGATATCAGACCCCACGTTTGATTTGAGTAAAAGCACCCCATTTATGCAACCAATTCACATTCGTAGCCAAGGCCTTTCTGTGTCTTTAATTTGGCTCTTTCTCCATTTTCATCATCATGTTTTTCTTCCTCGCCGTGTTTGTTCTTCTACAACTGCATCTCTCTCTCACTCACACACACCCCAGATAAATATATATATATATATATATATATGTACATGTATATATTATGTTTAACCCCATGTTTCAAACTTTAGGGCCTTACGGGTATTGATTCTCTATTTTTATAGACGGCAATTTGTCCCTAACAAACTTTCTCACCTGGTCTTAAATGTTTTATATTCTCTTACTATTCATCCTTTGTCCTAAGCTGCCCCACAGTCCAGACCATGTCTGTCTCTTCTTCTTCTTCTTCTTCCTCTTCTTCTTCTTCTTCTTCTTGTGTCTTTGTTTTCACTTGTTTGCTCATCATTTGCTTGATTACCCTCCACATCACAATGTGTGCAGCCAACCCCAAAAATACCACTCGCAGTCCCCGCCAACTCTCCATTGACTATTACGCCAAAGCATGCCCTCAACTTGAGCAGCTCGTTGGGTCCGTCACCAGCCAACAGTTCAAAGACGAACCAGTTTCTGGGCCTGCTACCATTCGCCTCTTCTTCCATGACTGCTTCGTAGAAGTAAGCATAATTCCAAGGAATGCATTGGTTTCGCAGGCATGCCCGATGCCCATTTTAGATGTTAGCATAGCATATCATATCATGATCTAGCACGCACCATTGCTCTGATGCATCTTAGATAACATGCATTTAATTCATGTTCATTAAATGCATTTCAAGTTTTTTTACCAGACATATCACTTTCAGTTTTTTCTATTATTATTTTGTCTCAATTTTTGCTTGAAGGGCTGTGATGCATCAATACTGATATCATCCAAGCCGGGAAGCAAAATGTTGGCGGAGAAGGATGCAGAGGATAACAGGGACCTAAGAGGGGAGGGATTTGAGACCATTAGGAAGGCCAAAACCTTAGTGGAGAGCAGGTGCCCTGGTATTGTATCCTGTGCAGACATTCTAGCAATTGCAGCCAGAGACTATGTGCATTTGGTCAGTGCCTGCCTTTTTTCCACCTTCTTTGTTCTTTAATTATTTTTTTACAATCTCAAATTATGGGGAGTTGAATAGTTAAAACGCTAACAAGGAGGCAATTTACATCCTTTATGACGCTTCATCATTATGAAGTGCTACGCCCCTTGATTCCAAAATGTTGGTAGTGGAACCAAATATGGTCCCCAAGAACTGGTAACAACTTAGTTAATGCTCTTAGATGGCCTGTGAAGCATGTGCGTCCACTTGAGAAATACAAAGCACACCAATGAGCTACTCTGTCAAAGAATCAGAACTTCTCGTCATCCATTAGAGAAAAAGGTCTATAACTAAAATTTGCGTGATAAAAGAACTGAACAATTATATAAATATATATGTATATATATATATAAATGCCTCTAATGGTAGCACATAAGGCAACAATATCTCTTGCGTTTCTTTTTTCCTTTTTTATTTTTCACTTTCTTATTCAGAGTAGTTGTCACTACATGTTTTTTCCTATTGATGCTGCCGAAATAGAAAGATTGAGAGCAGGGTCATTTAGTCCTTTATCTGCAGAACAAGTAAGCCTGCCACTGGATCAACAGAGTTCCATGTGCCTAACTTGTCGTTATGTTTATTTGTCCTACATTGATCTTGGTTATAACATCTTGGGTCTCCAAAACTTGTGTCAGTCGTTATGAAAGTCAAGATCGATTATTTCGTCCTTAGGAAACAGTCCAGGCCATCTTTACTGGCTTTGAAACCATCTGTTTGTCAGTTAATAGGGACAAAGTTGTATCATGTAAATATGTTAGACTCTGTCCAATTTGGGGAATTTCTAAACTATTCAGTTTGCTCTCTGGGAGCTAATGGTTTGTTGGGTCTGATTTATGTGCCAAGCTACATTTCAAATTTTGGTTTTAAAATGTGGGTGCTTGATTGGTTGAGTAGTTGAAGCCTCCTGTTATTAAAAAGAGACTTAAAAGTTGGAATCTCACTTAAACAGGATAGTACATTTTAGAGGATTAGAATTCCTAGTAATCATCTGTTCTAAAAATTTTCCCTAATTATGACACTGCAATGTGCTACATTAAAGATTGTAGGATTCATATACTACGTTGCAGGCCGGAGGTCCGTATTACCAAGTGAAAAAAGGAAGGTGGGATGGAAGAAGATCAATGGCATCAAGTGTAGCCTCCAACATCCCACGAGCAAATTCCACAGTGGATCAGCTGCTCAAGCTCTTCAGCTCAAAAGGGCTAACTCTAGAAGATCTGGTGGTCCTCTCGGGTGCACATACAATGGGATTTGCACACTGTGACAACTTTGTGAGCAGGCTGTATGACTATCATGGCACAAAGCAGCCTGACCCAGCCATCGATCCAAGGCTCCTCAAGGCACTGAGAATGTCATGCCCCCATTCTGGTGGCAACACAGACATTGTAGCACCCTTTGATGTTACCACCCCATTCTTGTTCGACCACGCTTACTATGGCAATTTGGTATCTAAATTAGGCTTGCTAGCCTCGGACCAAGCTTTATTTTTGGACCCAAGGACCAAACCACTGGTTCAGAATTTGGCAAAGGATAAGCATAATTTTTTCCAGGCATTTGCAGAAGCTATGGAGAAAATGGGTTCAATTGGTGTGAAGAGGGGAAGAAGACATGGAGAGAAAAGAAAAGACTGTAGTATGCATATCTCTTGATGGCTGTGTTTTTCTTTTTAATTTTTTTTTTTTTTAATTTTATGTGTTTGGGTCCATTTTCGGTTCAATTTGATGACCACATTAATTCAGAACACTTTTTGTATCCTATTTCTGAAGTTCATTCTAGATACAATTTCCAAATATTATATCTTCATGGAAAATAATTCACGATCAAAGTTACATTTTTCTTTGTAATTAACTGGAAAAAAAATACATTTTCTTTCCTCTTTATCAGTTAGTATATGTTAAATTAAAATAAAAAGAATTTCGCATTTAAAAAGTCTTAAAAATATGTTACTCTTCTAGTTGGTAGCTTCTGTTGGGTTTTTTTAATTTTTTTAATTTAATGATTAAATAAATATTTTTTTAATAATATTATAACTTTTTTAAAATATTTAAAATATTATAAAAAAAATTAAAAAAAAAAACATACAAA
Source organism: Carya cathayensis (assembly GCA_011037825.1). Lineage (NCBI taxonomy): Eukaryota > Viridiplantae > Streptophyta > Magnoliopsida > Fagales > Juglandaceae > Carya > Carya cathayensis. Next base: position 102,055 of record QGSO01000688.1, read on the forward strand.
ATGAAGCTACAGCCCCCGCTGCGGAGTGCAGAGCCACCCAATTAATTAAAGAAAAGAATATGTACGCCGGCTCTGCCTTGCCTTCCTTTTCAACTAGACCCACCATCAACACCACAAGGCTGGCTACTTGCAGTAGGAAAGCCCATCCGATCAGAGCAATGAGAGCCGTCGTTCAGCGTGTTGCCTCAGCAAGCGTCGAGGTCACTCTCTCTCTTTTCTGTCTCTGTCTCTGTCTCTGTCTCTCTTACCTTGCTTCACTGGCTCATAATAGCATTTCTTCAGGTCGAGGGGCGCATCGTATCAGAAATTGGTCCCGGTCTGCTCGTCCTCGTCGGAATCCACGAGTCAGATTCCGATGCCGATGCAGACTACATGTATGTGTGTAAACACCCCCTCCCCCCCATTTCTCTGTTATCTCTATCTCCACACATATATTTAATCAATTTGTTCTTTAAAGTTAATTTCAATTCTGGTGCGAATTCATGAACTGATTTGTGCAGCTGTAGAAAGGTCCTGAATATGAGGTTATTTCCTAATGAGAATACCGGCCGAGGATGGGACCAAAATGTAGTTTCAGCTCTCTTTTCCTTTCTTTCTTTTTCTTCCGTATGCTGCATATAATTTAACTGCTACTGAAACGTTCATTTATTTAATTCAAAATTAAAGGTCCTTCTTTTATAATAATTTAAACTGCAGGTAATGCAGAGAAATTATGAAGTTCTTCTAGGTAATCTGGGAAATTTCAATTGTTTTCTTTAATTTTAGCTAGTGTATTGCTAAAATATAGAGGGAGAATAATGTTATGGTGTTTGACAGTGAGTCAGTTTACATTGTATGGAATCTTGAAGGGTAACAAGCCGGACTTTCACGTCGCAATGCCGCCCCAGACCGCAAAGCCCTTCTATGCGTCTCTAGTAGAGAGGTTTCAGAAATCCTATAATCCAGACGCCATAAAAGGTTGATGTTGCTTATTTTCTTTACTTTTGTTTTCTTGATGTTAACGTTATTCTCGTGTGGGTAGCACCGAGTATATCCTTAGAATCACATTAGTGAATATGGTGTGTTTTTTTGTCCGATTTGTATTAGTGTTGACACTTTGCTTCGTAACATGTCAAAATATGCTGCTCGATGTGTAAGAATCGCAAGTTTGGCTGCAATACATATTTGCAATATGCCCTGACCTTAGCATACGTTTCAAGCCGTTTCACCTTGTTATGAAACACAAGCTAGGCATATCTATATCAAAAATGAAATCAAAGTTTTGTTCTGATGCGTTTTGATACTGTGCAACTGTTGATCTAGTTGATGAAGTCTATGATGGTTCATCATGGTTCCAACAAGGTGTATGATCAATATCCCACATTTTTTATTCGTACCTCTATTTTAGCAGCCCTACTGAGGATAAAATAATCGAAGCTTGTGGATACAATTGTTTCGACGTGTGTTGATTATATTCATCGTTACTAGAAAGCAATTTCCCATTGATTATTTTACATCAATGGTTTTCGTTTGCTGTATTGGGGAATATGCTAAGACTGTTAGCGGAGGTTAATATTTGCATGATAGATATAGTTACTTATGTTAGCTGGAAAGTTTGTTTATGGGCTGACCTTTTTCTGAAATCTTATGAGAAACTTCTTAGGGACTTGCCCGGAAACAGTAGATAACAATTTTTGTGGTTCCTGTCGTCTCCCATGATTGTTCCTCAAAGCAAGCATGCACCAGTTTCAATATTCCTACTACACTATGAGGCCTTTCAATGTAGCTATGCTCTAACTACACGACTGTAATTAACATTTTGCTGTGCTAAAAAGTAGATGCGGTCATGTTTGATTTTTCTTATTGTTCTTTTCAATTTTGTGATTGTAGATGGCGTATTTGGAGCGATGATGAAGGTAATACAATATCAATTCCTTTCTTTCTTGTTTATTCCAACTATTGTTTCAAATGTTTTATTTAGAGCCCCACTTAGCTTTCGATTTCTCCAATGGCATACAGGTCAGTTTGGTTAATGATGGACCAGTCACTATGCAGCTAGACTCACAATCCCCAAAGTGAGTACTACCTACCGCAATGAGCTTAGCAGCTGCATTTGATTCACTTCTCCTCATTGTACTGATTACTTTTTTAATTACAATTGCTTAACTTGAAGAGCTGTAACAATTTCAGGAATTCAAATGATGCAGTAGAAGAATCATAATGACAGATTATTCTTGGATTGTGTTTCTTAGTTTTCTTATATGCTGCAGTACTTGGCAAGTAGTTTAGCAGGATGTAAGACATGATTTATTAATTATAAGCTCTTCATCTGTTGCCGTGATCTCTCTCTCTCTCTCTCTCTCTCTCTCTCTCTCTCTCTCTCTCTATAAATCTTAGTCAATCCATTTTATTTGGGTGATGATTGATGAAATTGATGCCAAAAATAAGAGTATATGTTAGGGAATAGACACACGGGGATAAAAAACACAAGTTGGCACGTAAGCATGACGGACCAAAAATATGTACAGGGGGGATGAAAACAGTAAAAAGAATGAGAGAACTTCTTGAACTTGTGTTTTTTTACAAAATGGGCAGTGTAATGAAAGCGGAAAGCCCCATGAAAATATGCTTGCTGATAATTCAGGTTGTCCGCAGCACGTCATCCCTCAGGAGTCAAATGTTCCAGGCTCCTATGACTTTGTGGAGAGGATTGTTGCCGCTGTAAACAGTGCTTCTTTTCCAAATGACAAAACCTCCATGTTCCTACACCATACCAATTAATTAACACGAAGCATGGTACTGAAAAAGTCCACATTTGTACAGTCAAGATACTTTCATGCATGGACAGCAGACCCTTTTGGTATCTATGAACAAAAATGATTTGATTGAAGGGATATGTAATCCTCGTGATATCCTCAGTTTCCTGATGTTCATGTTTAAGGTGTTGGGCTCCCATATTTGTTTGATGATCCCACTACCCAAATGTGATCAAACAGGAAGTATATGACCAAACTAATTTTTTGCAGTAATTGAAAAGGATACAAAAATTGGGATTCCAGTAATATTCAGTAACTACGGTCAAATCGCAAAAGGTCTGAATTTGTATGCCCGACATCATGTAACATGCCTGTCTTAAGGCCGAGGTTTAATTACTTAATGCTTGCTTATCAGATAACCACAGTACTATAGGACATAAGGAGAAACTCAGCAAAAGAGAACAAGCAAAAGTAAGTTAAACTCAAGGGGATCCTCTATCCCCCTATTTTTTTCTGCTTTGTGCTGAAGGATTGGTTGCTTTATTGAAGAATGCTGCACATGATGGCTGTTTAAAGGGTATTCAGATATGTAGGGGTTGCCCATGTATCAATAATCTCTTCTTCGTTGATGATTGTATTTTATTTTGTCGAGCTACACTTGAATATAACATCCAGATTCAGTCTTTGTAGCGGCAGTATGAGGCCTCTGGACAGCAGGTTAATAGGGTTAAAACCTCAATGTGTTTCAGCAAAAATACAGCAACTGAGGTTTGGGCTAGTATCTTGGGAGTATGGCAGGTGGATAGAGATGTTGCCCATGATAAGTATTTGGGATTGCCATCTTTTATTGGTCGATCAAAGAAACAGGTTTTCAATGGTATTAAGGATTGGGTATGAAAGAAATTACAAGGATGTAAAGTAAAAATACCGTCAAAGTCAGGGAAGGAGATCCTAATTAAAGCTGTTGCCCAATCAATTCCAGCCTACTCTATGAGTTGTTTCAAACTTCCTACTAGTTTATGTAAGGATCTAGAGCAGTTAATGGCACACTTTAGGTTGGGGCAGAAGTCTGATGAAAGAAGAATACATTGGATGTGTTGGACTAAATTGTGTAAATCTAAGTTTGATGGGGGGATGGGTTTTTGTTGTTTGGAAGACTTTAATCTTGCTTTACTTGCAAAACAAGGTTGGAGATTGATTCATCATACAAATTCTCTGTTTTATAAGGTTTTTAAAGCAAAGTATTTCCCTCATTCTTCTTTCCTTGATTCTACATTGGGTCATCATTCTTCGGATACTTGGAGGGGGATAAACCAAGCTAAATGGATCCTGCAACAAGGCTGTAAATGGAGAGTAGGAAATGGTCAGCAAATTAAACTTTGGCAAGATCGTTGGCTAGAGATAGATGTCTTCAATGGCAACAACCACCACTTGATAGTGTCAAATTAAATGTGGATGGAGCACTGTTTTCTGCGCTGAATAAATCAGTTGTGGGTGCTGTTTTACACAATCATTCCGGTTCTGTTTTAATGGCAGTGTGTAATGTGTACAAGGAGAGTGTTCTGTTGAAACTATTGAAGCTCTTGCTATTTTAAGGGGGTTGCAATTTATTTCTCATATGGGTTTTCCAAGTTTAATAGTTGAGACGGATTCACAAACCATCGTTGAAATGCTGAATGCTGAGGAGGATATTAGGAGTTTGGCTATGGATTTTCAAGCTGTTGAGTTCTGTCATACCCCTCATGAAGCAAATTCTGTAGCACATACTTCGCTAGAATTTGTAGACATGTGGAGGATACCAGATTGTGGTGGCATTCTATTCCTGATATTATTAGGCAGTGTGATACTCTTGAGATGTATAGGTAACTGTCCCTAAATATATGCTTGCTGATGAATGAAGTTTGTTTCAGTTATCAAAAAAAAAAAAAAAAAGTTAAACTGCTGAATGCTGATGAGCTTACTCGTCTACTCTTCTCAAACTATTGAAAGCAGAGATCATATTCTCGCATATCTCCACAAGAGGGTTGTCTCTCACATCTTCCTTGGAATCTGGGTCACCTAGAGCAGGACATTTTCCGGACGAGAGAAACAAATGAGCCTGAAAGAGAGTGAAACATAAATAGAAAGATAAATATGGTAGAGGTTACTACTGAATGAAGATACAATTGATCAATATTTCAAAACAGGGAAATTTCAAGGCAAGGAAATTAGCTGTCAGCATGGTGAGGCAAGTGTCAAGGCATAAGGCATAAACCTTGTTATATATATCGTGGTTTAATGTCAAGAGATGCGGAAAAATAAATCATATAAACATATGCTGTAATGACATATATGACAAATAATGACTAATGCAGTAAAACAGAGTGCATCAGAGCTAATAGCCCACAGCTTCGAGAATCAAGGAATGGAAAGAAAAAAAAAAAAAAAAAGAAAGAAAGTAACGAACAACATCACTCAAGATTAATCATTATCTACTTAACTAGGTTACCAGATATTGTTTGAAAAACAAAAAAGATCACCTTAAAAGCATGTGCCAAGAGCAACTGAATTACTTCAATACCAATCTTTTTTATAATGCTTTTCGTACTTGTAGTACTTGAAAAGCACTTCAAGGTTCCACTTAACGTTGCATCATCCGTAGAACCATTTGATCTCCGAGTGCGGACAGGAGGCTGGCGAAAATGAAATATAATTAACCTATGAAGATATTTTATAGTGGGAGATACTTGCTGTATTGCAGCCATAACTATGTCAAAGACTTAAGGACGATATAAGGTTGAATACCTTAGATATAAATCTTTGGGACAATTGAAATCATGGAACAATAATCCTGACTACATACCTTAGGCGTGTATTTCCAGATATACTGCAAGATTATTTCCAGCTTCCATTTTGGGTCATTGAAGACCTGCAAACCATCCTCATTGTTGGCACAAACATGGAAAAAGATCTAGGCGTTCTTAATCACCAGAAACTGAGGAAGCATGGGCCTTTTACAAACTCAAAGCAAATACTAAAGATGCAGTAAATGAATACCTGGAGAAATGGGGAAAGAATCTCATCATTGTAAGTTAGTTCATCTAGAATTACCTCTACCAGTGGGGTTCTGCACCAGATTGCAGTAACACATTCATCTATCAACAAACATATAAAACAAACACGTGCGCAGTGCACTGCACAACTCCCGCAGACACAAACTCATGCCAAAACTTTCACCATATAAGAAACTTAACCTCACACCATCGGCTCTGGTAGTATAACCTTGCATATCGGCTTCCTTCTTCGACATATCAAGCTCCATAATCTATAAGGTTGACAATATTAGAGATCATGATGAGACTGGTTCAAACTGCTCTAACGAAATGATAATGAGGAAATTACCAGGGTCAGAAGTTTCTGCATTGCAATGCAAGTATTATTTCCTATTTCAGGAAAAGCAACTGCCACAGCAGGATCACAATTATCAGATGGCTTTGCCACAGAAGTCTCCACATACATTGGATCATTACTGAACGTAGATTGGAGTTGATACAGTCCACACATAACAGTCAAGCAATCCCTCACTAAGACTTTGTAGTTTGATTTTCTTGACCCCTGCAATTAAACAAGAAATAGTGCCCCCAAGGAACTGGCATTAGGAAGTTAAATCCGAGAGCAAGCAAAACAACACAAGAGCCATGTATAAAAATCACTTGATGACTATGTATTAATAATGGAAGACATAAAATCCCCTAACGTTCATGGCTTGAAGGACAAGAGTATACCAGAAGCATGTTGAGCAAAGATTCCCTCAGAAGGGTCCAGTTCATAGTTTCTGCAGTACAAAAATTAACTGCATAAACCGTCCAAAGATGAAAGGCATAAAAACAATGATATCAGCTTACCTCCACTTTTACGAGGTAGCATATCTCCTTCTAAAACATTCAAAAGATACTGGAACACCAACATGCTCCCCAAGAACTGCAAAAAGAATTAAGCATGAATTAAGAACGTAGGAAACTTGTGCAAAATCAAAATGATAAACTATTGGCATTGAATAGCAATAACCTAGCAGATATTAAAAACTCAATGAAAGAATGGCATTTTTTTCTTTTTTTGGTAAGTAGAACAGCATAAAACACTTATAGTATATATTAAAAAAAAAAAAAAAAATTCCCTTACTTCTAAAAAAATAATTTTGCAGATTTTGTATTCGGGATGGAGCTGCTATAAGTATACTCTAAGCAGACAAGGAATTACAGGTCAAGAAATCTAAATCAAAAGATAATATCAGGTCGAGAAATCTAAAAGCGATATGGGGAGCTAAACTTGTTTGGCTTCTCTATAATCAATTAGGACCAAATACTTCACGCCCTTTCAAAAAACTCAGAAAATAAATATACCAACCTTCGTGTCTAATGTTTTAAAATTTGCATCACGAGCCACTTCAGCAAGGTCTTGTATAAGAAGATGAAAACCCTGAGGTTGGCAGAGACAATGAAATGAATGCTGAATTGCAATCAAGTTCAACAAATCAAACCCACTAGAAAATATAAAGTAGAAATCAGAACATCATCCATCACTCTGCGACTATGTTCTACGAAGCCCTCTAGCTTCCTCCTCACATGGAAAAAGTCTATGCACTTACATAATGCAAAAACCTGCTATACAATTAAATGGAAGCATGCCTTTGATATTCATTAGTAATTTATTGCTAGACACTAAGGCCCCATTCGGATGTTGAGATGGTCTCATCTCATTCCATCTCATCTCATCTCAACTCAACATCCAAACACCGCTCAAACACAAATACTTTTCAATTTCAAATCTTAACTTTTTCATCTAATCATTAGCTAATCGTTACAAACTTTCTCAAACTTCCAAACAAAACACAAAAAACAATTCAGCTTTTTTAAATCATAAAACAAAAATTATATTAAAAAATTATATTATAACAATAATTTAACTTTATAATGTTTTTATTTAACTTTTTCTCTTTTCTTTCCCAAAACCCCATAAAACATCTTAACTCAAAGCATTTCAATACTATTCACAAACCATTTTACTATCATTCACAGATTTTTCATCTCAACTAATCTCATCTCAACATCCAAATGAGGTCTAAGGTGTGGTTTAGAACATCCTTCGGCAGGTGATTTGATCCCTTAAGTTAAAATTACATAAAATATAAAAGAAAAACAAATTAAAGGAAGCATTTAGACAGAGCCAAGAACAACAGATAGTACTCACAGAAGAATCAAATGGTCCACCCGAGTTTTTGTCAGCCACTTCCTTCTCGCTACTACTGGTACCTAAGTCAGCAACAAATGGCGACCAAGCCTAAAAGCAAACGGAAAAGGACATTGATTATCGAGCAAGATGTTTGAATTGAAGCAGCATATGTGTTATACCAAAAGGATGAGGAAACACATTAAGTAGTCATATCTATATCCTACCTCTTTAACCAGGACAAGTTCAAGCGGAGCACTAGAGGATGATTTGGATCTATCTGGACTTGATAAATACAGCCGAGGGTAACGCTGCGTTGAAAAAGAAAATCACATCAGAATGGAAATTATCAGAATAATTGAGCACCAGCAAATGTAAATTTAAACTGAATTAAATTAAAGGGGTCGATTAAACACCTTATCTAATTCATTCAAAAGCTGGAAACTTGGCATAATCAGTTCTAAAGATTTGCCAACCCTCAAGATCCGGAACACCGCTGCACACATTTTGCTTCACAACCAAATTCGTACCAAAAAAAAAAAAGTGGTCATTTAGATAAAGACGAACATAACACATTAATCTGTGATTTTCTTTTCCTGAAAATAAGTTATAAATTCCCAATCACATTGATTGGCATATTTGCAAGTAAATATACCATATCCTTACCATAAAAAAGATGAGATGACGGTTAGTGCTATAAGGCTTCTTAGATTAGTAAACTGATAAAAATAGTCAGTTGAGAAAAGAAATAACGATGATAACTAACACGCATGGACAGACAAAGACAATTACTTAGTTGGGGCTATTCCACTTTCAGGAACAATCGATGCAGCGCGAACAGCTTCCAGAAAAGCAATCCCTATGCATCAATCAACATAATGAAGAGACATAAAATGTATGAAATGTAGGAAAAGTTCATAAATTCAAATTCCAATTTAAGAATCTCCTATAAGAATCCCCACACTGTTTATCAGCAGTTCCAGTTGCGTTCGACCTTCCGATTTCCGGGAACCAGAACGACAAGAAAGTAAAATCTAAAACTTTTACTTCCCTTTTATTTTGCTGCGGTTATTTCGGAAACCAAACAGAGAATAAATAAGGAAAGAGCAAATCAAATAACTAACGTACTATCATCGTTGGCGTCCCGAGTCTCTTTAGTCTCAGAGGCGTCGAGAATAGCCAAGATGTTCTCTTCAATTCCGCCTCTGCCGATAGAATTCTCCATCTCCCACTTATCTGTCCGCTGAAGAAAATAAAAATCACGCCCTAAAATTAGTTCTCCGTAGTAGCATAGCAAATACAGATGAAAATGGCGGAAATATTAAATAAAGAATTAATTGTTTTATTTTCCCGCCAAATTAGAGATCCCACACTAACGATTAGAGCACTCCCAATAGATTCTTCATTCTATCCTTTAAAATATATCATCAAAATTTATTTTTTTTTATTTTATATATTAATTTTTAAAATAAACTATACATCAATTTATCTATTTTTTCTTCATATCATTTAAATATTATATTTTTTAATTTATTTTATTCATTTCAAATAAAGTAAAATGTAGAAAGTAGATAAAGAAATGAATAAAGAGTAAAATGTAGAAATAAAAATGAATTGAATATTTATACATGTGTGAACAGTATTCTATAAATGTGAATGAGGTACTGTAGCAAACTGTATATTAAAAATAAAATACATAATCCATTATATGGCTATTTTGAACTGTTTTCTTTAAATTTTAGAAAAATATGAAATTTACATAACCCATTGAGAGTGCTCTTGAGTATTATTAATAGATTATGCAAATTTTGATGAATGTAAGATAAATTTAAATTTTGACTATTCCATTTACATAAATATCCACATTGGAATATCTATTTTTATTATTATATAACAATAAAGTAATATAAGATGAATTTGAATTTGATCATTTCATATCAAATCTCTACATTAGATTATCTATTTATTTATTATAATTTATTTATTATATAGTAATGAGTAATTAATAATTTAAAAAATATTTAATTTTTGTAATTATTAATTTATTTTATTTTATCATATTTTAATTATCTATTATTATTATTATATTTTATTTTATTATGTTTTACTATTTAATTTAAAGAAACTGATGAAAGTTTGTAAATATAAATGAAGAGAAGAGAGAGTGTTATAAAAAAGAATCAAATAAGATTTGCTCTTTGTACAGAATAGATCAAATTTGATATTTTTCTTTAGAATACTATAGCTAAAAGCTACAAACTTTGCCAATAGTTAATCCGTTGTAAGTTTATTTTATATCAAATAGTTAAAAAGTACAAGTTAGTAGTACAAGGTTAATACTAAAAGGAAAACACTATATGTCCTGAATGAGTAGTATTCCGAAATTTTTATTTTTATTTTTTACTTAGTGATTAAATAAGTATTTTCAAATAATGTTGTGATTTTTTTTATTTTTCTTAAAAAAATTATAATGATTAAAAAAAAGTATAAAAAAAATACACTGTTCGAGACATTTTTCAGATAAAATGTTTGGTACCTGTAGCATCACTCGTACCAAAAACACTTCTAAATGGCCCCATTTTTCAGAAAAAGCTTGTAACCTTGTGCATTTGGGACTTATACTTGATCATTATTTTTAAGAGTGAGCATCAACTTAGTTCAAATCACGTTCTCCTAAATTTGGCTTTGACTTAGATTTGTACAGGCTCCAATTTGACTCCGACTAGTCAGAGCGGAATCGAATTTGGTCTTTCAATTTAGACTTTTTTTTTTAACTTCATATTTTAACCATTTAGAAAGGAATTTTTTGTTGGTTTTCAAATATCATTTTTTTAAAAAAATTAAAAACTAAAACTAAATCATTTACTACAAATTTACTTTTATACTAATATCTAATTTATTTTTATACTATAGTATCTAATTACATATAATCATACTATAGTATTATATATTATTTTTAGTGTATAATTACATGTTATTATACTATAGTATTATATGTTATTATATTATACTAGTGTCTAAGTTATTTATACACTAGACTTATTTATAGTGTCTAATTATGTGTTATTATACTTTAGTAAATTGGTATTATGTGTTATTAACTTATTATACTAGACTTATTAATTATTTCTATACTAATGTCTAATTTATTTCTATACAAGATTTAACTATAATGTCTAATTACATGTTACTATACATTAGTATTACATGTTATTATATTAATGTCTAAATTATTTATAACTTAATTATATACTAGACTTTCTAGTGTTTAATTACATGTTATTATACTCTAATAAATTAGTATGTGTTATTAACTTATCATACTAGACTTATTTAAATACTAGTGTCTAACTTATTTCTATACTTGATTATGTATGGTAATAATATGATGATGTTTACATATATTAAACTATTATTAATCTATTTATATTATAGTATAAGTATATTATTTTATAATAATTAACTCATACTAGTATATTATTAAATTTAACTATATAAGTTCTTGTTATACAACTATATAACTTTACTACTATATATGATAAATATATAGATAAATATATATTTTTATAACATATATACAATATCGAAGCCAGATTCAGAGTCGGAGATCAAAGTCAGAGCATAAAGTCGGAGTCGAATCGAATTGGGGTCGGAATGTAATGCTCCGATCGGGAGGCCCGAAGAGTTAGTTCTTATTACCTAAAATTATCTCCAGTAACACAAGAGAAAATTTTAAAACTGGTCGGTCTATTAAATTCCAAATAATAGCCCTTGAATGAGATATTGACAAATAGACTCTTTATTATAATTTCCGTGTGCTGCAAACTAGATGAAACTCATGTTTCACTTTTGACAATTCTGCTACCCGACATTACCTTCTGCTTCCACCAACCCAAATCTCAAATCAAAAATAGTAAAAAAATGAAATACATCCAACAAAAATAATGAGTCGAGGAAAACGAAAAATGGACCAGCAATGGAGCTTGGGGCTGCATCAATTTGCTGCAATTAGGTGGAAGAACCGAGCTCCGACCAGCAGTTGCCGCAACAACCCACCACCCATGTCACCACCACCATTTTCTCCATCATCGGCACCAGTTTTTGGGCTCATTTACCAATTGTTCTTATTCATGAGTTCTTCTCCATTGCATGTTATTCTGTGGACATTTATTTTGTATTTTTTATTTTTGAAGGAGCATTTGTTCATTTTCATGCTCCAGCACCTGGTTTGCCTATTAGCTTCATCATAATTTGTTCATTTGTGTATACTTATGGAGAAAAAAAAAACATTGTTCATTTGTGTGTAACTGAATATTAACTCACATTGTTTTTAGCTCATTCATAATTTCTTTAGAATTATTATTGAAATGATTCGTTGCAATCTAATTTAATAGACTTGGGAGATGAAGAACATTCAAGATTTTGAAGCAATAAGATCTAGTAAAGTTAGAAAACAAATTGTCGACGTCGATCTGAGGTTGGTAATTCATTTAATGTCATCGTAGAGATTAGAGGGGTCTGGTAAGGGGTTGACGGTGAGAACAATTCCCCGATGGTGAACCAAAAGTTTTCTCATTAAAGCTCGTGGAAGAATAAAAAGGAAATGGGAAGAAGAAGAGATGAAGATGAGAAATCGAAATGGGAAGAAGACAAGGGAAGAAGAAGAAGAGATGAAGCCGATCGAACTCAATTTGCCTGTAGTGTGAACGCAATAAAGGAGCTTTAGGATTTGGAAAAGGGGGCAAGGTTTCAATTAATTAATCATTTAGTGTAGTGTTCCCTACTTCTTTTGTGTGTGCTTGCTTATGTGAAACACTTCAATTGTATGTTGTTTATTGCTTAACAACGGACGGACCGTTGCAAAGCGGCCCTCGTTATACAATTATAAAAACTCTAGGCTACATAAAAATGTTAACTTATTTGTTCAACATAAATATCCATATTTCTCCACAGGGACATCAAAGAAATACTTTAATAAAATAAATTAAAATCTATGCAAAGACTCAAAAATATCCCTGGCTCAAAATACCAAATAATATTAAATAATCAATATACTCAATAAGACTCTCCAATAAATACTTGTATCTTTTGGCCCTTATTCCTCTATGATCCTCAAATCTTGCAAATACTTCCTACTTTTGATTTCCAGCTGAACCATCAAAATTATCTGAAAAATATTGTAGAGATAAGGGACGAGTTATCAACAACTCTGTAAACAGATAATATATATTAGTATCTAAACATGAGCATTTACAGAGTTCAGAATGCTGATCAAAGCATTTTTAATTTCAGAATGTAAAATCAGAACATGTTACCAAAAATATCAAAGTGAAAGTTCATAAATATTCTTATTCAAGAGTATCATTTGGCATTGTATAACTGAACAACATCATCATCATATCAGAGCATCATATCAAAATAAAAGGCCATGTTTAACCCCCGTAGTAGAGTTGTGCATCTGCAGATAGCCAAGCAGAACATAACTCACTCTGTCACCAAATGGTGTGCATTCAAATAGAGATTACTATTATAACCCGTGACAAGGCCGTATACCCCTATTGTTACCCATGGCATGGCCATATACCACTACTATTACCCGTGGCAAGGTCGTATACCACTACTATTACTCATAGCGGGGTCGTATATGACTATTATCACTCATGGCGGGGCTTTAACATAACAAAACAGGAACAAAATCGGATACAAAATCAGAAAGTCATGCCAAAAGCTTTTCAGATGACACATCATATCAAAACCGAGACTGATTAGATTCAAATCATTTCGACACATCATATGAAAACCGAGACTGATTAGATTCAAATCATTTCACATATTGTGAAAAACAGATTCAGAACATCTTTACATCACATGCAAAAATTTTCAGATTTCATACTCGCTATTTTTGCACAGTTCAGAAACAAAATGTCAAAAATAAACTCATGTCTACACAAGTCATGATAGAAAATACTTTCTTCTTATACAAAGTTTCATGAGTAATGCAGAACACATGACGGGGGTTGTTTTCATATTTCTTTTCAAAATATATCATGCACGTTTTTTATAAAATCAACCTCAGTCATTTCTTTTAGGCAAATTCTAACATAGGAACCCTGCTTATTTAGAGCCTGTTTGGGGTTGCGGTGGAAAGTCTAAAAAGTGCTTTAAAATGGTTTAAAGTACTTAAATGATAAAATTTACATGTTTGGTAATTTTATATAAAAGTACTTTTAAATAAAAAAAGTTAAAAAAGTACGTTTCAACAAAAGCATTATCAGAAGCACTTTGCAAAAAGTAAGTCCTATTTTTCTGCGACATGTATATTACGAAAAAATTCTCACTATTTTACCATAACGACAACACTGCCCCTCCCCTTCCCCCGCCCCCCCTCCCCCCTCTCTCTTTCTCTCTCGGACTACAAAGACCTTCACGCCTTCAACTTTCAGATAGCTGAAAATTTTCAGATGGTAATTTGTCTTCAACTTTTTTTTTTTTTTATAATACCGAATCTCAGAGAGTTAATAAATTTGAAATTTGCAGACAATAACATGACTGGAGAGATTCTAAAAAAGATAGGAAACCTCATGAACCTCTGGCAACTTGAGCGTGATTATATTGCTCTTTCACTTATGCATGGTTGAAGTTATTTTCATTCAATTATAATTACTGAAAAATCTATTAGACTATTTTCGTTATTATTTTATTGTAATATATTATTTTTATCAAGAATATACCCTTTTGTGTCATTTCTACCTCAAAAAGTGCTTTTTAAATTCGTTTCTAAACAAATCTAATATATTTGAAAGTACTTTAGACATACGGATTCCAAATAGTAAATAACTTTTTAATAGTAAAGCTTATTACGTTAAGCTCTAAGCTATAAGCCTTAAGTTAAAAGCAATATTTTCTACCACAACCCCAAACATGCACTTAGACTTTTTAGCTTTTTAAAATTTTACACAATAGTGTCAAATAAATATTAATCATCACCTACAAAAACAAATAGTCACATAACTTTCGTAAATTTCTAGTTAAACACGTACTTTGTGAATGAACTTAAAATACTTAAATAACCTATTTTAATTGCTCAAAACCTAAAATTCTCATAACCGTAAAATACCATTACTTTCCAAATTTATCGATATCCACTTAATTTTTCCGACTAAGACAATAAACCCTAAATTATTTCCTACTAGAAATCTAACTATAAAATCTTAATACTAGATCAATATAATTTAAATCCTTAAATATTTTCTGTTAAATAATTTTTTTGGGCTAAATTAAAGTGAGACGAAGCCCACTTACAATACATGTCCAATTTTAAAAGTCAAGCCCAATTTAAAACAAAACATCGCAACTTAGAATGAAATAAGAATAAGTCCATGTGAAAGCCTACCCTCTTAAAAGTATTAAGGCACTTTGGTGATGGCCACTTGAACTTATGGGTTTGTGACCCACAGTCCATCTCCAATTTAATAGTGTAGGAGTTCCCTAGATACATGAGTGGCATGAACAAGAGATTTTAGGGGCTTGCTGGGCCAGTGAAGGCAGGCAATGTGGCTAAGTTGAGATCGACGGTGGCAAGCACGACTGTAGAACATTGCGGGAGAGAGGGAGGGAGGGAGAGAGAGAGAGAGAATGATGAGAGAAACGGAGAGAGAGAACGATGAGAGAAACGGAGAAGACACTGTGAGAGAAATAGAGAAACAACACGGGGGTGACACGGTTGACGATTTCTGTAGCTTGTTTGAGTAGTTCACGCTTGTTACGTTGTGGGCTTCGAGGCTAAGCAACTGGGCAGCAGTAGATGAGCTTACTTTGTTTCCGTGTGGTGAGACAGAGGACAATGGAGGCTAAGTGTGGGCTAGTGGTGCAGGGGCAGTGTTGAGGAGTATGCAGCGGCTTGATCTCCTTGAGAAGCTGTAGTTCCGTGTAATAGGGTTGAGGAAAGGCCAAGAAGGTGCTAGGCTAGCTTATCGTGTGGGGTTACGGCGTGGAAAAACTTGACAGTGGGGTTACCTCTCGGTGGTGGTGGTATAATGCAATGTCGTCGTAGAGGAGCAAGGTGGTTCTCATGGCTGGCGGTTGAGGAGAGTAGAAGAGGATGAATGGTGGTGTAATGGCTAAACACAGTGGGACGTAGGGCTTCCTTGGCCACGCCACCACATGACTCACGGTTGTTCTTGTCGTGGTTTAGTGGCAGCAACCCTAGGCTCTAGAGGAAGAAGGTGAAGGTGCATGGAGCCTATGCATGAATATGTTTATATATATATAGTGCTGTCGTGAACCATAGTGGGAAAGTGACGTGCATGGTGTGAAGACGTGTATGGATTCTCGACTTGGTTCTCATGGGCTTGGGTTTTGGGTCAATTTTGAAAGTATTTAAGCCCACAAATTGGGTAGTGTATAGAATTAACAAATGGAATGGGCTAGGCCAGTTAGAACAATTTGAAAATATCTTCGGCTTGTCCGTATTTTTCTCATGGGTCCAGTATTTTATCAATACTAATGGACCATGATTCAAATTCTATATAAAATAAAAAATAAAAAATACAACCTTTCCCATAAATTTTTCAAGCAAATTCCCACTTGGTCTGTTAAAAAAATTTAACCTAATTATCAAACCCATACTCTACCAAAATAAATTATTTTTGGGCCTTAGCCTATTCCAATTTACTCGTTAAATCTCAAGTGGACTTTTCATACACATTAATCTAAATAAAAATTTTTGAACACAAGCTTCATGCTGGGCCGAGTGTTACACAGAATCGATCTAGCAACACATCTAACGCCGATTGAAAAATTAAAAAAGAAATATGACTTTGACTCCCTTTTTTTGGAACTGGATTTTTGAATTTTTTTTTCTCAGCCCTAATTACTCCTATATAATATATGTAAAATAAAATTTAAATATATAAAATTCTGTCCAAAAACCAGACCCAATGGATCATGTAAAACTATCTATTTTATATTCATATGCAATAAATCCACTACATATAGCAGCTAGTGTTGTCCTATAAACTTTTTTATTATTTATATATTCATTTCCTCCTTTGTTTCCTTTTACTTGATTTTCACCATCTAAGCAAATTATTTGTAAGGTTCATAATCTAAAACACCTCTATTTCATCATTTTTTAAAAATATATTAGAAATATTTTTGTAATATGATCCCTTTTTTATATTTTGATTTTATTTTTAATTGGCTTATATATTTGTATTTTGTGTTTATGGGACAGAATAATATCATACTGTATATAACAAGATATTGCAAATATCAAAATATATAAAAATATTACAAACTCGGTGATAGTTATAGGAAATATTTGACAAGAATAAAAACAATTATTTAAATAATATATAGAAAAAAAAGATAAGCTAAGCTAATAAGTGATATATTGTAAAATTCATTAGTTAAAAAAAAAAAAAGATGAGTTTTGACTATGTATAATAGAAAAAAAAATTCAACTTATCATTCCGGCCTATACTACACACTAACATGTGATTTATCATTTTTACATTTTTATTTAAACACATATATTAATGTGTAAATATGTGTGTTTAAATAAAAAGAAAAAATGATAAATTACATGTTGATATGTGGTGTAAGACGATAAATTGAATTTCTCTTAATAGAAAACAAGATAGACAAAGCTACAAACTATTAAGAGTGATCTAAAACATTATCATAATTTTTTGAGACTCGACAGTTGATCCCTACAAAGACATGTTTCAAATAATCAAAAGACAACAAACATTTACGGGAATGGTTTTCATTACTCTTTTTGTTTTATTAAGAAATAATGGTAGGCTTCCCGTTGAGAGTTATTTTAAAAAACAAATTATTTCATCATTAAGGAAATGTTTTATAATGATGTTGTAATTCTTTTAAAAAATATATTTAAAAGTATTAAAGAATTCATATAAAAAAATATTTAAAATTATACTAACGAGAGCCCCAACAAGAGCGGGAGCTCCCAGCTATAGGGTAATAAAACCGGAATTAAGAATGAATATAACAATTGTAACAGCCCGCTAAAATTATCAGTTTTGGATTCTTTCCCGACAGCAATCACATCTCTCTCGTCTTTACCCTCATCTGGAATCACGCGTATAGATTATCTTTTCCGTAAATCACGTAATTTGTTCTTCACCGACAGCTGTAAAATCATGAACAGTTTTATCCTAAGCGTTGTACCTCGATGGCGTTTTCCCGGATCTTATCCATCGAATTTCAAAGTATTAGATAAGCTTGTTTTTAAAGTAGCACAATTATAATAATTTAATGAGCTCTGAAAATATTATAATTGTGGATAATTACTTAGATTAAATATTTTAGTTGTTTTAAGATATTAAGATGTTTAATTTTACGTTGAAAACTCTTATTTAAATTAATTGGTTTTATCATCTTCGATTAATTAACGGTACTTTATCATTTTATATAATGATGAGGAAATATTATTTTATAAATTTTAGTTTATAAAATAATATTCTACCTTAATTCATCGTGGTGTTTTATTTAAAGTGTTTTATTTAAAATAAAACATTTACGCGTTTTTAATCAGTGTTTTAATTCACCGTTGAATTATTTGAGGATCCCAAAACGTAGGATTGAAGTTTATTACCTAGGCTCCTACCCTTTTTCCTTCATTTTTCCTTTTTTCTTTTTTTTTTTCCTTCTCTTTCCTCTCCTTCTCTCCATGGTCGACTTACACCCTTCCACCATAGCTGATCGGTTCTAGCTTCCTACCGGCGCCACCTCCGGCCGCCGTGCCTCACCTCCACCTCCGGCATGTCCCTCCCTCACCGGCGAACACATCTGCACCGGAGGTGTGCAACGCCGGCCACCAATTCTCTCTCTCTTCCCGTGCTCTTCCTTCTTGTCTCATTACCGTCGCCGCCCCTTTGACCGCCCGTTTCTCCGCCGTCCGGTGGAGGTGTCGTACACCACCCCCGCCATTCTCTTCCCCTTTCACCATAGTTCATACACACCAATTTTCAGAGCCATCGGACCAGCCGTTAGTCGCCGAGAGCCCCCGGAAGTTGCTGCCCCTGCCCTGTTTTCTCCCCTGTTGCCGATTTCTTTCTCCGCCCAGAACCGCCGCTCGCCGGCGGCGTGGACTACACCACCCACCCAGATTTCTTCCCCTCTCACCGGTGAACATCCCCTCCAAGTTTCACCTCCATCCGAGCCACGGTTAGCCGCCACTCTCGCCTCCAAACAAATGGGTTTTTAAGGCTTTTCACCATTTTGGACCACCATACACGGCCAAATCAGCCACCAAGCACCACCATTGGATTCACCACATCAAGGGCTTCCTCCCCATGTCTTTCTTTTTCCCAAACTCTCACTTTTTCTCATATGGGTTTCTCAAAACACCCGTTCGGTTGCACCACCGTGCGCCGCCGTACACGGCCACCCGTGGTGTTTCACCACCACCATCTTGTTCCTCTCATCCTCATGAACCTCTCCAAGAAATTTCATGACCAACGGAGCTTCGTAGAGCCCTCACTC
Organism: Carya cathayensis; assembly: GCA_011037825.1. Lineage (NCBI taxonomy): Eukaryota > Viridiplantae > Streptophyta > Magnoliopsida > Fagales > Juglandaceae > Carya > Carya cathayensis. The sequence goes on from QGSO01000688.1 coordinate 121,509, forward strand.
TCCTACACTCTCCAAGGCCAAAAATGGTTTCAAACGGCCGATCCGCCGCCGTTAGCCACCGTCCGACCACCACCTCGCTACCACAGCTCCACCACATGCTCATCTACCTATCCCTAGCTTGCCATGAAGTTCTATGAAATTTCGCTACCTCGCGTTTCCGCTCACCGTTCGGTTTTACTGTTCACGGCGTGACGCCGCCGTGCTCCGCCACCTTTGACCATCACAAGGCGACCATGAGCCTTCCAAGGCCACGCTTAGCTTTTCTCGGTTCCAAACTACCACTTTATGTGGTGGACAGCCACCGTACGCCGCCACGTACGTTCCTCCGACGCATGTTCGTGACGAACAACGAGCGACGCACGGGTTATCCCGTCGATGGTATAACCTTCTATCTCTAGTTATTTTACGTTTAAAATAGTTAGTTGGTTGGTTTGTGGATTGTGTAGTTGTATTTGTGGAGTTCGTTGCGTAGTTGTGAAGCGAAGTGTGGTTGTGAAGTGTTGAGTTTGATTGTGTATTTTGTGGACTGTGCTGTGAAGTATAGGCGTGAGATGGATGCCGTAGATGTGATACGGCGGGTTGTGTGAAGAGAATACGCGTGTAGCGTATTCTGTGTAATGCAGCGACGCGCCGCGCGACGTGCGCTGTAGTGATGTGTGTCGTAGAAGGAAGGGAGTACGCATGTAGTGTACTCCGTGTTGTATGGCGATGCATAGTGTGATGTGCATCGTGTTGATGAGTGTTGTAGCGAAGGAAGTACGCGTAGCGCGTACTCCGTGTCGCGTAGCGATGCACCGTGAGACGTGTATCGCAGTGATGGGTATTGTAGTGTGGATGGAAGAGAGTTCACGTGAGTGTACTCTGTATTAAGTCGTGAAACACCGGATGGCGTGTCACGAAGGGTTGGATGGCGTAACAGAGAAGTGTAGAGTGTATGGTGTAGTGTTGGGAAACTGTATGACAGTGTCCCGAAGCAGTGATGATATGGATTATAGTTCGGGGTGACTGGTGTCATCTTGTGGTTGACTATGACTAAGAGTATATGGATTGAGAAAGGAATTGTTTGTTTGGTTATTATTGATAATTTTAATGAACTTGTTTTAGTGCAAAGGCTTTATGAAGTCAAATTATCTCTTCTGGGTATAGTGAAACCTCAAGTTGCCGTGGTGTTGCAAGTGCTCATAATATGACAATTGAGTTCAGAAGTGAAAATCTTAAGGACTTGAGTGTTCCTCTTCCAGCTGTTGTGCAGTTCCTCGTGTTTCGCGCTCTATTCTCATAGAACGCGACGATCGAGGTAAGTTAGCCTCTAACTTACTATCAGTTTATTGTGTATGTGTGATGGGTAAGAGAACTACAATTTATGTATGTATGTTATCGTATATGCCATGTCATGCTATGTCATTACATGTTTATCTGCTACGTATGATTTAATCTCTCATGAATAATTATCTGTTACATAATCTTTTCTGTCATACAATGATGTATGTTATAAGTATGCCATGTTAAGTATGCCATGAAATGTTATGATTAAATCATATGGTGCCATTTACAAGTATACGCCATGTTAGAAAAGTATATGATATTAATTAATATCTCATGCATTAAGAAAGATAAGATATGTTATGTTACGTATAATACGTGGGGCCACAACAACTGTGGAGTACGTATTATATTTTATGTTACTTATAATGCGTGGGGCCACAACAACTGTGGAGTACGTATTATATTTTATGTTACTTATAATGCGTGGGGCCACAACAACTGTGGAGTACGTATTATATTTTATGTTACTTATAATGCGTGGGGCCACAACAACTGTGGAGTACGTATTATATTTATGTTACTTATAATGCGTGGGGCCACAACAACTGTGGAGTACGTATTATATTTTATGTTACATGAAGTATGGGGCCACAACAACTGTGGAGCATACACTACATGAGACACAGCAATTGTGACATGTAGAATACGTGGGGCCACAACAACTGTGGAGTACGTATTATATTTTATGTTATGTGTATTCATGGGGCCACAACAACTGTGGAGCATACACTACATGAGACACAGCAATTGTGACATGTAGAATACGTGGGGCCACAACAACTGTGGAGTACGTATTATGTTTTATGTTACTTGAATACGTGGGGCCACAACAACTGTGGAGTACGTATTAACGCACGTTATTAATCAAGACAATTGAATAAGATTCCAAGTTTATGTTAAGTCCTAGTTTCAGATCAAATACATGATAAGTCAAGTTTTAGATCAAGTCCATGTTATGTTATACTCACGTACATGTTATGTTCAAGTTTATGTTATTTTCAAGTTCTTATTTATGTTATGCAGGTTTACGTTCATGCTATATTTCAAGTCCATGTTATGTTTCACGTTCATGTTATGTTGTTTGTTCATGTTATGTTTTAAGCTTAAGTTCATGCCATGTTAAGTCAAGTTCAGTTCACGCTTAAGTTCTGGTTAAGTCATGCTATATGTCAAGTTATACTATGTTTATGTATGACTATAATTATGCATTTATGCTTTTACTGTCATGCATGCATTTTTAACCTGTGTGTGAGTTTTATGTTAACTTACTGAGATTTGTAATCAAATCTCACTGTGGTAGTCCCAACTACCATTCCCCCCGAATGGTAGATCTTGTTACAGGACCCAAAGGAGAATTGGAATCTGACCAACTGAATACGGTCGACTAGGCCACGGTGCGATGTTGATGATGGTATAGTATTTAACTTAGGTTAATACTTGTACTTTTGGAGTTGTATCTCAAGTATTCTTTTGATCACAACCATTTTGGACTAGTGTGGTGATCACGGCTATTTTTAGTATGCCTTTATGTATGAAATATGTTTCAAGTATTTGGGATATTTTTAGTTTGGTGCATAGTATTGCTAAAGAAAAAAATTATCCGCTGCGAATATTGCATAATGCTAGATGCATGTTAGGAACATTGCATCTTATATGTCATGAACGGGGGCAGGTAACCTTGTGTTGCATGTCTCGACGCTTCAAATGTCCGTTCAATCCCAAGCGGAATTAATGGGTCATCAACAATGCCTCAGGACATCCTCATTGGCTTGGCCAAATGAGATGCTTGGCCAAATTTTACATAATTTGGCTCAAAAACCTTCACATTGGATTGGCAAATCTAAAATAATTTAGACTTTTGCTACAGTGGTTGGCTAAAGATGGAAGACCACTATTCATTCATCAAATATTAAAATATTAATTTCTCATTCCAAACAAATAAATTAAATTAATTAGAATATAATTAACATTTAATATTTAGAATATAATTATATTATTAACATTTAACAATACTTTTTTTATTATTAATTTAATTAGAATATAATTACCATTAACATTTAATAATATTTTTTGTAATATTAATTTAATATAATATAATTATTATTAACATTTAATAATAATTTTTTAATAATAATTTAATTATAATATAATTATTATTAACATTTAATAATACTTTTTTAAATATTAATTTAATATAATATAATTACTATTAACATTTAATAATACTTTTTTAATATTAATTTAATTAGAATATAATTACTATTAACATTTAATAATAATTTTTTGTAATATTAATTTAATATAATATAATTATTATTAACATTTAATTGATAGAATTACAAAATGTGATAAAATAAATTAAATAAAAAAATTATTAATTGAATAATATTTTATTATTATATAGAGAATGAATGGCTAATTTAATATCAGGATTGAATTTAAATGAGATAGATAAATACAAATAAGTATTAATATTGATCAAATTTAAAGATGAATTTAACTAAATCAATGCCAATACTTTCGGAGAAAGGAATCTATATCTTTTTCTATATCAAAAGCTCATAGTACATGACATATTTATATATAAATTTTCAGAGAATACAATCAGATCTCGTCCTAATCCTACTGCTCATATTTACACATTTTCTTATATGAAATATTCTAGAACTAGGACAACTGTAACTCTCTTATTGGTTGTTCTGCTGCTGTCCGCTGATTCTCTGTTATGGCCTTGGTGCGTGGCTCTGTTTCTGGTGCAGCATTGTCCCTATGTGCAAGGACTGTCAGCTACTACTTCTCTGTTGAGGCCTTTGTGCGTGGCTGTGTCTGTGAGGAGTCTAGTGCACAGCCTTTGCCTTGTGCAGTGACAGTCTCAATAATCAATATAGAGTAACACCACTCTTATAAAGAATAAAGCTACTGTGCCTTTGAATAGTGTGGTCTCGTCCCTTTGAATTTTCAACCGAAAACATAATAACACTAATAAATGTAAAAGTCATGTCAACTAATTAAAATTGGGAAATGCTAGTTGTTGCTTCTTCTTTTTATGTTTTTAATATATTTAGTGGGAGAGGTTCTAACTCATATTTTTATTTTGGAGGTTATGAATTATGTCAATCAGGCTATATATATTTAATATTAATTAGTTGCTTCTAAATGTGCCTAGCTCCTTAGTTTTTTTCTAAAAAATATTTAAAAAAATTATTACTAACGAATTTACGTGTGTATTTTTTTTAAAAACATTTTTCAAAAAATACACTAAAAATACTTTTGTGGGGGTAGATTTGGGAAGCAACCATCACCCCAATTATTTGAAATTACGTGTAGATCGATGTAGCTAGCATTCTTCTTTTAGATATCAGGTTCAATTAATATTTCTTTTAATGGAAGGCAAAGTCTCATGGGAACGACATCTTCATTAATAGCCGACGATGGGTAGGTAATAAATTATTGAAGACTAGTTTAAACTATTCTTCCATAATACCAAGATTTTCAAAAAAAATGAATTTTATGGATTTTTTTAAGAATCGTGGTATATATTAATTCATTAGAAACAATATATATGTCTGAACTAATAAAATTGTCGAACAGCATTTTCCTTAGAGATTAAAAGGTTGTGCATTCCGGCCATTTAAAATATAAAAAGAGATGTAAATTTGACATAAATTGAGACAATATGTTTTGATATCTTAGATTAATGTTTTAGAGATCATGAGAAGCTTTTTTCATCTCCACATGCACTTAACTCTAACCCACAGATAAGCTAAATGTTTTGACAAATTATTATTAAATAATTTTGAAATAACGAGTGTAATATTGATCTCCTAGACCTATCATTACATGTATGTCGTTAAAATCATAAGTCTTCATAATCGAAAACGACGTTAGAGACAGAGTACTCTACAGGTTTACGTAACGTCATGAATAACTACACAACTTAAAATTAATTAATAGAGCAATGCATGCAGGTAGTAGGTCAATCTGAAGAGAACGTACAGTTGGCATGCATGTGAAGGGGTCCGCGTGATTAATGTGCCCGTACTACTGCTCTGATCGGATGTGCCTGTTTGAAAATTAAGTTTGCGGCCGATACATATATAAATTATTAAATATTATATATTTGAATTGAATGAGAAGCCTAATTAATTTATTATAATTAAAATTATTTGATGTTAGAGTACTTTGGAAAGAAGTTCTGAAATTGAAATGAGGATAGAATTAATTAGTTGATTAATATTATATATATATTGATGGGATAATTATTTTAAACTTGCTATGAAACACGTATATATATGCACAAGCTGGCCGGGTATATATATCTCATGTATAAAAAATGATAACAAAGTTTTAATTGTTCTGATACGTTTTGAGAGTACTGTGCATCTGTTGATCATCCAGTTCATGAAGTATATGATCGATGGTTCCAACAAAGTGTACGTGTAATCGATATCTAGGGGTGTAACCGATTCGGTTCGGTTCGATTTTATACAATTTAGTTTTACATTTTCAAGAACCGATTCTGCACCGATTACCTTCTTAAATTGGTACTTTCGATTTTACTGGTTTCAGTCCAGTTTTTCAGTTTTAGCATAACTATATTATTATAAGTTATAGTGATTTAATGTAGTATTAGTATTACTATATAAAAGTGATTTAATATAGTACTAGTATTAATATTAAATCACTAAGTACTAGTATAGTAAAGTACTATTATAGTATTAATATTAATATAGTACTAGTATTAATATTACTATATAAAAATGATTTAATATTAATAAGTTATAATGATTTAATATAGTATTAGTATCACTAATAGTGTAATGATTTAATATAGTATTAGTATAAATAGTATGCCAATTAATTAAAGCGAAATGTAATTACTATACTAATGTATATTGATGTTACTAGTGTATTATGTATTTATCAAAAGGATTCAAAGGAATATGTTGAGAATTAATTAGACCTAAAAATGTAATTAATATATATTATATTAATAACATATATGATCAAACAAATGTTTATATTTAATATTATAATTATTTCATATATAATTATATGTATTATATATAAAAATTAGATATATAATATTAAAAATTAAATATATATTATATAAACACAAACCAATCCGATCTGGTCCAGTTCGATTCCGAAAATCTTATAACTGGAACCATATTGATTATATCCGGTTTGTGAAATCATGGAACCTGTCCCAAACCGAACCGGTCCAAAACTAGTCCAAGCTAGTTTTCCGATTTAAACTTTCACTCATATTGATATCTCACACATGTTTTGTTCGCACCTCTATTTTATAAAAATTTTATGTGTAGTTATTTTTATAAACTCATTACTCATGATTGACTGCATCATTTTTTTAAATATACATAACTTATTTTGATAAATTATATCAGTGAAGTGCATAAATAATATGTAAAAATGATTATATGTAGCAGAAATCTTTATATTATGCAAACCTATTCAGAAGTCCGTAACGAATATTTAAAAATGACTATACACAAAATTTTTATTATATATATATATATATTCTAACTCCTACTACTGTAATCAATATTTTAATATGCTAAAAAGTAGATAGGTGTGGGCAAGTTTGTTTTTTCTTTTGGCTCGATCGATCTTTATTATGATTGTAATGGCGTATTTAGAGCGATCGATGTGGTAGGTAGTACAAGATCAGTTTGGTTATCGATGGACCGGTCGCCATGCGCGCAGCTGGAATACTCATAATACCCAAAGTGAGTACGTCGTACCTACCTTCCTCAATAAACTAAGAGCATCCACGTTGGTTTATATATATGCATATGTAAAATTATTTTTTTTAAAAAATCTAATTTACCATACAAGCAAAACTTTTACATTCGCTTATGCAAATTTGAGACAAAATAATAATAAAAATTTTTTTATTTTTTTTTATAGAGTTTGCAATTTTTATATATTGGGTTAATACATGTAATTAGCACCCAAAAAAATTCTATTAGCACCTAATACATGTACTCAAAACATGTGAGAGAGAGGTACACGGGTTTGATATTCAAATATGTAAAATATTTGAGTAAACTATTTTTTGGGGAGTGAATGAATAAAATATGTAGTAAAATATGTAAATGTAAAATATGTAGAAAGAGAGTGGGAGGAGAGAGAAAGAATGAGTAAAATATGTTTTGGAGAGTGAATAGTAAATCTTCAAACATGTAAATGTACTGTTCATAGCTATGCAAATATTTGAAGATGCATAATCTAATGTAGATGAATTTAAGCTCATATTATGCAAATATGACTTTGCATATGCATATGCATAGACCAATGTGGATGCTCTTACATGGCAGCTGCATTTTAGTCACTTGATTCTCCTTGTTGTACTAATTACTTCTTTTTTTTTTAAATTACAATTGTTTAACTTAAATTTTAAGTTTAACGTGATCGATAGTGCGGAATATTACTACAACTATAAAGAAATTTTACAAGAATAAACTCATAGATTTATGAATATTAACTTGTGATAAGTTAGATCTATTTTATAATAAAAATAACTCTATAATCAGACGTATTATATTAAATTATGTCAGTTAATAGATTTATTTTTATAACATCATTTTGTGATTAAAATATTTCTCATTGCTTAAATACTAAATAATTGCTTATATATGCTTCCGACTGTATTTAAAACAGATCTATAAAAAAGAGATATAAAAAATTATAAACACTACAAAAAAATTATTTATTTGCTACCATTTATTTTTAACAAAATGACTATTTATAAATAAAATGAGTCTTAAATAGTCTTTCAATTGTAAAAGATTAATCACAAATATCCATTTTTCTTATAATAAAAATATGAGATAATAGGTTTAAGCCACCTAAATAATAAAGATAGCATTTAGTTTACACACATTTCTTTTTTTTCTTCTTAGCAATTTACACATGAGAAATGCTAGCTAGAAAGCATTTTCAAAAAGAAAAACAAATAATTTATACAATTCTATAAAAAAAGATTCATGTTTACTTTCAGTGCATAGTACTTTTATCCTTAAAAAAAAACAGAAAAAGAAAAAAAAAAAAGCAGGAAACAATGTCACGGATCTTAGGGCTGCGAATGAATAGCACCTCGTAAACCGTTTGAGCTCGACTGCTGTATATTCGGTTTGAATTCAGTTTATTTAATAAAAGAGAAATTTGTAAAGATTAATTTAAGTCTGAATATTAAATAAATAAAACTTGAAAAAATTTGATTCGATTTGTTTTAGATTCGTGAATAAAATTTGTATAAGCTCGACTTGATTCCTTTGAGCCCGTTTTGAAGCTGGTAATATTTTTTTTATATATATCTATTATATACTACATGTTAGTTATATTTTATGTTCTTAATTATATATTATTAATTTATTTATAGTTTACCTGATTAAATATAGATATGTTATGTTCCCAAAATATGTAAAAAATAATTTGTATAATAATATATCATACAACTGCAACTATTGATTTATTATATTATTTATATGTATTAAATAGTTTAGTTTATTACATTTATCTTATTTATGATTCTTTTAATTTATAACTATAAGTTATTTTTATAAAAAAGTTATACTATAAGAATTTTGAATCAAAATTATTTGGTTGAATGGTTAAATGGTTTGAGTTTTATTTGTAAAATTTTAATTGTTTTTTATTAATCAAAAGATAAGATATATAAATTTTAAAATAAAAAAGTCGAGTTTGAAATCAAGCTACACGAGCTCGAGTTGTTTGTTTATTTTTAATTGTCGAGTTGAATTTGAACAACATTAATGATTAATGAACTGAGTTTGAACGAGCAAATATGTTAATCGAGTTTGTGTATCCTTATTCAAACTCAACTCGATTTTGTTCAGGTAATTGAGAATTTAGGACCATTTGGATGTTGAGATAGTTTCTCATCACATCTTAATATTTAAATATAATTTAAATACACATATTTCAATTTTTTCATATAATCATTATCTAATATTTATAACTTTTTTCAAATTTTCAAACAAAACACAAAAAATAACTCAAATTTTATAAATCTCAAAATAAGAATTATATTATAACAATATTTTAAATTTATGAGATTTTTTATTCAACTTTTTCTTATTTTTCAAAATCCTTTAAAACATTTTAACTTAAAATATTTTATTATTATTAACAAACTATTTCAATATTATTCATAAATTTTTCATCCCATCTCAACATCTAAATAAGAGTAGGCCTCCATTATTTTTTTCACTCAGCATTCAATAATTTACCCATATTTCATGTTAGTACAATTTTCCTTGAACCCCATGAAACGTGTGTTCATTATAACTTGACACTAGGCAGGGACAGTTGAGAATTTAAGGCTAACCAGCAAAGGTTTGGTTCCCAAACCACAGCAACCATGGAACTAATGAAACTTCGAAGTTACATCTCCAAGCCCGACTGGGGGCATTTTGGTCATGAAACTTCCAGCTATATATACAGGACTCTACTGCATCAAATATTTGAAGAGTGCCCATATCCAGTTTCAGGTTCATTCAGCAGCAGCAGCAGCTATCTTGTTCTCAGCTCCAATTACAGCTTTCAGAAAAATATGGAAGGCTCCTTTAAACATAAACTTCCTTTAACTCTTGTTCTTCTTTCCTTTCTCCATTTTTCAGGCATCATTTCCATTAATGCTCAAGGTCTCTCAAAGCATGGGACTTTGAACAAGAATATTTCAGCCTTGTTAGTGTTTGGCGACTCTACTGTGGATTCCGGAAACAATAACTTTGTAAGAACCACTTTCAAAAGCAATTTTCCGCCGTATGGGAGAGAGTTTTCGAACCAAATGCCCACTGGAAGGTTCACTGATGGCCGGCTCTGCACTGACTTTATTGGTAAGTTTGAATAGGCGCCGGCCAGCCAGATTCCAAGGATACACACACACACACACACACACACACACACATATATCTTAATTTGAAGGATATTTATAAACTTTTTTCCTTTCTTCACAGTTTCTTCTTGCTGCTTTATTTATTTATTTTTATTTTTTCATTTTTATTTACTGATTTACTGTGGGTTAATGTATCGATCTGGTACAGCTTCCTATGTTGGTATAAAGGAGGATGTGCCACCATACCTGGACCCAACTCTTAGCATGAGGGAGCTGATGACAGGAGTCAGTTTTGCCTCAGCTGGCACTGGATATGATCCACTTACACCAAAGCTTACTGTAATTGCGCAACTCTCTGATCTCTCTCTCTCTCCATAGATCGAAAACGATAGAAAATATTATGTAGATCGTACACACATCGGAGCGCGCACAAAATATAATGTGAATTTGATAACACTTTTATGGCCCGCATGGAATACCATGCCGCCATCACTGTCTTCTGGTTTTTTTCAGTACTGATCGATATTGATGCATGGCATATATGACATATCTTTTACAGGATCAGCAATTTAAAGTTGGCATGTGTAAGAGACTTATTTGTCAAAAGGAAAAACATTTATCTATAACTTATATATATATATATATAATTCTCTCAGCTTCCATGATCCCATAGATTGATCGTGAGAATGATTCACATAGTTTCTAGTTAATTTTAGTCAAATTCAATTTCTAGTCATCATAATTATAAAAGAAGTAATGTTAGATAAAATCTTAAGAGGTACAAGTTTCAAGCAATATTCTTTTTAAAATAGCGGGACCTTCCGTTAAAAAGTATGATTTTCACGTGAGTTTTAGATTTATTCATTTTATTAAAAAGAGTGCATTAGACTTTGTATATTTTAGAACTGTATAAATCAATTCCAATTATAGAATAATTAGTGTTTTAACTTTTTCTGCAACTTTAAATTTTTTTCTTTTGTAATAATATTGTATATATGCTAATTATGTGGAAATTGAATAACTAATTCAATTGAGTGGGTATACTTTGTGTTTCAGAATGTAATTCCAATATCAAAGCAACTGGAATATTTCAGGGGCTACAAGAAAAGGCTGGAGTCCGCTACAGGAAAGCAAAGAACCAAAAATCTTATCAATAACGCATTGTTCGTCGTCAGTGCCGGTACGAACGACTTCGTAGTCAACTATTTTGCTCTACCAACCAGAAGAAAGAGCTATACCGTCTCGAGTTACCAGCAATTCTTGCTTCAACACTGTAAAGAGTTGATACAGGTACTACTTCATGGGTTTATATATATATATATATATTTATAATTAAGCATTAATTAATTATATGCTCTAAAACAAATAATTAAACACATTTTTGTGAATTTTTTTTATTTGTAGGGTTTGTGGGACGAAGGGGCGCGAAAGATATTGGTGGCTGGGCTACCTGCAATGGGCTGTTTGCCGATAGTCATCACTCTTTTTTCCAACAGTAGTACTGTTACTCGTGATCATCTCCAACGACGTTGTCTAGAACAGTATTCCTATGTGGCAAGAGATTACAATCGATTACTTCAAAATTATTTGAATTTTATGCAACTAAGTTTAGCAAGTCATGGCGCTAGGATCTTTTACCTTGACATATATGAACCTCTGATCCGCATGGTTGAAGAGCATGAAAGGTTTGGTAAGTCATATATATATATATATATATATAGTTCCAGTCAATTTAATGTGAGAAATGCTATTCTTTATTTAAAATTTTGAGTGGTTGTGAAGATCTGGCGAAGAGCCTAGCTGGCATCGTAACTTAAATATATACATAAACATTTTTTCTAGGAATTTTGGGAAAATCAAGAGTAGTACGTACTTATGGTAATCATTAATTTACGCTTTTAATTTGTGTTTTGTAGGTTTTGATGAGACTAATGTGGGATGCTGTGGGACAGGATATCTGGAAGCATCATTTTTATGTAATCCGCAGTCTTACGTATGCAGTGATGCTTCTAAGTATATATTTTGGGACTCAATACATGGTACTGAAAAGGCATACTTCAACGTCTTCAATGGTTCTTTTCGTCCGATAATCGATCTCATCATCAACAATTAAGGATTGATCTACCGTTGCGATGGATTCTTCGATCATGTTCTGGGCCATGAAATTTATGACATATATTTCACAATTTAACTGATATAATTATGAGATCTGTAATAACAAATATTTCACAATTCCTGCCATTTGAAGACTCATCTCTTTCATTCATCAATTTGGCCAAGTTCGAGTACCAAGGGCACAATGTTAAGACTAGTTAAGTAATTATAATGCAACCAACGTGATTCATGTAGGTCTAGATCTTACAAACGAAAGTTTATAAATTTACGTGATTTTAATGTGATATATCATATTTATTTTATAATAAAAATTTTACAATTTTGATTTATTATTATTTTATAAATTTTGCTTTTGTATTGGCCAAATATTTGTCATGATGACCAAAATCAGTGAGTACTGAGTCGGTGACAGGAATATAGAATGGTTATCTCCTGTTTTTGTGGGCTGAAAAACTATCACAGTGGCGCCTAGCGGGATGGGCTGTTTTCTTTTGCCTCAGCGCTCACAGTCGACAATCTTTGTTCTGGACTCGAAAAGGCCCAAAACCCATAGAAGTTAAAAGAGCTGAAATGAATGCTCGCCAACTTCTCCAATCTACACGTATAGTCGTATACTGAGCTTATGCGAAGGGAACGTCAAAAAAATAAAGACAAAACACAAAACACAAAAAGGATCGAAGTCAGACCGTCCCGCCGTTATTCCACCAAAGACATTCCGTATTACGCTCAAACGAAAATGTCAAATGCCCCCACAGTTTAATTTCTTCTCTCATATACATTGAATTCATATCACAGTGACCACATCCATATATATTTCATGTATATTGTATGATCCCTTTCTTTGAAGTTAAGCACATTAAAATTTAAAACTATCTCTAGACTTTTATTTTGAAAAAACGTATTTACAACTCTAATTCTTGAAAGCTTGTCATGTCAGTTAATATGAAAAATACATGTATTTGATTTTTGTTGTTAATATCTGTAATGAGTTTTATAATTAAGTAATGTGTTTATACACTGATTTATAAATAATAGAACTCTTTTATTCATCTTTTAATCCGCCTTGCTTGGAAATGTTTATTTTCAAAAGATAAGGAACATGTAAATTAAAATAAAAAATTGAACAATTAACCCGAGAAATGAGAACATTATCTTTGAGTGCATGTGGTTTCAGATGGGAGAGGATTAAGGGATTTTCAGTCTGAAAAGGGTGGATTGAAAATTGCATGGGTTTCTCCATTGAAACAAGGATTTTAAAGGACAAAAGGCCATTGCTAGGAAATGTGTTTCCAAAGAAACAAGTGTTTACTGCCTAGCTAGCCTCTTCTTTCCACTCTTTTTTTCAGAATCACACGAGCATTATCAAGAACTGGTTAATGTGGGTTGCACGGATACTTAAATGATCTATTCTTATAATCCCTTGAAAAACCTGAAGCCATACAATCTGACCCTGCAATTAATATTTATAATAGGTTGTTGAAATTGTATACAGTTAGACCCCTTTTTTTCTTCCCTCTAAGCTGTATACAGGTGGACCTGCAATTTAGGGAAGGGCAATGAGAATTGAGGATTGATACAAACATGCCAAAATCTATGGGTGACAAGGCAAAGGCAAATATAAAAATGGAAATAAAACTCTAGCCAGCTTTATATTCTTCTGCTTCTCTGTTGCTTATGTAAATGATCATGAATTGTAGGAAGGTTTTCCACTCAATAATACAAAGTGCGTAGAATCTACATAGATTAAGCCCATTCAATGATTACAACAACCACACATGTCAACATATAATATTCAACCTGACTATTTTCTTAGCTTTCAAATCCTATTATCCTCCTTGATTTTCGCTATCAGTGGATGAAACCTCAAGTTTCCAACTTGGTTCCGGTTGATGAAATATGAGCTGTTCAGATCACGCGTAGTGCTCTTACACTTTATATTTCTCTGTCGTGAAACTCCCCTCCCGCCTCTTGATCTCCACTTCTATGTGGGTTTTGGAGACAAAACTTTTAGTTGGAAATATGGCTAAGAATGGTGAAGACCCTCCAGCATCCGCAGGAATTCTAGAGCACGTGTGGGCTAGCTTTATTGGTGGGGATGGAGCGTGTGGGGGAACAAGATTCTATACAGCAGAAATGTCCAGACCCTGGGAAGAACTACCTTGTCTTGGTGGGAAAGATGGCTCGATGGAAACTATTCTACAACGGCTACCGAGTCTAGGAAGATGGATATCAATGGGAGCCGAGGCCTGGGAAGAGCTCCTCCATGGTGTTATCCCTGCAAGCGATATGGAACTGTCCTGTAACGAGAATTTACAGAGCAATGGTGACCCGAGTTCGTGCTTACAGAAGACTAATGCCACAGCAGAAAAAGTGGTTGCACGCCACTATCGGGGAGTGAGGAGGCGGCCCTGGGGGAAGTATGCTGCGGAGATTAGAGACTCTTCAAGAAAAGGAGCTCGACTTTGGCTTGGGACTTTTGACACTGCAGAAGAAGCAGCTTTGGCCTATGACAAGGCGGCTTTGAGAATTCGAGGGCGCAAGGCATTTCTTAACTTCCCACTTGAGACGGTTGCTAAGGCTTTAGGACTTGATAACTCTGGAAATGATGTGAACTGTCCTTCCTTAACGAATCAAGGAGAGGACCCAGATTGCACCTTTCTTGGTTGCAATACGGAGAAAGTCTGCAACCCTCGAAAGAGGGCAATGAGAGAGTGGGAAGAAGATATTGACATGACGATTGAACAACCCTCGTTGAAGAAAACAACGAGCATGGAAAAGATACCTGGGAATGAATTTGGTGTTCTTGAGTTTCAGGACCTTGGGAGTGATTACTTGGACAGTTTGCTGTCTTCTTTTTGACAAAATGCTGGATGAGATATGCTCAGACAATTCTAGGATAAAGGAAAGATTAATCTGAGTTACTGATATGTTTGTAGAACACTCGTATATGCATCTCGATGACTTTGTTTGCAGTATGGAATTTACAAATAGGGAATTAGATGGTCTGGATTATCTGTACTTAGGGATCCATCTACTAAATTCTTGTTGTTCATAGACTAGCATTTTGGAGCAGAACAGAACGAGGGGTTTAATGCATGTAAATGCATTACATGACCCAACTTTTAAATTAATATGTTTTTCAATTTGGTCTACACATAATTTTCTGCAGCAGAGATATCTGTGGAAGAACATACTAAGGTGATTTTATTATTTTGATTTGCTTAAATTTTTGGGATAATAAATGTTAATTTAACATGGTATATATAATAACAGAGGAGATGAAGTTCGAACCTGATTCCATTCTACCTTCCATTTAAAATCTCAAAAATACCGTATGTCATGCTTCCATTTGGATGCATAATTGCTCAGCAGCCCAACATCTCTGGTTTTCATGTTGTATGGTGGGTTCAGAGCCAACAAATGACTCTTGGTTGGTTATTCTATCTGAAGAAGAAGAAGGCAATGCAGAAATGCAACAAATGACATTAGTTGCGTTTTACTTCAGCGAAACATTGGAAAGATTCATTATTTTAGGAGTGAGTTTCTTGAGTGGATTGAGGATTCAATACAAGAACTTTGCCTGATCTTGGTGATCTCTCTAATAGCAAGACTTCCTAGTCCTATTTGATCAGCAATCTGCAATATTTGTACATACTTTAACTCCACCACATCGTTTATCATCAAATGAAAGGAGGTTTCATCATTATAATTTTTCTAAATTTTCACACAAAATATAATATATAATTTAACTTTTTCAAATCTCAGTTCAACTTTTTCAAATCTTAAAATAATAATAACAATAATTTATTCAATTTTCATCTAAAACCATCTCATCTCATCTCATCTCTAAATCTAAACTAGTCCTAAGTTTGAAAAAAAAAAACGTAACTACTTGTTTTATTAAGAACCACTATCGCACTCCAAAAATGAAAAATCAAGCATTCCAAATCATCCCATTACCGGATACTGGAATGAAAATCTTTAAGCAGTGCCGTGTTTATAAATTATGTGAACCCAATACCAAGAACAAAAGGGAAGAATTTTGACCAGAAGGAAAAGGACATGAACGGACCCGCTTTCACTTTCATAATCCCTCGGGATATTACGCTAATTATCTATGATGCCGGGAAGAAAATAAACACACACACATGTATTACCAACTCTTCAAATATAGACAAAAGGAAATCTTCAAAGAGTCTTGTGCCTCTATGTAAAAAGTGACTTTAATTAGTAAAAATATTGTAAAGCAGAAAGAACAATTGGATCTTTTTTTTTTTCTTTTGTATTGTAATGTTTGTTGGTTTTGAGAAGACTCTAAAAAATTTTCACCCACTGAACTTGTATCTTATATCCGATAGTTTATCTAAAAAATTTCTTATTCGTTAAGAAAAAAAAAAGCACTTCTAATAAAAGTTTTATAATACAATTTTATTTAAAATATAAAAAAATTCTCTCAAAAGAGTGCTCTAATGGATCTTGTATTCGATTCTTTATTTTACATTTTGTTATAGGAACTCACTAAATCTTGAAGAAAATATTAATAATTATAAACATTTTAAATTAGTTTCTCTCTCTTCTTATTATTTTTTATTGGAGGAAAAATATTAAAAAGTATAATATTTAAATGATAAGAAGAAAATATAGATAAGTTAATATATAGTATATTGTAAAAATTAATATAAAAAATAGAAAAAATAAATTTTAGTGATGTATTTAAAAAAATAAGATGAAAAATTCATTGGAGTGCTCTTAGCCGCCTTCTACAGGGAGTCGGGACCTTCTAGAATCTAGAGAATGACTCCTAATGGATAGGTTTTTGGTTTACCCACCAACCAAATCGTTTGACCACTTGACGAGTATACTGCATGTATATTCTTCCATGCCCATAGGTTGAGGGATTTGTACATATAAAAATACTAATAAATTAACAAAAGATAAGTTGAAGTTGAAGTTAGATATAAAAATTTACTTCTAGAAACCTTATCTTAATATATAAATGTAACAACCACGCGAGATAACCTAGTACGTGATTGACATGGAGGTAAGGACGTAATACAAGGAAATTCTAGTCCCATTTGACAACCACAGGTTTATGATTCTTCATGGGGGCAGAGAAGAGTTTTCTAGATGTATGTGTTTCACGAATTACTCGTATATATTTTGGAAAAATTTAGTTAGAAATATAATTGTGCATTAATATGTATATCAATTTAATGTGATTGGTCAAAAAGTAGATTTTATTGAAAATAATGTAAATTTAAAATTTGAATATGAAAGAATCAGTATTAATATGCATATTAGTTCGCAACTTTATTTCTAGGAAGTAAAACTCTGTATATTATTTTGTTATCAAAATACTAATACTTCAGTGTAAGCTGATGCGGCATATATATAGTTTCGTATCAGCAGCCATGATTGATGTATATGTTTATGCCTATCAATGCACGGTGTTGTTTACGCGAATTGAGTGGTAGATCTGTGTCATAGACCTGCCTCCCAAAGGGGAGTGTTCTATTTGTGGTGCGCACACGTTTCTACAAGTTCTGATCAGAATTTGTTTGAACAATATCGCTGCCAGAGTTTGTTTAAGAACCACACAAAACCATCGTTGCTTTCAACCATATAAAAGGAACTTCGGGTCTTATTGCTGAGCAAACTTTATACTAGACTTAACTCCATACAAACCCCAATCCCCCCTCTCCTCCTCCTCCTCTCTCTTCTTTTTCTTTTTAAAGATCAATCTGCATTTCTGTGGCCTTGCGGCCTTCCTATTACAGTACGGTAAAAAATAAGAGATGACTTTTAGAGTACATTTCGAGCATTTGTTACTCTGCAAAGCAACAGGGGAAGACAAACCCTGTAACTGGGCATATACACAGGCAAGGATTCGTCAAAAGACAACAAAAAGCGAGAGAACTGACATGAAAACCAAGAACTAACCTTCACACGACTCTATCATTGTAACATAAATGACCAAAATCCTATCTTTTTTTAGAAACCTATAATTATATTTCTGGGTTGTACTCTACCCGGATATGATCTTGTGCCTCCCCGCCGGTGCTACAGCTACTTTCAGATTCTAGACGTGAAGTTCCCATGGAATGCGAGCTAGTGCTGCCACTTGACTCTGAATTTTGCCTATTTGAGCTGATTCCCTGGCCGGGATTCGGATGAAATCTTTGCAAGGTGGCAGATGCAGCCACCACTTCGGCTGGAAAGTTAAGAAGGGCCTTGGCGCCACGCATCCTAAAAGCAGCCCGATCATAAGCCAAGGCAGCCTCTTCAGCGGTCGTGAACGTGCCTAGCCACATACGAGCGCCATGTCGCGACGAGTCACGAATCTCGGCCGCGTACTTCCCCCACGGCCGACGCCTCACGCCCCTGTAGTGTTTCTTGGCAATGTTCCGGGCAGGCTCGAGGCTGTTCGACGTATTCGCCATTTGGTGTCTTTGGGGCACAAAGGAGCTATTGAGCGACATGGCTTCGTTTAGGACATGGAATATAACCATGTCTTGCGAGTCATTCTCATTCAATGGTAGCTCAGTACTTTGGGAGGCTAAAACCATGGCTCTCTCTTAATTTATTTTCTTCTGCTGATCTACAAAGGGTCTACAGGGAGGGGAGTTTCTTGGTAGATGTTTTGCAGACTAAAGATTGTGTTAGGTGGCTGTAGACTAATATTCATCTTTGGAAAATGATAGAGGGAAATTTAGGGTCAAGGAATTCTATAATTTGGCACGATAGGAAGGTTCCAGGAACCATTTAAAGAGAAGAATGAACATTTCTATTTTTC
The DNA here is from genome assembly GCA_011037825.1 of Carya cathayensis. Lineage (NCBI taxonomy): Eukaryota > Viridiplantae > Streptophyta > Magnoliopsida > Fagales > Juglandaceae > Carya > Carya cathayensis. The sequence continues at coordinate 140,627 of QGSO01000688.1, forward strand.
CTTCGACTTGTTGGTTGGTAGGTAGACTGTAAACATTACCATTTATTTTCTAATATTAAACACATGAAATCTTCCTGTAGATAACGTTGTGGTGTGAAAAGAATCATAGCAAACAAACAAAAATATATATTTTACAAACATTTTGCTATTGATCTTGAGGTTAAAAGATGCCTCAAAGATCATCCCAAGGATGGAGGTATTGTTGTGAACATTTTTTTTTTATTTTTGATACATGGGGAGGAGAATCCGATCTTTGGTTCTCCTAGTGAAAATTTAAGGTATTGCCAATTGATCTAAAAGATCTTGACATTATTGTGAACTTGTGATGCTTCGTTATGCTAAAAGTGAGCATTTCATTTGGTAATTTTTTTAGGACTAAAATATACTAGATTTTGTCTGGGGTGTTCAAATTATTTATTCTTTTTTAAAAAAGTAGAATCTATCATTAAAAGGTTAATTTCTTTGTATGTCTCTTTTTTTTTTTTTAACATTTAAAAAAGAACATAAAATTTATGCATTCAAAAACCGTGAAAATTATTAATTTTTAATAAATCGTTTTGCTTTACAAACATGACGAAAACGAACCAAAACGTACCTCACGGATGTGATTAAAGTTCACGTTACATCTTCTAAAGAAAAAAAGAAAAAGAAAAAAAAAAAAGAAAAGTTCACGTACGTTACATCGCCTATTGAATTTTGGTAGCAAATTGCGCGTGCATATGTCAAATCATGTGAGTCTTGACCGTGTTATTAAAGTTAATGCTGCATAATTTTATGGAATAATTTCTTTTTAGAGAGCATAAAAAAAAAAAGAAACTAGAAGAATCTGGATGGCAACAGGAACGTACGTGTACAAATACAGTGTATTTGAATGACAGGCTGCGCTCCTGTTATCAGCTTTAAAAGATGTCTGGATACTGAGAAATCAGAATTTTTTCCATAGTTTAAGGGGGGAATTGATGCACACAATACTCTAGCAATGAGGGCACAGATCAATCATTTTACTTGGCAGCAGAAGGAGTAATTTCCTCGGAATGTCAACTTCTTTTCCGCCCCTTTTACCCATTTTTGTTTGTACTATTTGTGGAATATCTTAAAATATCTCAAGAAATTATCAACTTTAAACCGTCAATAAATAAATTTAAAAATTTAATTAATGTCAAAATAGAGTAGAATTAGTTTATTATAATGAGAGGTACAAAATTCACGATGTTTTTTAAGATAAGAGTTCTGTTATATACTATCACTTTTATGTATACTGCTAACAAATTTTCACCAATAGTGTAGTATGTAAAAAATTTTATAAAAACTATAATTTCTTCTCAACATCTATCTCTCTCACGCACATGCTCGAAAGTAACATACCTAATATATTTACATTAATTAATATTCTGAAAGAAAAATATACTTTGAAACTTCAATGTTCGAATTATTGACCGCCTGAAAAATTAAAAACAGAAGTTTTTATTTTTTTTATAAAGTTTCGAACCAATTTCATGTTCTGTGGTTATGTCACAACAAAATTATGTATACACACACACACGTATAGCTTGCATATATATAATTTATGATTTAATTTTTTTTAAAGAAAATACACGTGACTTGCTCGTTTTAAAATTGTAAATATAATTTCTCTAAAAGAATAGACCCATATGATTTTATATGTTTGGATGACGATGTGTCCAATATAAATCTTTATAAATGGTTAAGATTAGAATTAAATTAAATTAAATTATGAGAGAGACATCATATATACAAAACGGCTATCTATAGCTTTTAAAAATTATTGGTTGAAGTGGTTGTAATTAATTGAGTTTAGATCTTTAGACTTTCAAGATTTGTAAGTTGGTGCTTTCACAAATTAAAAAAAAAATAAAAATAAAATCATGTTCCCAAAATGAGTACTGATAAATTCGTAATATGAACACACGTTACAAAGAAAATCTAACCACGTTGGATAACACAAACATTTCTGTCTCAATTTTGCGTAAATCTCGCGCATACCAACATGACAACGAATTACGTACGTTATAATTTCCATGATGTGAGTAATGTGGAAATTTAAACACCATAGAAATATTGAAACTTGAGATCAGATAGGGAAAAGAAAACGTACTCGAAAATTATGGATCGGAATTTGAAAAGTATATTTGATGTAACCTCGTGGAGCAGAACATAAGTTGGAAATTGAAAAACGCAAATAACATATAATAGCCAACTTACGGTTCCTAGGAGGCGTCGTGTAACTGGTGGGTGTCGTGGGCAAGGTCGACAACAGGCCGGCCAGTCACATACACAGGACGAGACGTTTGAGATGTTTCTTTGTAGCATGGACCCACGCCCTTGGAATATCTCCCCCAGTCTGAGCTCATCACGCTCGTAACCTCTCTTCGGCCACCGCTAAAATTAAAAGAAAATGCCTTCAGGCTTCAATTATTTGAGAGAGAGAGAGAGAGAGGCACAAAAAATGCGTCCCAAGTTCCCAACTCCTAATTGTTTGTTGTGTGAAAGCGAGAGGGTCCTAATTGAAGACTGGGAATTCACGTGTTTTGAATGGTAAAAAATACTACGACCCACGAGACCAGAGAATATCATGTCACAATCAAACCTAAGTATTCAATCCAAGTAATTAAAGTTGTATTTCGAAATCCAATAATAATAATAAAAAATAGAACAACTTGAATGTGACGACATGTCGAAGATTGGTTACGTTTTGAGTGTGGTTTTCATAATGGGTTGGTCACATTGATGTATATGTAAGTGGTCCGATGTTGTAGTCAATGCCCCGTTCAACCCATGATTTTTGGGTGGAATGAGTTTTCCTGATTGGTTTGGAACAAATTTCCTCCAACACATCTATTAAATAAGTAATCTTCCTTTGCGTGCGGAAAGCACTTGCTTTTTTCTAAACGTTTAAGTTAAAAAAATATGTACATCTTACATGTTCAAGTGACATGTAATAATTTTTAAAAGAAATTATATTCATCATATCTACATTATATATAATTTTTTAATTTTTAATTTTTTTCTCTTTATCAAATGTGTAGCTTTTGGACAATGAGTAAAAGAGTTTTTTTAATTTAGCAAGAACAAAATAAAATAAAAAATCAAGTGTGGTGTGTTGTGTATAGATAATAAGTAGAATGACTCTTTTTTAAATAAGTCGAAAGAAATTTTCATGCAGCAAAAAATAATAATAAAAAAGCAAATATTTAAAAATACTTAAAAATATTTCTTAGAGAATTACTTCATCTATAAGATCTTACAAAAAACAAATTTAGAAATTGCTTTAGTTCAAAATAAAATATCAAATCTATTTTATAAGAAAAATAATTTTATAATTTAATATAAAATATAAAACTACATCAATTTAAAATTTTATTTTTATAAAATTTATTTACAAGCCAAATATTTCTCTATTTCATATTCACCTAACTCGAAAAGTTTTCTTTTTCTTTTGATTCCCATAATTGGGCCATGCAGCTTGCCTCTTTGTGGCCGAATTTGATGCCCACTAAGAGGATAGGTGCTGGGCCCAGCTGTCCCATGCAGGTGGATCCGGTGCGGACTATGCTCGAGGTGAGAGGGCCATCTACCCAGCGCAGATGTAATCCCTAAGTGTTGGCAGATCCTGTTACAAAAATGCTATATACAACCACCCCAGATAATCGCTGTGCAACTGGCTCCACGTCATAAATAAAATGACCGTGTTTTATTTAAACAGAACTGCTACGGTTAGTCAAGTTGGTGCACACCTTGTGCACCCCTGCTTACATGGCAGGGTATTTTTGTAAAATTAAAACAAAAAAAAGCAAAACAAGCTAAATCCTTAGGGAGAAGACGTCTGGGACCGACTGTAAAAACTTGCTTCCCGCTCACGAAGAACCAGCTTGTTCCAATGACTAAGTTTTGAGCAGCTTGTTCCGACGATTTTCTGGCATGTCTCCGAATGCCTCTGCACTGCTCTCTCGCCACCGGTAACGATTTCTTGCTCCTCCTATCTTTAACCACTAGTCCAACCTCAAGTCAGCACCAGCTTACAGCTCGGTTCATCTGTTAGAATTATCAATACTGCTATAGGTACCTGCCGCTGGGTACCTGTTGCGGAATCGTTGACGTGGCATTACATAATGCCACGTCAGCCAATATATTATATATATATAAAAAAAAAGTTTGAAATAAACCCAAACCAAACCAAATGTTCTGAAACGAAAGTGGCAAAACGAAAAGCTCTTCCAGTCCCTCCCTCTCGTTCACCCATTCCCTCCCGTTCACCCATTCCCTCCCAAAGTTCACCAAATCGAACAAATCGGCAGCATCTACTCCGAAATCCAGTGGGTTGTAGCGCCGACTTCCACATTCTTCCACATCTTTTGCATTTCTACCATCCCAGTACAGTAAATCTTCGGTGTATTGCATTTTGCATCACTCCAACATCAGGTATATTACCTGAGCCGTCATCTGTGCTCGATTTCCCCTTCACAAACCGACGATGCTTATGCCCTAATCTCAGTACATGAAGGGGGGAAGGACAAGAGAAAGGGGGGGGGGAAGGACAAACGAAGAAGCTGGGGAAAGGAATTCGTACAGTCTTTAGCACCAAATCGCCACGATTTCCACTTCTCAAACCCTAATCTCAGTACGTTAAGGGGGGAAGGATGCTTTGACGAACGAAGGGGAAAGAAATGGGGAGGGGCGGGGAGGGGAATGAGAAACGAAGGGGAAAGAAATGAGGAGGGGCGGGGAGGGGCTTTGCACAACGCACCGTTTCACTAATAATGCCACGTGGGGCACGTGTACGCGGAAGGTACCCAACGGCGTGTGCAACGCTCAATTCATCTGTTAGAATTATTCGGTGTCGCTTTTGAATTTTTTTGGGCTACCAAACACTCAAATCTTAGATTCAAATCGTCTTTCTTTCCCCATCCTACCAACCGTATCTCAGCAACTAAAAGGGACCTAATGTCTAAGTTCTGCTAAAATATGAAGACCGAAATCAGCGCTGTATCTCCTAGCATTCAGAAATATCGTATAATCGAAAAAAATGAAAAATTTCGAATCATATGACTTTTTTATGTTTGGGTAAATTTTTTAAGTAATTATGCATTCAAATTTTGCTCACAGACAAAGAACAAGAAAGGGTGAAACTATTAATAAATGGATTATTAACTTGTTTCTGGTTCTCTTTTAAATTGTCCATTTATTTTCTTTTCTTGCTGCCCCACATTCTTTTTCCCTTCCGTTCTCCTATTTTCGGAAGATATTAGGGTCGAATTCAAAAGATATTAACATCCACAAAGAAAGAAATCTTTTTATGCCACCTGTAATTAAAAAACTCAATTCATCTCACAATATAGAAAAGATATGCAGGCCATGCTTTCCTTATTACCCAGAAAAAAATATTATGTATTCTCTGTTTTTATATTCTTTTGTAAACATGGGTTTTGGGATTTTTTTCTTCTTGATATTTTTTTAACTTGGGGGTTTTCATCATTCGCAGGAGGGAGGAGAGCAGATGGAGTGGGTTAGCTTTCAATCGCGGGATGGAGGAGAGCAAATGGAGTGAGAACTGCGATTGGCGTCTCCGTTCGCAGGATGAACTGGGGGGGTGGAACTCCGACGAAGGAGAGCTTACGGGGGAATGGGGAAGAAGGAGAAGGCATAAATGCACCATTTCAATTAGTCTTCAATTTTGTCTCTTACCGGGCTCCAATCCACGCTGTTCATTAAACCACCTTTCATGTCATCAAGTGTGCGCAAGGAGTGTACGAATTTGACTACGAATAGATTTTTCCTTATTCAAAATATCGTTTTGATTTATCTCTTTCTGCTTCTACCTCATTTACCTATTCTCCTAGATAATAAAACTGTTACTCATCTTCTCCATCGCTAAAACCTTCAAATTTGTGGAATATAAACTGCTGGTGAAGCTATAGACTATGGGTGGAATTCTCCAACTCCACCATTCTTCTACAACGAATCAAACACACAGAGATGGCTATACTCTCCTCGTTGTAGGGTTGTCAATACTGGAGCTCAAAGAGATAGTCAAAGTTCCAATTCAAAGCTCGTCTCTCAATAGAAATGAACCCTTTTACCCTCTGGCTACAAATGATGATCTCTTAAAAACTTACTCCGCTATTCAAAGATCATGGTAGATCACAATAATGAATGAAAAAACTCGAGTTTGAAATGATGAAAAAACTCTCAATGTTTAGCAGAAACTCTTGCAAGAAATTTTTGAATAAAAAACTTTGAATGTTTAGCACGGAGGTCCCAATCGGCAGCCGCTTCACAGTTCACACTTATCTATCCATCTATCGATGCATACAGAAGGAATATTTGAACTAACAGTGAGGAAAATTAATAAAAACCAGCCTATGCTTATTTATTAACCATGGTTCAGTTTAGGAAGATGTACTATTTTAACTATAGTTGGAGATAAACACGAGTCTAGGCTCCGTTTGGTTGCAAACTCCTCTCAACTCACTTCATCTCATCATTACACATTTTTCAAATTCCAATACACTTTTTCAAATTTCTATATAAAATATAATAAAAAATTTAACTTTTTCAAATCTCAATACACTCATAATATTTAAAATTAATATTTTAACAATATTTTATTCAACTCAACTCAACTCAACTCAACCCAACATCCAAACCCAACCTAAGACTCTAAAGGAACATCCTAACACATTTGGTGTTGGTACGTGCTTTCTCTCTCACAAACGATGATGTGGCAAACTCGGTTCCCCGATGGTTGCACGTAGCCGATTGTACGTAGCAGTTCTGGATCCTATTTTGTAATGGATTAACCTTAGGCAGCATCTCATACGTTGAATTCTCAAATTTGGGCTTTTACTTAAACAGATAACCTTTTACAGGAAACCAAAGCCAAACATGGAGTTCTATACTTTCATCTCGTAACCGTAAAAATAGTCGTTCGATGTCGGTCGCTTGTTTATCGTATGCTTAGTAATATCCTTATTCACTGGAAGTTTAGTTTAAAGAATAATTGCATTTAGCTTTGTAAAGATAAGTATTGTTCAATAAGTAATACTGCAACGCAGGTTTAGACAATTTTCTTTTAATTTTTTTTAAGATTACAAAAATATTTATCCTAAAATGATGTTTTTTCTCATTTAATAAAGGGTCTGCACATGCAATCTCCACTTGGAGACTGTAAATAGAATCTCTTTTGTTCTATATATCAATCGAGAAGTGTTACAGCTACACAGAGATTTCAAAAAAATAAATTAAACAATTGGCATCATTTTATGTCATATGTTAAATTTACTTTACAATAAAAGTAAGTTTACAATCTAACATATTATATCAACTCACATTAATTTGTGAATTTACTTTTACGAAACTCCTTTATGACCAAAGCATTTATCATATCAGCCACTTATGAATATTCATAGTCACACTTGTTAAAGGAAAACATTTTAAGTGGCCTATTCTATTAACCACTTTTTTTTTTTTTTTCAAACAAAGTCTACTTCTATTAATAGAAAACCAGTATAACAAACTATTAGTACCCATCAGTGGGCACAGTCTTTAATTAAAACAAACAGGTGGGTCTTTTCCACTATGAAAATTTAATAGACAAGGAGGCACAAGGATTAAATGTATGCTTCCAAAGATTTGTTTGGATGCTGCCCATTGCACAACAGAGTGTGCACATTGATTCTGATCTCGATGTATTTTTCTCAGTTACCAGCTGTTTAGTGTACTCAGCATATGGCAAATGTCTTGCATGATTGGTTGAGTCATCCAATCTGGGTTGTGTGATGCTTCCTTTGCTGCCAGAATTGTATTCAAGGAGTCACCTGCAATGATTAGATTTTGTATATTTGCCTTCTTTGTAGCTTTAAGTCCAATGAGTAATGTTGTAGCCTCTCCTTGATTAGGATTTGTGCTGTGGGTGAAGCTGGTTTGAATAAAGGCAATATCCTTCTCATCTTTCCTGCAGATTGCGGTAGTAGTACTTCCCTTTTCTCTTACTGCAACGTTAAATGTTAAGATGTGATGATCTTTTGGAACAGCTTTCCAGTTATGGCTGTTGTTAATCATAACATTATCCCAAGCTTCACAATGTTCTTTATGAGTTTTCAGTTTTTGAGAAATGAACATTTCAAGATCAGCTTTAATAGCATCATGGACAACTTTATTCCTAATAAACCAGATACCATTCATGGCAACAAGTGCAAAAATCTAGAAAGAATGCTCTTCATTTGAAAATATGCCTAGTGTTTGGTTAGGACTTAGAATGCATTCAATCCAATGGGTCATTGTCTCAGCCAAATTGGAAATATTAAGAGGCTAGGGGGATTGCCTCCAAAGCATCTTGGTAAAGCTACAGTTCAGAAAAAGGTGCTCTTGACTTTCTATCCCTGTTTGGAAAATGGGGCAAGTGCAATCGTCACTATCAATAAGGAAAAAAAAAATTCTTTAGCAGCTTTTTGGTTTGAATTATGTTGCTAAGAATTTTCCAGCATAAGTATTTCAGACTATCTTGGACTTTTAGTTTCCAAAGATTTTTCCAGGTATTTGAGGGAATAGAATTGTTTGTATTATTAGAACTAGAAGTGATTGCAGCATAGGCTGATTCAACACTAAACTGCCCTGAAGAGTGGTGGATCCAAATGGGTTTATCATCAACATTCTAATAATTGTGTTGGGCCAAAGAGATTTTTAAGATTTCATTCACAGAGTCTTGAGTAAAGAGAGCTTGGAGTAAAATGGTATTCCAGCTTCTAGGATTTTCCATCATGAGTTCAGAAACTTTTAGGGTGGGATCTTTTTGAATGGTCTCATCTCTCGGTTGTGGAGTAAAGTTTGGCATGGTAGAGATCCAAGGGTCATTCCAGACATTCACCCCTACCCCATTGTTTATTTGATACCACAAGCTATTTTGCAAGAACTCTTTTTATTTAAGAATACATTTCCATATCCATGAATCATTTTACTTTTGATAAGTGGAGAAGAAGGAATTTTGTCTAAGATATTTTGCTTTCGACAGTTTACTCCAAAGACTTTCCTTTCCTTGAATTAGAAGCCAACCAATTTTTGATAAGAAACCTTTGTTGAAGTTTTGAGTTAGACGAAGACCTAAACCTCCCATGGTTTTTGGTTGACAAATCGATTTCCATGATTTTGGTATGAAATTTTATGCTTTTTCTAAAGGAAAACCCCACCAAAATCTCATGAATTCTTTATCCAGGCCTTTTGTTATACTCTTTGGGATGGAAATAGTAGCCATGAAGTAAGAAGGGATAATACTAGCCACTGGTCTGATTAAGGTAGTACGCCCAGTTTGAGAAAGAATTTTTGCTTTCCATCCCCCAAGTTTTTGTGTTATTTTATGTTGGATGTCCTGAAATGAGACTTTTTTTTAGGTTCCAAAAGTTAAAGGGAGGCCCAGGTATTTGATATCGGTTGGTGTTTGCTTTAAGTCAAAAATATTTTTAACTTCCATCTTGTGCCTAGGAAGGTTGCCACTAAAAGTAATTGAGGATTTATGCACGTGAATTCTTTGCATGGACCATTGGGAGTAAGTGTCAAGACAATCTTTGAAGTTATTTGCATTTATGTTTGAAGCTTTTCCAAACAAGATAAGGTCATCTGCAAAAAGCATATGAGTGAGGACAAGATTATTTATGCTCATGGGGATACCTTTGATTTGACCTAAAATCTCATTTCGTTTTATTAATCTAGACAAAACCTCAGTTCCTAAGATAAAAAGAAAGGGTGATAGGGGGTCTCCTTGGCGCAGTCCTCGACTAAGTTTGATGAAACCACGAGGTTCACCATTGATAAGAATGAAATATGATACCATTGTGATGCATTCTTTTATCAAGTTCACCCATATGGGAAGAAATCTCAGATTTTCCATAATTTTTAGAATGAAGTTATATTCCATAAGGTTAAAGGCTTTTTCCATGTCAATCTTTATGGCCATTAATCCATGCTTTCCTTTCTTTTTCCTGAGATGGTGAAAATTTTTTTGAGCCATGATGGTGTTTTCTTGGATGGTACGGCTTGGAACAAAGGCCGTTTGATGAGGAGAGATAATTTTCGAAAGGATCTTCTTTAGTCTGTTTGCTAAAATCTTTGCAATAACCTTATAGCAAACATTTGAGAGACTAATCGGTCTGGTATTGATGGACAGTGTTTGGATTGTTTGTCTTTGGAATAAGGGCAATATGAGTGTGGTTCATTTCTTTTAAGAGTTTTCCATTCATAAAGAAGTTACGAATAGCTTCATTAAAGTCAAGTTTAATGATCTCCCAATAGTGTTTGTAGAAGAACCTGGCAAAACTGTCAGATATGGAGCTTTTCCAGAATGGATTTGTTTAATGGTGTCAAAAATTTCTTCGTCCAATGGAATTTCACATAGGAAGTTGTTGTCTTGGTCTGTGATCTTTTTAGGGAAAAGGTTATCAATGTCACCATTTAGTTCATGGTTTGTGGTTTTGTAAACATTGTTAAAGTGATTAATGATGGTAGCTTGGATGACACTAGGATCACTAGACTAGTTGTTTGGGCCAATCTTGAGTGAATCAACGGTGTTTCTCCTTCTACGAATGGTAGTTGTGAGATGAAATAATTTGGTATTTAGGTCTGTTGTGGTCAGCCAATATTGTCTTGGTTTTGGCTTCCAAAGGATTTCTTCTCTTTTTAAGAGCTCATTCAGTTTTGGCCTTAACATTTTCTTTCACCATTCTATTTTGAGGGTTTGGGTCTTTTTCTTGAATGTTTAAGAGGATTACTGTGGCCTCCTTTATTGAAGATTGGATGTGACCAAAGTGATGTCTATTCTAGTTAGCCAAAGCTTTTTGAACCAATTTCAATTTTTTTGTGAAAACGAAGCTGGGGTTGCCATTTATCAAAGTTTGTCACATAGCAAGTATGAAAGAGGATGACAAGATTTTAAGTAATTATTATTTTTAAGTGATTGATTTATCTAATAGGAAAACCGACATTGCTCTTTTGCAAACATCAATAGGCGACGTCAGATTTAAAATTATTTTTATTGTAAAGTAGATTTAACGAATTTTATAAAGTCACGTTAACTTGTGAATTTATTTTTATGTAATTTCTTTATGTCTGTAATAATTATTTAATCCTAATTAGTTCGTTGAGATAAGCACAAAACAGAGCAATAATAATGGTGAGACCCAACAGAAGACTTTTAGGTCATAACCACTTTTAACTCCGTTTGGTTAGGTCATTCCAAATCTCATCATGGGGCATTTGCTAACCAATTAAGCATTTCATCTCTCTTCATTATGCTTTCCGCTATCCCTTTTCCAACACTTAACCAACTAACACTCCCACCAAACCTACTTTGCTAACCTCTCTGGCCCTGGCCTTGCACCTAAAGGAAAGAAAAGCCCAAGAGCAATCATTTTAAACTGGATGAAAGTTTCAACTTAGGTGGGTGAAGCTTTGCTTCTAGGTAGTTAAGTTCCTGCCTCCCCTTTTCATTCATTTGAATACTAGAAAATTCTTCATTTTCTCCTCATGTTGATCTCCACTTGGTTATAAGTGGAAGGCGTTTTGCATGCTGCTTGGCTATAAGGAAGAAAAAACAGTAATTAAGGGCCTACGGAAATGACCACATCCAGATTTATCAAGTGTGTGACTGTGGGGGATGGCGCAGTGGGAAAGACGTGCATGCTCATTTCCTATACCAGCAACACCTTTCCAACGGTATGATTGAGTTCATCATTTCTGGCTCTAACCGTAGAAAGCAGTACGTGCTTCTCATGTTTTTCTTTCTTTTTTCCAGGATTATGTTCCAACGGTATTCGACAACTTCAGTGCCAATGTTGTCGTGGATGGTAGTATTGTGAACCTTGGCCTATGGGATACTGCAGGTCATGATTCCACCTCTCTCAAACGCTACTTTAGGAATTGACTGGCCTCTGATCTGAGTTAGCATGCATGATTTTGTGCGTTACAGGACAGGAAGATTACAATAGGCTAAGGCCTCTAAGTTACAGAGGAGCTGATGTGTTTCTGTTGGCCTTCTCTCTCGTCAGCAAGGCCAGCTATGAGAACATCACCAAAAAGGTTTTGGTTTTTGTCTGTTTTTTCATGTTTTCTTTTACCCCAGATTATTATGATCTCTCTCCAATCTGTGAGACATTGAAATGATAATTGGATTCGTGTCTTGTAGTGGATCCCTGAGCTCAAGCATTATGCACCCAACGTGCCAATTATACTCGTGGGCACCAAACTTGGTAAGACAATGTAATTTTAGAAGTATAACTTATTTTCAGATGACAGTGTTCCATATTGGTTACATCTCCATGTCTTCTCTGTTGATTATTCGAAATTCTGATAATTTCATCTGAAATTTGTTATCCAATTCTCGTGCTTCCTCTGCCTTAGGAGCTTCTCATCAAAATTCTCCGTCGGTTCTTTTACTCCAAGTGGTACATTTGGAATGCAAATCGTACCTTTGCTACTTTTTACAACCCAGTAATTAAAATCGTTAAAAACTTTTGCAGAACTTCCCATTTCGTCGTAATTTTTACTTAATTTCCTGTGATCCTGATCATCAAACTTTTCGGTATTGTAATTTCTTCAACTCTAAATTTCAAGTGCTTATTAGACAACGTTTATCTACAGATTTACGAGAAGACAAGCAGTTCTTGTCTGATCATCCTGGAGCAACACCGATAACAACTGCTCAGGTATGCGCAAATCATATCATTAAAGCAATTTTTTCAGTCATTTTAGTCAGGTATCTGTTGGTTTAACATGAAATATTTGATCATGACTAGGGTGAGGACTTGAAGAAAATGATCGGCGCAGTCTTCTACATAGAGTGCAGTTCCAAAACTCAGCAGGTACGTACGTACCTATTTCCTGAATAATCAGCCCAAATAAATAAGTATGATAAAAATGGCTAAAATATTTATCAGAGAATAATCAATAAGAACTTCAAGAATCCCACTCGATCCGAAGTTATATAAGACCTCGATCTGTTTGTTTCTGGTAAAAATATTGCTTGAACGACAACTTTTACAACTTTTACAGATCTTGCTAATTTTAAAGTCTCTCTCGTTTCTGGATTTTCAGAATGTGAAGGCCGTGTTTGATGGCGCCATAAAGGTTGCTTTGAGGCCACCGAAAACAAAGAAGAAACCAAGCAAGCAAAGAACGTGTGCTTTCCTCTAGCGGCCAATACTAAATCGATCATTAATGTCACTTGTAATCTATATTTTCGTTTCTCTTAATTGTTATATACTTTTCTAATACGTATAAGCTCAGTCTGGAGCAATGGGACATTTTTTGGGAGGACGTTTCCGATCAATATATATATATATATATATATATATATTTTATATATATACACACATATCCACATTGTTTTATATGCTGCCATTTGAAATTAGTATAAGCAGTATTAAGTTGATCATTCTTTTTGTTAATGGCAAAACAAGAGCCACATCACTTTGCTTATATCCTTACGAGAAATGATATTTGCCGTCGTGGTTGTACAAGCGGCGTGCAGTCGCTTTGAAAAAAGTGAATTAATATGAGCTCCACATGAAAAAAAAATTAAATTTTTAATTGTGGACCCCACTCTTTTTCAAAGCGATTGCGCGGTGTTTACACATTCTACGACTGTATGTAGCATTGCTCTATTCTTATATATGTACGAGGCTAATACGTACTGGTTTCCATGAATATTGATTGGGTTCCCGACGACTCGTTTAGAAATTTTTTTTAGATCATGATTCCTTTTAGCTTCATCCTTATCAATTAATGGAGCGCGCCACGACATGGAATATTATATTATAGGGTAATGTAGGGTGTACGTACCTATCCCCTAACCAAAAGGTAAATCAAATAAATAAATAAATCATTCTAAAATTTTAAAAAATATCAACTAGGCTAGCTCTGTCCAAAGCATAAAATTTGAATAGACATTTTTAATTATATGATCGATATCGATCTGTTTTAAGTCGTTATCTGTACGTCCTCTTATAGTCACGTACGAAGATTTCTCAACCACGTGTGATGTGTACTCTCAAGTACTAATAACAATATTTAACGCCAATTATTTCTTCTAACACACACTTGTGTATATATAATTCCCTAGCTACCGGCAATGGATCTCAAGCAACTCCCAATACATGAGTGCCAACGGTTGACATTCTTTCCATTTTATTTGTTGTTTTCCTAAGAGCTAACATTCCTATCATTCAAGTACTTTCGATTCGGTTTGCTTTGGTATGATCCCGACACAATATCATGTAGTCTTTCGAACCTGGATTTGTTTATTGGGAGTAAAGGATATTGTAAATTACACTAGCTGTTAATAAGAGTGATTTGATGCAGAACTATTTAATCATCAAGGACATGATACATACGTACATATATGTGTGTATATATATATATTCCTCAAAATATAAATGATAAAAAGTTGTTTCCATCAAGTGGGGAATTACAATATTGGATAAGTAATTCAGAAATGCTTCTAAGCGGTCTGAGTGGTTTTCCTAGAGAAGCAGCCCTTCTATTATCAATTGCTACGTCAGACATCACCCAAACTAGAGATCGAGTAGATGCACCCACACACAATCATGTCACACCTCATCCACAAACCACCGACCCTCCATCAATTTGCACTATCATTCTCTTCGTCTCTATCCCAGATTGATGCCTCAATCCTCGATACCACCGTCAATGCCTCAAATAAACTCAAATCAACATTCTATGATGTTGGATTTTTACAAAAGCAAATCAAATCACAAATCCAAACATGCAAACCAATTTAAATCACTTTTTGTTTTGAACAAAAAATCAGAGCATCAAACCGATGACGATGGTAAACCATTCTATCGGAAAATCTTCGAATCTCTAGTTAGTTCATCCCATTTACAAAATGTTCTCGGAAGCTGACACAAATACATCCCAGAAAAAAAATTGCGAAGTTAGGGTTTCTCAAGCTAAAAATGACCTCTTTAAACTTTTCCAACTACTCATCTTGTCTACTGAGGCCAATCCTAAAAACGTTGGTGCGCAGAGACAGAAGAAAATAGAATGGGGGAGGGTCATTGTAGGTGGGACACACACACACACACACAAACACACACAGAGTCGAGATTGAGGGGAAACCCTTTGACTCAGCCATAGCAACCCCAAGGGAACTCTTCCCCTCTTTTCGTCTTCATCAATTACCATCAAGCCCGTCTCTTTGCATTGCTACCCAAGACCAAGACGTTACCTACCTCCAGTTGCTGAACGCAGACAATATGAAGAAAAATCGAAGTAAGCAAACTCAAACGTTTTGAAGAAAATATTTTTTGTAATCTTAGTTTTTTTATACCAAAAAAAAAAAAAAAGTCACCAATTACCCTTTTACATGCAGAAATACAAAATAAATTATTGGAAGAAAGTAGAAAGAAAAAAAAAAACCCAGACGGGCAACAACAAGGAGTTGAAGCTCAAGAAGGGGAAGAGCACTTCTGGATCGTCTTCTTCAACATCTTGGACTTTTGGTGACCCTAAATTCCAAAGGAAGAAGAAGGTGTTTCATGCGAGAGGGGAGGGGGAGTGAATAGTTGAGAGATTGTGTGTAGTGCAGTGACACATATAGTTGGGTGCAGTGTATGTGGCAATCCACTATTGGGGGGCTGTTTTTTTTTTTTTGCGTTATAAGGTCAACCGGTCCTAAGGTTTTTTCTAAGTAATTCTAGTCCCAAATAGACAGGCCGTGCAGGGATTTTTGTGAAAAATGTGAATCTCACTAAAAAAGAAACTTTTTAATTTACACTTTTTAATAGTGTGATTCACTTTTTTACGAAGGACTTAATTATACTAGACTAATCTATTAGAATTTGAACTCATTTCTTTTTTTGTATTTGGTTTTGGGGCGTTAATTGTTACTCCTATATGTTCGGTTTTATTTATGGTATTTGTCTGCTCACTTTAAGTGAGAGTGGTTTCAATAAAGGTAAATTTTTGTTTAAAAAATAAAAAAGGTAAACTAGACAAAGTATGTCTAGCTAAAAGAGTAAAAAGAATAAGAAAACCATTGGAATTGACAAGAGAAAGAAGCACCCCGGCCTACTTACATGATTTCCAACAATACTAGTCTTCCAATATTCGTACTAGAATTTCCAGTTTTTGGATTGGAATTGCTTATAATGCATGGGAGGACAACTCACGAACTCCACCCAGTGATCATAGGGTTTTAAGTGAGGATAACATAAACCCAACAATGAGTAGTGCCATGCATGAATTCCAACAAGTTAACATTCGAATTCAAACACATGATCTCCAGTAGTCGGATCTGTAGATTTCTCTTCCTCCCCCCCGGCCCCTCAAGTTTCTGTGCCAAAGTTGTATTTTAAGAATGTCCTTATGGTCTTCAAAACTTCAACGATACACTGTACATGCTATATTCGGACCTTATTAATTGCAGCATGTTGTGTATTTACTGCTTGCACGTTCTCATTTAGTCAATGCTGTTGGCGCAATTTTTGCTAAGACACACATACCCAGTTCCTGTTTGCATTAGATTAATATCATCATTTATTGTTATCATGTGCGGGTTCAACATTTAAAGAAAAGGTCTTGTACAGAACGTTTTTGGTAATTAATTCCCAAGTTGCCTGCTTAGTTTAGTAGAGGATTATAATTATCATGTATATATGGATTGTGACGACTGGTCTAAAGTGGTATCTTTGTCTCGAGTCAAACAATAAACAACATGGATAACTTGGTTTCATTTCTTGTTAAGGACAATAATTCCCTTTTAGCTAGACATTAAAAAAAAAAAAAAATCTAAACTGGAATATTAGAACGAACCATTGACATGTGCAGAAGTATAGATATAGCTAGCGCGCAGCTTGAGTTATATTTTAGTCGTTGTTAATTGGTCGTCATGATAAGCTAAAGTTGAAGCATCAAGTCATGTTCGCTCCCAAGGTGATCTGTTCCTCGAAAGAAATGGAAACACGGTATAAGATTTTGAGCAAGAATCAGCATCGATCCCTGGTTCCATGTCTGGCAAGAGAGAAAAAGCCTATATTTTTTCCTGATATGAACAATATTATACCAGTGCATTTACATTCATATTGTGGCGTGCCAATTCTAAGGCCACATATACCATGCAGTACACTTACAGTCACATAGTCCATGTGGTTCATCGTTCAAGTCCATCCATATTAGAACCTGATCAATTTGCGTGCTATTAAAAAACGATTGATCAGGTAGCTGTTCCAAAATTAGACGACAAATAAAACTAACTACCTTCATTAACTTTCCATTAATTAATACCTTTATTAGCAAAAATCCCAAACCTTTATCTGTTTGTGAGTGTGAAAGAGATAGAAAGGGTGTAGATCTGCCTTGTTTGTTTACACAAAACTAAAAAATTCATCTCATCTCATTTCAACTTATCATTACAACTTTTTCAAATCCATATACAAAATATAATAAACAATTTCATTTTTTCAAATCACAATACAAAATTAATATTATAAAATTAAATTATAGTAATATTTTATTTATTATTATTTAAAACATCCTATCTTATCTCATCTCATCTGTACAACCAAACGGGTAAGTGATTAGATGGCATGCACTTCAAGCTCTGTGTAAGATAGCTTATCTAGCTTTGCATGTCAGAATCAGACCGACACCCGCTAGCCACATCAAGTACCAAAATTGTGTTGCATATTTCTTCGCCACCTAGCTAAAGTTGTAAATCTTACTTTCGTGAGGTTTTGCTGTTTGGGATGATCATGCTAATTAAGGTTTTTCTAAGTAATTCTAGTCCCAAATAGACAGGCCGTGCAGGGATTTTTGTAAAAAATGTGAATCTCACTAAAAAAGAAACTTTTTAATTTACACTTTTTTATAGTGTGATTCACTTTTTTATGATTGACTTAATTATACTAGACTAATCTATTAGGATTTGAACTCATTTCTTTTTTTGTATTTGGTTTTGGGGCGTTAATTGTTACTCCTATATGTTCGGTTTTATTTATGGTATTTGTCTGCTCACTTTAAGTGAGAGTGGTTTCAATAAAGGTAAATTTTTGTTTAAAAAATAAAAAAGGTAAACTAGACAAAGTATGTCTAGCTAAAAGAGTAAAAAGAATAAGAAAACCATTGGAATTGACAAGAGAAAGAAGCACCCCGGCCTACTTACATGATTTCCAACAATACTAGTCTTCCAATATTCGTACTAGAATTTCCAGTTTTTGGATTGGAATTGCTTATAATGCATGGGAGGACAACTCACGAACTCCACCCAGTGATCATAGGGTTTTAAGTGAGGATAACATAAACCCAACAATGAGTAGTGCCATGCATGAATTCCAACAAGTTAACATTCGAATTCAAACACATGATCTCCAGTAGTCGGATCTGTAGATTTCTCTTCCTCCCCCCCGGCCCCTCAAGTTTCTGTGCCAAAGTTGTATTTTAAGAATGTCCTTATGGTCTTCAAAACTTCAACGATACACTGTACATGCTATATTCGGACCTTATTAATTGCAGCATGTTGTGTATTTACTGCTTGCACGTTCTCATTTAGTCAATGCTGTTGGCGCAATTTTTGCTAAGACACACATACCCAGTTCCTGTTTGCATTAGATTAATATCATCATTTATTGTTATCATGTGCGGGTTCAACATTTAAAGAAAAGGTCTTGTACAGAACGTTTTTGGTAATTAATTCCCAAGTTGCCTGCTTAGTTTAGTAGAGGATTATAATTATCATGTATATATGGATTGTGACGACTGGTCTAAAGTGGTATCTTTGTCTCGAGTCAAACAATAAACAACATGGATAACTTGGTTTCATTTCTTGTTAAGGACAATAATTCCCTTTTAGCTAGATATTAAAAAAAAAAAAAAAAATCTAAACTGGAATATTAGAACGAACCATTGACATGTGCAGAAGTATATATATAGCTAGCGCGCAGCTTGAGTTATATTTTAGTCGTTGTTAATTGGTCGTCATGATAAGCTAAAGTTGAAGCATCAAGTCATGTTTGCTCCCAAGGTGATCTGTTCCTCGAAAGAAATGGAAACACGGTATAAGATTTTGAGCAAGAATCAGCATCGATCCCTGGTTCCATGTCTGGCAAGAGAGAAAAAGCCTATATTTTTTCCTGATATGAACAATATTATACCAGTGCATTTACATTCATATTGTGGCGTGCCAATTCTAAGGCCACATATACCATGCAGTACACTTACAGTCACATAGTCCATGTGGTTCATCGTTCAAGTCCATCCATATTAGAACCTGATCAATTTGCGTGCTATTAAAAAACGATTGATCAGGTAGCTGTTCCAAAATTAGACGACAAATAAAACTAACTACCTTCATTAACTTTCCATTAATTAATACCTTTATTAGCAAAAATCCCAAACCTTTATCTGTTTGTGAGTGTGAAAGAGATAGAAAGGGTGTAGTGCCTTGTTTGTTTATACAAAACTAAAAAACTCATCTCATCTCATCTCAACTCATCATTACACCTTTTTCAAATCCCTATACAAAATATAATAAACAATTTCATTTTTTCAAATCCCAATACAAAATTAATATTACAAAATTAAATTATAGCAATATTTTATTCATTATTATTTAAAACATCCTATCTTATCTCATCTCATCTGTATAACCAAATGGGTAAGTGATTAGATGGCATGCACTTCAAGCTCTGTGTAAGATAGCTTATCTAGCTTTGCATGTCAGAATCAGACCGACACCCGCTAGCCACATCAAGTACCAAAATTGTGTTGCATATTTCTTCCCCACCTAGCTAAAGTTGTAAATCTTACTTTCGTGAGGTTTTGCTGTTTGGGATGATCATGGATTCTAATTTTCATATTTGAAATTAAAGGAAATCATGATCTTGCTCGGGTCTGGTTTGAAACTCATCTTATCTCATCTCATTTTAATATCCAAACACCATAAATACAAATACTTTTCAATTTTAAATCTTCAACATTTTCATCCAATCATTACAATTTTCTCTAACTTTCAAACAAAATATACAAAATAACTCACCATTTTCAAATCTTAAAACAAAAATAATATACAAAGAGTAATATAGTACAACACACTCTTATCTCACTTTCATATCATTATGTAAAATGTGGTACATTTATTACTATTGGATAATAAAAAATCATCCAATAATATATCAACTAATGATGATAAATGTGTCACATGCATTTTATATAATGAGATGGAAGTGGAATGCTAGTGTAGTATCTATAATTTTTTTTTCTATAAAATATATTAACTCAAACCATTTCACTACTATTCACATATCACCTCATTTCATCTCATTATTAGAATCAGCCTTGAACTCCATCTTTGTGGTGTATCTAAAGTCAGATTATAGTTCGATCGATCCATCTCCCGTGAGTACGTAGATTCTTGAGTTTGCTCATGTCACACTCCTTAAAACAAGTATTTAACGGATAGCATGCAGTATGCACTACAAGAAAAATGGCCTTTTGTGGCTAATTTATTGCGGCGAAAATAGTATTCGCAATCAAATATGATGATTATTACAACCCAAAATAAAATTTATATGATCAACCTCTAGCCCCTCCTAGCTACCATTGTTGTTAAGGGGAAGAAATAGGTATTTTGGGCCCAAACCCTTAGGCTTTGCTACCTTGCCATGCATGGCACTAGCCTTCCATTTTTTCACCATCTTTTTTGGACTATCACCAATAATATAAGATTTGGAGCATGTTTTGCGACTGTCCTCACGACTTTTAGTTATGGTCTGGCTCATGTAAAGTTCATGCAACTAGTTAGATCGTGTAGACCATTTATTCCAACCCCTTTGAAGATCTGAAATGAGGAGATTATACTGAAAAGCAAACACTCGAAGATATATCCACAATAAATAATGGCCCTCGAGTCAATCCAAAGCCCGGCTTCTTTGCCCAAAGTAACCTAGACTTGCAATTACTCTCCCACCACCACATTAATCCAATTGAAGAAGTCTACGAAGCCCTTCTAGCTTGAATATTTTCAAACACCCCACCCCCTATTTATTCCTGCAACAACCTCTTCCATTAGAATAATCCCACACTTATTTCTACCCGGCCTTCAACATCCAATTAATATAGCCTGCGAGCAACCCAAATGCAGAGAATCCTCTACATAGAAATCTGGAACCGATCAGATCGAGACTACAGAAGTACCACCTCCCCCGCTTCTCTAAAGCTATAAATTAAAACCTTTGCATTAATAAGAGCTTCTCTGTCATCTCTGAGGGAGATTCTAAATAAGCACCCAGCACGTATTCCTTTCCACGTTCCTTTTGCTTCTACTCGGGGGGGAATTTGGCTTGTCCTTTTGAGTAGTGCAATAGTATTTCGGTTTTAATGCAAAAGTGTGAGGAAGGGATGGGGGACATGGTAGTACTCTCTCTTATCTTCCTTCTTCTTTTTATTAATGGGGTTTCCTCTCTTGTATTTCTCTGTGCAGGCGATTCCTGTTTCGGGTTTTGCCTATTTTATATTCAACTATCTTCTGTGTATGTCCTCATATTTTCCTTGGGAGACGGAACGATTGTTTATTAGTTTTCAATACCGTACTAATTTATAACTTTGTTAAAAAAAAAAAAAATCTAATTTACTTATAGTGATCTCTATTGTGGTAGGTGTGGAGTCTATAAAAGAAGTCATGTTTGCTTTGAGGACTCACTGCCAAAAACAAGAGCTACAAAGGGCTACTTCTTCTTGTTTCTCTTTTGGTTGGCTGCTTAATTAGCTAACTGGCTTTCATTTTGCCGATCATTATAATCATTATCATCACCGTCGTCGTCATGGCTTCATCGAACAGACACTGGCCTAGCATGTTCAAGTCCAAGCCCTGCAATTCGCACCACCAATGGCAGCATGACATCAACTCATGTAACCGAGGTCCCTACACTTCAGGTATAACAAAATTCGGACTTGGCTAAACCATCATTCGTTCGAAGTTCTACACTTTCCTTCTGTTTTCTTGCTCAACATTTTTCCAGTGTAGATTTCGGAAGCTAATAATTTTTAATGGGATTTTCATCTGATTGATGACGACAACAAAAAATAATTTATTTATCTTGGGATGGAAGGACGCATCGTGTTCTATATACCGATCGATATGACCTTTCCACCTGGGGATGATTTATTACAACTACAATAACAATATAACCCCAAGAGTAGAGGAAGCTCTCATGGATTTAGGAGCTCAGTTGTCTGCATTAATTTTTTTTTTTTGTTTTTTTTTAATAGATCCTGGCTGTGATCAAGAGCGGAGTCCTGAGCCAAAGCCTAGGTGGAATCCAAAACCGGAGCAAATTCGCATACTAGAAGCAATTTTCAACTCTGGCATGGTGAACCCTCCAAGGGACGAGATACGAAAGATCAGAGCTCAATTGCAAGAGTATGGTCAAGTAGGTGATGCCAACGTTTTCTACTGGTTCCAGAACCGGAAATCAAGAAGTAAGCACAAGCTCCGCCACCTCCAAAACTCAAAAAACCAGTCCCAGCATACACAAAACAATCTTCCAATTAATTCTCTTGCTGCCGCCATAAACGCAACTTCGTCCTCATCATCCTCTTCGGAAAAATCATCTCCAAAAGCACCCCAAATGATGGCCACCTCAAAGGGCGCCTTTCCAAATGTTATGGACACTTCGAATTCTCCAACAGCCTCGGTGAACCATACCTTTTTTCAGTCCCGCGGAGAAAATTTACCTGAACCTTTCTTCTTCCCGGTGCAACAGATCACAGGAGATCAGGTGCACCATAACGGAGGAACAGCTAGTTTCACTCAAGGGTTTTGCTTTTCTGAACTATCAAATGTCGTTCAGGTACCTGAACATGACACTGTTGGGCCTTGCACGAGTCTCTTGATCAGTGAGATAATGAACCATGGGGATTCAAAGAAAAGTCTAGAAGATGAGAAAGCCATGAAGTTTTTCCATGATCAGCAGAATTACTCTGAGACCACTCATCCAATTACTCGCACGACTGCTGTCTCTCCCTCTACTACAGCTACTTATACTGGTACTGTTTCATCCCCCATCGATCAAACTCAAGGTAGAAAGTTAAAAACTTCAATATGTTTGGATATTGCATGTTTGGATATTGCATGATTATATATACACAAGTTTTGCTCCTCATTGAATTACCATTTCCACAATGGGATCAGTGAAAAATGACCTTTTTGAAAAAGGCATAACTCGATTAACAGATAAGTTATATTTATAAAAAAAAAAAAGAAAAAGAAAAGAAGAAGAGATAAGTTCAAAGAAAACGGCCAGGCGAGATGCAAAATATTTTTCATGCCCTTGTTAACCTTGTTAACTAATTATACATAATATAAAAACATATCCCACTAGGTCCTGCATTGACATTAGATATTGGACATGATTGACGTATAAAAGTTTAATTGGTACACATGACACGGTGAAGGACATGTTTGTCATATTAGTTAGGACTACAAATTTCTTGTTTTGGATCCGGGATTTACGGTCTGTGTCTAGACGGACGTATGCATGGCTTGGCTGCAGTCTCTCTTGGTTGACCTACTGCGTCAGTTTCATACATTCGAATTTGAGAAGAGGATTCGGTGCTGGCAGGTGTTGGGGAATCGAGTGCAGTTGGCACGGCGAAATCGACAGTGTTCATTAACGAGGTGGCCTTCGAGGTGGCCACGGGGCCCTTCAACGTGCGCGAGGCTTTTGGCGATGATGCGGTGCTGATTCACTCCTCGGGTCAGCCCGTCATCACTAACGAGTGGGGTGTCACCCTCCTGCCACTTCTGGACGGCGCATTTTACTATCTGGTGCGCGCCTCCGATGTCAATTAATTAATAAGCTGCTCGCTTGGTTAAGTGCGTGTATGAAACTGTTTCATTGGTATTTGATCAGAACGTTGTTGATGAGGTTCGATCGACAATAAAAGAGTATAGCTGCCTGACAACGCCATGTTGAAGCTTGTGGTTTACGTACCTTCTTGTGCATGTGAACTGTAAAAGCTTTTTATTTTGGTATCAAATTAAATTTCTTTATTGGGTTGCAGATAATTTAGAAGTATGGAAGCTGAAAATATGGGCAGGCTGTTATGGCTCGCTATGGTAGTACTTCCTGTCTTGTCTAATATATATGTTTCGTGTCTGTGACTATGTACTAGTGTTGATTGCTTCTGTTTTTTTTATTTATTAGTTATGAAATTAAGCAATGTTATGTACCATCTCTATTTGAGAACTGCAATGTAGGCATAGATAATTTTATTTTTAAAATTACTAAAATATTTCTCTTTAAATAAAGTTTTTTCTCATTTAATAAAGGGTCTGTACATATAGTCCCTAAATAAAGATTGCAAATAGAATTTCTTTTTGTGAGAAGTCTCATGCATGAGCATTAGAGGTCGACTTTGGATAACATGAAATTTGTGGACCAATGTGTGATGCTTCTCTTTCAAAACAATATAAACGGATCAATATATATTTTCTTTTTTAACACACGTAATTAAGGTAATTAGATAAATTACTAAATATTTAACAATAAACAGGTGGAACTTCTACTCCTTACTATATAATTTGTGCATCCTATATATGTCGTGTTCAAATTCATCCAAAATAAGATATTCCGAATTCTTGTGAATTAAAATGTTGACATCCCCGTGAATTCTGACTCCAAATTAGGTAGAATCAATTATTTTCGTTGGCAGAGGCCAAGTGAGCTAACATGGTAAAAAGCTAACATGTGATCTGATTCTTTGTACTGTTCTTATCAAGTTGGCATATTGTACGTACCGTGCATGTTCAAATTCATTCAAAACTGTATTAATTTGTTGTCAATTAATATTATTTCCGATCAAAATCACTACTTATTATTATTATTATTATTATTATTATTATCATCACGAATAGTTATTTTCAATCTAAATAATTCGTCATAAATACTTATTTTTCTTGTAATATACCATTGAAATGAAAAAGAAGAAAGGAAAGAAAAAAAAAAACTCGTGTTAAAATTGTTAGTAACGAAAGAAAAAGCTGATCTCCACTAGTTCCAAGCAAGTTGATATGATTTTGTTCCAAATTCCAACTAATCTTGAGAGTTCAAGTCTTCAATGAATTCTAGTACACATGCTCTCGTAAGGAGAAATATAGAAACAGGGTCTTAACTAAGCTCAGAAATATTGAAATAATCCACATGTGAATGACAACTCCAAAGTAAGATAATAATTAATATTAACAGAAAAAAATCTCAATTGCAAAAATAACATTTTTATGTGTCAAAAATGTAAGTTTGCCAAAAATAACGGAAAAAAATCTCAATTGCATAGAATTCTTTAGAAAGTTAAAGAGTAACTCTACATTTTTATGTGTCAAAGTGCGAGTAATGGATGAAGCTGTAAAAGCAAGAAATGAAGTGACCGAAGACATTACATGAGGCCATAGCTAAGCTAGCTAATTAACCTCGACGTCAACGTGCATGCATGTCTAATTCGATCGGAGGGGATCCAAGATTAAATTAATTATATATGGATATGGCCAGTTGATCATGAGATGATCTGCTCCAGCCTCCATCACTAATGCTTGAACAAAATGCCGAATGCTTTTAAGACGTTGTCTTATTATTAGTGCATATATAGTGACACTTTCACTTGATTTTGTCTCGCACATATACTTTAATTTATGCGTTCATAAGATTTCACTTGGAATATACTGTCGTACACATGAAAATACGTCGGATAGGGTTTTGTCTTATAATAATTCGACGTAGTTAGCTAGTCATGACTGCAAGTAGTACTACATATTAATCATCTTCAAGATTATCATGAACAGTTGTGATCTGAAACGGATCGATCGAGTACGTACGTCAAATGAGAAATTAACAACTCTTTGCTGCTGATCTGAAAAATATACGATCAGAAAGGAGTGGTTGTAAATTGTAATTGGTCACAAATGGACAACTTTGGTTGAGTGAAACTGCAGTTCTGCATGTTCGTGGATTATATATTTACGTGCACACTGGTGCCAACAGTACTACTTGTATAGTTCTCTACTACATGACTCGGATTTGATTGAGGCTGAGCGATTTGGATTATATCAGAGGGATGTCTGTCAAGAATCCCTCACTGCTAATTCACAGTGCCGACAGTACTGAACGTACGTTGCAGTGTTTTGCATAAACCATGCCTGCATCATCACGTATATATGATCATAATCATGACCCAATTACCAAAACTGAAAATCCCTGATGATCTCTTTATGATCTCTTAACAACTTTAGTAGAGGTCATGTTTGGTATTAGGGGTGGGCTCCAATTCCGTCAGAGTCGGAATCTCCGACTGTCAATTCCGACTCTAGGAGTCGGAGGAAAAAAATTTTCCGACTCCAACTCTGTACGGAGTCAGACTCTGACTCCGAATTAAATTTGGAATTCCGATCGGAGTTCAAAATTCCGATCGGAGTCGGTTTGGGCTTTGGCTTGCCTCCGACTCCGAAGGCCCACCTTTGACTCTGAGGCCCACCTCCAAAGGTCCATGCTCAATCCAAGGCCCAACCACCTAATTGACTTCCAATTTCAAAAAAATTATGTAAAAAATAATAAAAAAACATCTCTTACAAATGAGATTGATTAAACAGTCATACATTACACAATCAAAGAGTAGTAAATTAGTAATTAACATTGACAAAGTCTTAATTCTTGAACATTGAGAAAGGAAAAAAGTCTTGATTCTTAAAGTTGAAGCCAGTAGCCAGTCTCATAATGTTTTATCTGCAAAATAATACATATGAAAATATTTAAAAAAAATATAGTATGAATTATGAAATGGTCAATAATTTCTTAAATGATTTAAAAATATTAATATAGTACCTGAATAGCATCACTACAACACATGAACACAACTCCTCATCCATGTAACTTGTAACTCATCCGCAATTATCACTCATCTGCAACTATGCTAGGGTTCACAAGTAGGTCTACAAAATCATAAAAATTAGAAGTTGAATAATTAAAACATTACAAATATTTAAATTATCATTTAAAAGCAAATAAAATATAAGTTACTTGATTCAAGCCTATAGCTCTCGGGATCAATGATATATACTCCAATGGGCATTTCACATAACCAGTTCTGTGTGCAAATGAGGGCCTCTACAGTTGAAGCTGACAATGAACTCCGATAAGCATCCAACACAAGACCTCCAGTGCTAAACGCCGACTCAGAGGCAACCGTAGTGATAGGAATAATCAATATATCTCGGGCTATTCGGGAAAGAATAGGAAACTTGGTGGAATGAACCTTCCACCAAGTTAATAACTAAAATGCATCACTAGGTGCCTCGACATCTTCCATCAAATAGCGTTCAACCTTAGACCTACACTGCATAATATTCCTCGATGCACGCCTTTGATGATATCGTTGCACCAGTGGTGATGAAAGAGCTGCAGCAGAAGCAGTGTAACCACCGAAATATGTCGAACTGGTCGGGTGTGAGGAGTTACGGCTACCACTTGCTGGAGTAGGATGACTATTATTGTTATAGTGGCCATATAAGTCATCAATATCCTTTCTCAGCTCTCTAATAAACTCTTCAGTCTTCTCTTCCCCAAGGATGTCAATGAAGAAAAATTGTATAATTTCTAACTTATATCGGGGGTCAAGGATTGCAACCACAAGTAATAATCTATTTATCTTCACAATATCCCCCCAATATTTATCATATTTTGATTTCATCCTCATAACCGTAGCAAATAACAGTCCCTCACTGTTAGCATAACTTTGTTGCAGGTGTTCATGAATCCTCGAAAGCTCGTCGAAGTACAAGTTCGCAATACAATATTTGGATCCAGATATCTGCATAGTTGTATCATAAAACAACTTCAAAAAATCAACAAAAGACTTCACACGATCCCAATCAACTGCATCCGGCGCACCGAGTCCCCTTCTCCCCCCAGTAGACTCCATCAAAGCATACCTCAAACCCTTGTTCTCGACCTCCATTCTCTAGAATGCTCTTTCATATTTCTGCGCCAGCTCCAACATCATATATGTCGAGTTCCATCGAGTTGGAATGTCCAAACACAACATTGCAAAAGATGGAATCTGAAACTGTTCTGCTATAGCCTTAAACTTGCCAAGTCTTTGAGGGGAAGCCCTCACATATCTCACAATATTGCGGACTTTGGTAATTGAATCATCAACCTCCTTCAACCCCTCAGAAATAATGAGGTTGATGATATGAGCACAGCATTGAACATGTAGGAACTCGTGTCCACGAATTATATCATCTTTTACCGTTGTATTCCTCTTGAACCACTCAAGAGCAGTGTTATTGGCACTGACATTGTCAACTGTGATACAAAGGACTTTTTTAATACTCCAGTCCTAAATACAATCATCCATCATTGCACCAATGGATGCACCCTTGTGATCAACAACCTCTTTAAATCCAATTATCCGTTTATGCAACGTCCACTCACTGTCAATAAAGTGGGCTATGATACACATGTAGCCCACATTTTGTATGGACGTCCATGTATCAGTGGTGAATGACACTCTCTGGCCAGTCCAACTAAACATCTCCTTCGTTTCTGTCTTTTCCCTCACATGCCTCTTCATACAATTTTGCATAACCGTATACCGTGAAGGCATAGGAAAACGTGGCTCAAGACAGCGCACAAATTTGTTGAAACATTTTTTGTCAATTGTGATAAAAGGCATCTCATCAGTAATAATCATCTCTGCATGAAATTCCCGCAACATCTTCTCACTATATTGAGGGATTATAAGCTTCTTAACATGTGAAGGGCCACCATCAGTTGCCATTTGAGTTTTGTAACTAAGCTTGGTTTGATCAGTGCCAGTGGCCACCAATCCCTTCGCGATCTTATACCGTTAGCGACCAAAAATGTGTGTTATTAATACACTGGTGCTTTGCTTCTTCGAATGGCAACCACATAGTTGCCCACAATGGTTGCATCTTGCCTTGGGATTCACACGATCACTAGGAATTTTAGTGAAATGTTCCCACGTCCGTGATTGTTTTTTAGAAGGCTATGGCGGTTGATCATGCTCAATGGGCACATCTGCCATCTCCTCCTCTTCATTGAACATATCTTCATCTTCTCCTTCTATATCTACTGGGAGTCGACTACTTGCACAGGAAGTAGCTGCTCTAGATGTTGCTCTAGGTGCTGCCCTAGATGGGGCTGTAGGGGTGGAAGCACACGCCGTCTAAGAGGTGGAAACCCCCGCCGGTGTAAGAGCACTGGCATTGTCTCCATAATCTCTACTTCCACTAGGTCCAGCATCCATAGATTCCATACTATTTGAAATCAAAGAAACTGAAAAATTAAATTAAGAACAGGGAATTAGTTGCTAAATAAAAAAAATATAAATATTGTAAATAAAATAAAATTAGAGCAAGTAAGTATATGCTCTTAATTAAATGTAAGTTGTTGGTTTCTTTAAGCAAATAACTAATATTGAATAATTATATATGGTCCAAAAGTAGGGCTGTGAGGTCCCTTCCAGTCATCTAATATAATGCAAACAAAGTGCTAGGTAGCCAAAACTTCAAAAAGAAATGAGTTAGTTTGTGAGGTAGTTCATTGGGAAGATTGAGGTAATATATATATATACATGTATGCAAATTGCAAGCTATAGTCTGAAGTTGCCAATGGGCATGTATTATTTATGCAATGAATGTCACCGCACATCGGGGTTGCCCTTTTTCATACTTACTAACTACTTCATATAATTTTTGCATAGATTATTCAAATTATACATATAAAATAATTATAAAGTGTGTAAATTCTGTCTAGTCTTTTAAAAAAAATAATAAATTTTGAACCTACATAAAAAATTTCATTTCTAATAAGTTAATCCATCGGTGTATGCATGTTTGGCTTCATGTAAGTAGCAGATGCTGTTCTAGAATATTTTCGTTTATATTTTCATTCCATAAAGGTTAAAGAGAAGTTTGTTGTGAAAGTTATATTATAATAATCCACCAAAAACATTCCTGATTGTTTTCTGAAGTTCGAGTATTTGGGTGTGTTTTCAGCTCCTTTTGATATTCTCATGAATCAAGGCTGTTATGTATGTTTTGCAGTTCTTGTCCTACATGTGGAAAGGTTCTTGCTGAAGTTGGTGTTTGGAAAAGTTCTTACTTGATTAAAGCCAAACAGAAGAGAATGAAAAGAGTAAAGAAGGAGAAAGAGGAGAAGAAGAAGAAGAAGCCTGCAGATGCAACAAAACCAGACTGTTCTAGTTGTTCTTCGAGTCCCTCAACCCCTGAAAGCAAAGTTAATCCAACTGAGTGTTCCCAGAAAGCAACCGACAAGAACCAGATCATTCAAAGGTATTTCAGGTTCCTTTCACACTTTGCTTTCACTAAAAGGTCTTTGACTTTAGTTCTAAGACAGTACTACAGAAGACTAAAGTTGTGTGTTTCAGATGTTCACAAAGGAAAAGCAATACCAGGATGATGTGGTGCAGCCACTGTCTCGAATTCTGTAGGACAGAACACTGTGGTGATGCCATGTAAGTACTCGATCAATGACCTCTTTATATTCTTGTGAACGAAATTTATTTATTTTTTGATGTATTAGATATGGTTTTTCTCTCCTAGGCAAAGCATTTTTGGGATCTTCTTCTTCTTCATCCTTATATATTTTTAATTTTTTGATACATTGTTTTTTTAGTACTTCGATTTGATCGATGAATTACTGTATGTATGTTGCAGATGCTGTTCTTTCTGTGGAAAGGTTTTAGAGTCAGTGATCCCCAGGAGAAATTCTTTCTAATTAATGTTGTCTTGCATGGCTAAGAGTTCTAGCTAATTAATGACTCTTTTGAGAAATAGTATTAGTTTGGACTTTGGAATGCTGGAAAGTCGATATTTTCACTTTTCTTTGTTTCATTTTAAATACAATATGTGTAGCCTCTCTTGCTTTTTCAATCTTAAAATATACAAATTATTCTAGTTTTTGGATAAGATAGTAAATAACATCTACAATGTTTGTCATGAAATGGAATGAATCAATGTTAAATATACTTTCCTCTGCTGCTACGATGAGCAAGGCATGTTGCAGTATATATTTTTTGGATGAGACATTTTCATAAACACAATCCATTCACTGTCTAACCACAAACACCATGATAAAATTTATCACATATTCACAACTATTTGCTAAATACAAACATATTCCTAATTTCCTACAATTTACACAATCCAAAATCAATACCCATATAGTTATACAGATTATAATTCCTTAATCTCTACTAAAACACATAAATTTAAAACCCAAAATTACTGGTTTCTTGCGGTGTGAAGTTGTGAACTGTGAAAAAGGCAGCGTGCCGACGGCAACCTGGTGGTTGGTTGGGCCGTGAGGTGTGAGAGTCTACGACGGGGCGTTGTGAGCCATGCGAGTCTGCTGTGGTGCATGCGAGAGACGAAGAGAGAACACGAGGCTCGAGCGATTGAGTGAGGTGAGACTGTGAGAGTGTGAGTGACTGAGTGCCAGTGATTCGAGACCAAGAGAAGAACAAAGGGCTCAAAGCAAAACGACGTCGTTCCTATTTAAATGGAACGGCGTCATTTGAAACAGGACAGAGTAATTTAAAAAAATAAATACAGATACAAACTAACGTCGTTTTACATTTATGTTTATTTTTTAAAATTAATCGGAGTTCGGAGGCCGGAGTCAAACATGACTCCAACTCCGACCTCGGATCGACTCGTCGAGGTCATTCCGATTTCTGAACTTCGACTATAGCCAAAATCGAAGCGAAGGTCGGCCGCAATCAGAACTTTCAGAAATTTGTACACCCTGTTTAATATTCCCGGCTTGAGAACAGAGGTTCAGCTGGAGACGTGGGGATGTCTGTTTGGAGTACCAGAAATAGTTACGTGGCATACGTTCATTGGGTGTATTTCCATCTGTGTTCTCCGACCTAGGGATTAGGTATTGGAACAGTCATGATCTTGATGGGATTGTTCTTGTCCTTTCCTCTTTCTTATATATATATATTACACATTTTACGTATTCTAAAATTAATTTTTATTTTTATTAAATTAATTAAAATTTTCTACCTATCAATCAAATAAATTTTTTTTTTTATAATAGTTTATATGGAAGTCGACGTCAGACATATTGTGAATGTGTCAATAAATAAACCTCTAATAGATTTTTTTTTTTAATTTTTTTTTTTAATGCATTCTACATACTTCGTTGTATATTAAGTTGGGTTACCCTTTGGAGTTTACTAAATCCTTGGAGCCCAAAAAACTACACACTGAAGCCCATGTCATGCGGTGAGTCATTAACCCAAATGATTCGGGTGAAGCTTTGGGCCTAGTCATTCAGCGCTTGGGTTGCGGAACACAATGGCAGGCTTTATATAAAGGAAAATGTTAGGTAATCTACTGATTTTGTTCTCGGACTGTTAGTGTATTTTATTTTTTTTAATAATTAAGAAAGTAATTATTAGTGAAAATATATATATATTTTAAAAAAATATTTAAATATATTTAAAAAATACTTAAAAGAAAAGAAAATGGAAATGCACTAGTGGCAGACCCAGGTGTACTGGGCGCCCCCTAGCATTGTCTTTATAGAAATACGTACATTTTTCAGATCAATCTTTCCTTGGATGTATAAAATCTTAATTAGATGATTATGATGATGTCTTTTTCAGGTGCTAATGGATCTTATTTTAAAAGGAGGAGTTACCTTTGTATTTGAGACTTTTTCGTGCTTGTGATAGGCTCCGGTGGGAAGGGTTGGCGATTGCCGGTGTCAATGGGCATACAATTCCCGGACCTTAGGAAGAAAGTATTCCTCAACAAACACGAATCAAAGGAGTACATAGTACATACATACACATAGGACTTTTAAGACATGACATTTTATAGACAGTAATGACTAGGTATAAGTTCTAAATGCGAACTTTTATACGGATATTTTTTATACAAAAAAAAAAAAGTAGATTTCACTAAATAAATAATAAGTTTTTTTTACCCTTTTTTAAAAGTGATTTACTTTTTTACAAAGGAGTTGTGCGGAATTTATCTATTTGAGATTTGTGTAAGAATTATTTTACTCATCATCTCGATACCACACACCACACATGATTTTTTTTTTTTTATTCTTGCTAAATTAAATGAATTCTTCAACTAATTATTCATATACCACCCCACATATTTGATAAATAAAAAATTGAAAAAAGGAAAATTTTATGTGATGTGTGGTGTAGAAATGATGATTAGAATTTTTCTTTGTATAAATCATTTATCTTTATTTACGTATAGTCTGTGGACTATTGATTATTCTGTCATATATAATAGTTAAGGAGTTTTGCTATTTATCATCACACAACATATTTAGTTTTATTTACTTTATAATTTTTTTGTTTTATTCTTTTTAAATTAATTAAATTATTCTGCTAATCATCGATATACTACACACTCGATTAAAAAACAAAAACTATATATGATAGAGCGGTGCTATATACAGTCCTCTTAAGAGGACTATATTGCAGTCCCAATGTGTAAAATAACTGAATTGTCCCCATTTTACAGCTAGAAATGACTATAGCACCCTTATTTTCAACCTGAGCAAAATAGAGGAGAAAACATTTGAATCTCTTTTGCAATACACATATGTGGCGCCCCCGACCAAATCTCCA
This sequence comes from Carya cathayensis, assembly GCA_011037825.1. Taxonomy (NCBI): domain Eukaryota; kingdom Viridiplantae; phylum Streptophyta; class Magnoliopsida; order Fagales; family Juglandaceae; genus Carya; species Carya cathayensis. Next base: position 174,347 of record QGSO01000688.1, read on the forward strand.
CCATCAACGACCACCACAACCCAATCTCTTCCACCATTAACGGAACAACCACCTCCACCATCGATGGAGCCACATACTCAATGTTTGTTTTCTTTCTAATTTTTGGTGTCTTGCGCATATTTTGTTCAAATTTGAGCAAGTAGAAAGAAGACTACAAGATGAGAACCTCAAATATGAACCAACAAGCTAAAAAAATACTCGGCTTAAGTTAAAATTACAAAAGAAATTTTGTTAATTGCTCCTACCATAAATTTGCGTCTTCGGGGAGTAGAATAAAGAGTTGGAATTGGCTCAGAAAAAGAAGAGGGATGCATATGGCATTGTTCCCCTTGTGGAGCTGGGGTCCATTTGGTTGTATTTTGGCATCTTCCCATCGGTGTAGACAATTTTTGTGCTAAAACTTATTGTAGTATTGTACTAAAAACTTATACACTTGACTTGATTGTTTTAGAAAATTTAGTGAAACTTTCAATAGTCTCATCCTCTATATTCTTGAAAAGAAAAATAAAGACGAATCTGCTTCAAACAAAAGAAAGAACACAAGGCAAATTAAAGAAAAGAGAATAAAATGAGATTTATCAAACCAGATAAATGTATCCGTCTGCATTCAAACCAGATTTATCAATCTAGACAAATGTATTCAAACCAGATAACTCAAACCGTAAGTATTGAAAACATCTTCACAAATTTACAAAGTGACTTTTCATACAAAGCGACGGCGATGGCGGTGGGGTGATGGGGTGAGGGGATGGGGACGGCGTTCTTTGGGTATGCTTTCTGCTTTCTGAGAGAAGGATAGGATGAGGGGATGTGATGGAGACTTTTGAGATAGGGTGAGGGAAAGGCGATGGAGTGAAACGCAGTGTTTCATTTAGTAATGAAACATTGTCGTTTCATTTAAGCCTGCAATGCAGTCCGCATTTGTGGACTGCAATAAGAATTGCTCTATATGATATATGTTGAGAATAATGGATAGAATTTTCAACGGACGAGATTCGAAGGAGACGTTAATTATAGAGTCCAAACCGTTAAAGGTATCGGTCGTTATTACATGTGAAATCGTTAATTGGATCGACAAATCCAACCCATTCCTTCTGGACTGTTGTCCAAAACAGAACAAATCCAACCGAAGGACAGCAATTTTTCCATTGCCATCTGAGAAACCCCATAGTTCCAGCTCGCTTCTCTCTCGTTCTCTCAAGTTTCAATCTCTTTCCCAAGAATCCGTAGAACTAACACAAAACATCATGTTTCTTTGACGCCGAAACCGCAGTTTTATATCTTATTTTCTTTCTCACCAAACGGCTTGAAAGAGAGTTGTGTATGAGATGGGGGCGTACCGAGCGGACGATGATTACGATTACTTGTTCAAGGTGGTGCTGATCGGGGACTCGGGTGTGGGCAAATCAAACCTGTTGTCGAGGTTTACGAGGAATGAGTTTAGTCTGGAATCCAAGTCCACCATTGGGGTCGAGTTCGCCACGAGAAGTGTTCGGGTCGATGATAAGGTCGTCAAGGCCCAGATTTGGGACACCGCTGGCCAAGAAAGGTTCTTACTTCTTACCAATTTTGCGTTTCAAATACCCTTATATGAATTTGGATCTATTTTGGATCTTGAAACTGCATTCGTCTTGAATTTTGGGTATTTCATGGATCTCGGAACTGTCTCTTGTTTTGTTACGTGTGGTTATATTGGTTATTATATGCCTTGCAATTTTCCTTCCTCGACACTTTGTTTGGTCGCGGGTAAAATTAAGGTAAACAAATTCAGAAATGGCAATTGGATTTTGCTGTGAAAAATACAATTTTAACCTAATTCAGCTGTATAATCGTGCGTGAATTAATTTGGTGTCCGAGTTTTCTATATGGAAACCGATATAGAGCCCTTTCAAAACAAACGAAAGCCGGATCATGTAATGTCATTTTCTCTTATTACGACTTGAATACTTGCTTGCCATGGAAGTTGGTTTTAGTGCTATGTTTGAGATTACATTTAGTTGGTGGCTTTGTTGCATTAATTTCTTGTTCTTTTTCTTTTGACATTTCCTTCTTTTTTTCTCTGTGTGTTTTTTTTTGGTATGAATGACGTGGGTGTACTTGGATTGCCCCTATTGTGTTGTGTTTGAGAAAAACTTTGTTACTTATCAAAGGGGAAAAAACATACCAAGGTTCTGTATGTTTCGACTTAATGAATTGTTTTCGGATTTCTCTGCATTTGATGCAACTGAAAAGTGTTAGCCAGAGGAAAATTTTCTCTTGGGCACTGGAAAATTATACCCAAAGAGGCGGAAAACTACGACCCCTTCCTCCTCACTGCCAAAATACCCCCCTTCCTCACCCTCTGGCATGGAGATCTTGTGAAAGTATTTGTACCAAATGAGCCAGTAAACTATTAAAAGGCCATGCAGAGCTCTAAATTAGGAGCTCGGATTACTGTTTTTCTTCTTCCCCGAGTAGAAAGTAGCGTTGTACGGGTGGAACCTTTGAGTTGGAGACTTTTTTTTTTTTAGTTCTTTTCTTGGAACCACTATCCCCTCACCTTCCTTCCTCCAAGTTTCTTTCTATTGGCTAGAAGTAGATTAGGAAACTACATCTTTATTCATGATGTGACAGCGTTTCTATAGTTTTTGCTCTAACATGGGAAATATGATTGTGATTTTGCTCTTTATATACATTGTGTTTAGGAAATTAAAATTGTTCAAATTACAAACCCCATCTTTTTCCCTTCATTACCAACAATAGAGCAATTTTGCTGATGTTATTGTTAGCTTCAAAGCCTGTCATTAACCTTTTATGAAATCCATGTTCTTTTCTTGTTTGGTACTTTATCTCGTGATATTACTGTGATGTAACACATACTAGGACACTCATAAATGATAAGGAAAAAGGAGATATAAAAATACATAAAAGTTAAGATGATAAAAAGGAAGTGAAAATGACTGGTCTAAATAAAAGAAAAGCTTCCTGTAAATTGATCTAATATTCACTATATCTCAAACTGTGTCCTGTTCTTGATGGTAAGAATGTTTGTTGGCTTCATGAAACCCTAAAATCAAGTGGATTTGTTCGGAAACAAACCCCAGGCTGTATGGTTACAACTCATGGCCTGCATTACTTACATACAGCCTTGCAGAACCTCTGAAGATAAGAAAGTGCAGAAAGAATTTAGTGAAAAGTTACTAAGAATACTTAGAGCTAGCAGCATCATCTCTTTTCTGAGTCGCATATCGATTTGGGTGCATTGTGCTATATTTAATTGATTGTATATGGTTCTTTAGTATATTCATCCTTTTTTTTTTAACATTTTTGGCGAAGGTATCGAGCAATTACGAGTGCTTATTATCGTGGTGCTGTTGGTGCTTTGCTAGTCTATGACGTTACCCGACATGTTACATTTGAAAATGTGGAGAGATGGCTGAAGGAGCTTCGGGATCACACGGATACCAACATTGTGATCATGCTTGTGGGAAACAAAGCAGACCTGCGACACCTGAGAGCAGTTGCCACTGAAGATGCCAAGGGTTTTGCTGAACGGGAGAATACCTTTTTCATGGAAACATCTGCCCTAGAGTCCACGAATGTTGAGAACGCCTTCACAGAAGTGCTGACCCAAATTTATCGCGTTGTGAGCAGGAAGGCCCTCGATATTGGGGAAGACCCAGCAGCCTTGCCCAAAGGACAAACGATCAATGTCGGAACCAAGGATGATGTATCAGCAGTGAAGAAAGTCGGATGCTGCTCTGCTTAAGCATGGAGATGAGATCTAAACCATATATCATCTTTGAGATTCTATGGCACTGTTTATATTGTTGTACAAGTGGAAGAAAATGTTGTCTACAGAACATGAGAAATAATGTTCTTTCTTAGATTTGATCATTCACAGTTATACTCGTTAATGTAGCACATTTTAAATGGTTGTCCATCTAAATGGTGGGCATATGAAACCACTGAAAATGTGTTGTAATAACAAGTATAAAGATGACAAAATTTAAAATGAAGAATAATATTACTCACAGAATATTTAGGTGTCTTTCTCTTATATACTCCATGTGTACTTGTTATGTGGATTAATAAATTTTTAATTTTTATTTTGATTTTTTTTTCAAACAGAATTTTACTGTTTGAACATCATGCTTAGAAAATGTAACAGAACTTGTTCTTTTCGTTGATTCAATTTGGAATACCTTTGTCCCCACGTTTCCCTTATTGTATTTACTAAAATTACTTAACTTCAATGCTATATTGAGTGACTGGTTGGGATGAATGCTAAAATGATGATCCTCCCTCCCATCTCCTGGATATCAGGGACAAAATGTTGAATTGTAATGTTTTTATGCCCGCCCTTGTGTCAAAGTTATAGGGGGTGCTTGGGCCATCAATCCACCCGCTCAACTCCGACCTAGAAGCCAAAGAACTTGGAAGTCTCTAAGCTAGCTGCATGAACGGCTCCCCCGGGACAATCGATCCCACGGTAGGAAATGTCAAGAGTAGTCGTCCTGAAAGCTACCTCCTTAGGAATGAACAACATCAGCACGTCAGACGTCCGACTACAAAATATGTTTCCAGCTGCACTAATAAACACCAAGAGAAAAGAAGCTGTGTTTTTAAATTTTCCTTGAGCTTACTAGTAGAGTTGAAATCTTGCTGAATTCAATAGAATTTGGAAGTATTTGCGGATCTTCGAGAACAAGTCTGCTTCGATAGCCTCTCTTTTCCTTGATTTTAAACTAAAACGCAACGAGCTAAAGCTGGGGGAGAAACTTCTCGGGCAAAGATGAACATCATTTACCAAACAACTTTAAAAAACCTTGAGCTGCAAATATACAATGAACCTTTCACAGCACACCATGCCTTAAGACCATCCACGAAATCTATGGTGAATCACTCGCAAACATATCCCATAATTTGGACGGAACCATCATATTGTTCCTTTGGCATCTAAAACAAAAAAGTTATAATACTTTCAAGACAATGAACACCAAAATCAGTTGAAGGTTCAGTTCTGAGACCCATGGATTGAGTGGCTATCTTCCTTATTGCAGAGGCACCTGCAATCATTATTGCACCATGAATAACTTAATAACAGGGATATGAATAGAGTAGCATGAAGAACTATCATATTGCATCATATGAAGAGCTATGCTACTACCAATAAAATACTGAGCTACAACCAAAATAATACCAACTCTGAAGGAAAACACACCAAATTCACACAAACTATCAAACCAGTAGACAACCAACTATGAGAAAACTCCCTTTCCAATTCAAACTATTTTCAGCTCTTAGGCTCAAAATGCCATAAAGCAACATTGCCTAGACCTCTAAAAAAACCCCATGAAGTATTCAACATGACACAACAGAGGTCTATACTCAAGATTGCCAGATTTTACCATTACCAGGAAAACTCCACTTCTGAAGTAATCAAATCTATTAAGCCTACACTCAGACATCACAATTCACATAACCGAAAGATTCCCATCCGTAGGTTATGCCTTTATCAATTATCATCATCTCCTGATAATTAAATCACTAGGCCAAAGCTATGTAAATCAGAACTCCAGTGTTGCACAAGGCCTAAAAGTTTGAACACTTGGGTAACACGAAAACATTATTGATCATGATTTGGAAATGGGGATGACACGTTCCCAAAGCAAAAATTCGACAATTAGAATCATGATTTACAGAATAGCTAATTATTGATCAAATCTCAAAAGAAACGTAGCAAACAGGTCCTCAGAACCTGTCAAAGGAAACACAGCAAAAGTTCCCAAAAAAACCTATATACACGCCCAGAGACATAGATAACAGAACAACCCACCGACTTCATGGGCGAGCTTCATTTGCATCATCGGTAGATGAAGAAGCGGAAGAGGAGGAAGGCTCGGGGTGCTTATCGCGGAAAGAAGGGAGGGGATTGGAACCCTTGATGATCCAACCGAGGGCGAAGAAAGAGATGCCAGCGAGAATGGCGGTGCCCCAGGCGCTGGAGTACCACCTGCTGTACTGTTTGATAGCGAACCTCCATTGCTCTCGGAGCGTTGCGGGGTCCGGATTCGAAGCGTCCGGGGGGTTCGGGTATCGGGCCTTGTGACCCGAGAAGTCGGTGCCGTTGCCGGGAATTTTATTTGAAGAAGAGGAAGATGAGGGCAAGTTTTGGGGCGGCTTGGGGTTCTGGTGTTGATCACTCATAGTGAATGCTCTGTTTTTCCGTGGTGGGCTGCTACCTCGAACAGTCGAAACTCGAAACTTGAGTCTTGCTCTCGGTGCTGCTTAGCTGAAGGTGAGGGTGTTGGGTCGCTTGCTCCGCTTGCAAGAAACATCCGTAGTCGTGTAAATGATGCCACTGCCACCTGTTCAGTTGGGTGACATTTGCTCTGAGGTGTAGTTTGGATAAGTCCTTGATCAGAACTATACTCCATGGGATATTTTTTTTTTTTTCTTTTCTTCTTCTTTCAAGTAGTTAGGATTTTACCTCTAAGAAGTGTGAAATAAATAAGAACAAAAATTTTGTAAAAAAAAAAAAAAAAAAAAAAATGGAACAAGAAAAATTTTATTTTCATACTTGTATCCAACAACATACTATTAATATCACTTAAATGATTAAATTTAATTTATAAAAATTTAATTTTAAAATTTATATTTCGAATCACATTATGATATAAGTATTTGAGTACTATTACAAAACCATTTGAAGTTTATCATTCAAATTACCCTCTTAACTAGGCACAACCATATATGGCCAGGTGAAATAAAAAAAAAGCATTTGAAGCATTCGAAAAATATAAGAAGATGAAGATTGAAATTTTAAGTTCTCTTTATGCATTTTATATTTTATATTTTTTTTATTTTTTTAATAAATCACGTTACACCGCATGAAATATCACGTCAAGAGGTTTATCTAAACAGTAAATTTTAAATAACTTAATAGCATTATTTTAAATATTTTATTAAGTGTATTTGCTTTTTATACACCAATTTAATAATATAATTTTTCTCATAATAATAACAAATTCTTGAGAGGCTACTTTCATTTGCTCTTCCTATCCAAAAGCTTAGGTTGAACTTTAATCACCCTTCTAAACGGAGTGAGATGCTTTTGTGCAACTTTTTCGCATTTCTGTCGCAATTGATTAACATTACTCAAAACCAAACACAAACTCTAATAATCCTAATCCTTCTTTACTTTCATCTAATTTCATGTTAGAGTGAGAAAATAATTTTAAAGTGTCAGGACACGGAGCCTGAATACACGAACTCTTACGTGGACAATTTTTTTTTAACCGTTCATATGATGAATGAAAATATTTCTTATACGAGGAATCCGTGTACGCAAATTTCGTATTCTTAACTTGTTCCGTGATCTTGTCCTTCCATTTTGACTGCTCGTTTATTTTTATTTTTTTTTAATTTAATAATTAAAGAAGTAAATTTGTAAATTAGTAGTATATATTTGAAAGAACATCGTTAGCAAAAGACACGATAGGTCCTTGTAGTAGTACAGACATGTGGTGCTGACGTCTTATTACATCATACCATGTCGCGAAAAATTAGTGTTTACAAAAATAATTGTAATGACATAATATTTTATAACTATCTAATAATTTTTTTCTTATTAAAAAAAAATTTAATAATTTCTTGCAATTTCCCGTTAGGTCCTTCGTAGTGTACACTTTTATGCAGTGAAACCACAGTACAGTAAGATGGAGTGGACGAACCGCAGTTCCTCCCTCCTCAACAAGGCAATGAGTCGCAACCGTCATGTTGCTTGCTTATACGAACTTGATCTAAGACTACTGCAATGGATTCCATGGTAGAGAGTGAAGTTCTTACCCAAGAGCACCGTGAAACTGCAAGAGCCAGATGGTTCTCGACTTCACTCCTAAGAGGCAAACCTCCACACCAAGCATCGCAGACGCCAACAGTGAAAACTCAAAAACAATATTGATCTGCAAATTCTTGATTTATCATGGTATGATAACTGAAAAGATATACCTCAACATCCAGTAAATAGATAACATTATATACTAGCCAGCCACAGTACATATTGTAGACTGTCATTAACTTGCCAAAGGTCTACATCATCGGCATAATTTGAAAACAGAAAAGATGAAGGATAAAGTATAGCAACAGTATTCACCTACCTATTCCAGTTTTGGAGGAAGTAACTGGTATACAACGTTCAAAACATCACGATTAGTTCTAAGAATGGACCGAACAAAAAACACCCATTTTCCCTGTTTATCACCGTCTTTCCAAGTTAGAAACAAGCTCCAGTATCGGGACAGTCCAATACTTCATGTGAGAATGAGCTATTCACAATTCTCCAAAGTGGAGAAAAAATGAGCTTCACTTCCTGTTATTGAAGGCGAAATTGCAGAAACCGAACAAGTGAAAAGAAAAACGACAACCCACTGCTGCTAATGTACTAAACTAACATCATCCAGCATGTTCAACATCCATTCAAGCTTCTATAACTACGTCAGGTAATAGTCACCTATATTCTCGACAGGATAATCATATGGTGCATTTACCCCGAACTCAAATGTTCCATTTGTTGGTGTCACTCGATTTGGAACAGGGTACACACCAACCTTGGTATTAACTTTGGCCCTCCCTTTCACACAGCGCTTATCATCAGATGGAAATTCAGCAGAGAGCCTTCCCATCTGCTTCTGCAGATCAACAACTGAATCATTGGTTATTTTCCCCTTGGAATTCTTCTTCCCATCAACAAGCTTCAGTTCCAATCTATACAAAGCACAAGCATCACACTTATTGATCTCATATTCATAGAGGTGCCACTCAAAATGGTTAAGTGGTTGTGGATCCATATAGTATGATCTCTTCAGGCCTCCATATTCATTCATCACCTGCTTCCTTGACTCATGCCAACCACGCCCACTGTAATCTGGCAAAGACCTCTGCTTTCTGTTCCCACTCTCAAATGCCCTACGAGGTTTATCAAAAAAGAGCCATTCCCTAATTGTTTCACCTTCCAGAACTAAAAGATCAAAGAGTTCTGCAATCATATAGCAAAATCAACAGATCAGCATAAAAATGATGTCATCAAAGTTCAGAATACATTCATTTCCAACGAATAAAAATCACCTGGCATATAAAAAATGGAAAGCCAAAAATAAAACCTACCAGGTGCATTCCATGGAGACTTTGCAGTTGCAGCTCCCTCACATTCTGGGATACCAACATCTTTTCCCTGTGCCTTTGCACCAAGAGCAGCAAAAAGTAGAGCATCCTTCAGGCCAATGCCTCCTGGCCTTAGAACTGGACCCATGCCAGGTGGACCTTCATTCAATGCTAAAGCTGCATGATAGCTATTGCAATAGTCTTGACACCAGTCCAACCCTTGAGCAGGCCTTGGGCAATCCCAAAGGGCACATTTTGGGCCTAAGAAAGCAGAAGGTGGTGGGCATATACTTGGGAGATAGCTAGAAACATGAGGAACGGTATCCTCCCCAGACAAACTGGTACCACTAAAACCAGAGTAGAAGTTGGGCTCAAAGTCTTGATGCAAATCAAACCGATGGTATTCCAAGTGCGTAGACCCTTCCAAGTTATTAATTGCTACATCCCGGACTTCTGGAGACAGATTTTTGCATTCACCAATCGGGGGAAAACCATGGTCCTGTTGCCCCTGATTCACACTAAATCCCTGCAACATATCAATTGTAATTAGCAGTGAATGCCCATTTTCAAACCTAATTAACATGAAATTGCAAAACAATTGTGTAACTGCCTCAATCACACCATGATTGATAGTACTATATGAAGGTCAAACTTGCCAATGTGGTGAACGAAGCCAGAAAATTAGAATCCATGCCCTGGGGGCACAGCCTTTTAAATAGATCTAACACAACCCCCCCCCCCCCCCCAAACTCTCTCTTTCTCCCAAAAAAAAAAGGCCAGCAAACCCTGGGAAATCCCATTTATCAAAGCACAATTGAATGATAATTTGTAAAGGCTAAATGAAAAAAAAGAGCAAACGGAGCTTCCAAAAGAAATAATTCAAGCACTTGGTATTAAGTAAGAATCAAATTTATTTTTCCCCATCTTTAATGATTAATGTATTTTCCATAGTGCAGTCTTCTTGGCTAATTCTCATAACTTGTATTTGAGTGTCGCTCAGCAACATTATAATCCATCTTATGTTCATGAAATTTCAGTGTGATTCTTTTACTTGTGGAAGTACTGAACAAAAATTTTAGGTCTTATGTGTGTGATTTTTTTTTATCAGTAAGAACTTGATCTTATGTGTGCAGTTGACTTGGTTTGTTTCACTTTTCTACTTGTGTCTCATCTAAAATCGAAATTTGGCATAGCAAACTGATATCAGCTTCCATTAACACTAGATTACAACCGTAGCTAACACTGCAGGTAAGATAAATTCCAAGGATCTTCTGTTTCATTCAATAATAAAATCTAAGCTAATATTAATTAAAAAAACATACATGAGACAAACAAATTATAACAGTAAGTAATAAGAAGATTATAAGCCCCACCTCTAGAAACATCACACTATCTCTGACTTGCACACTTTGATCATTAGGCTCGGGCTTTGGTGCAGCTAATGGACTAGTGGCATCATCTTCCTCCTCACAAAGCTGCAATAACCGACATATATCCGAGGAGAAAGACCCAAGACTACCACCCTATATAGTCACCCATAAAGACAAAAGTTCAGAATCACCCCCATCAAAATATCAACCGTTACTATAAAATTTCAGGCGCAATGCCTTCTTTGCAATGCACATACACATATGACATAGGTATCTATGCAGAATTTAAACATATGGTCCAAGATATGCTCTCGAAAAGATATGGGTACAATACGACGCTAACTTGTTGCAGAGATGAAGCTGGAGAGGGCTCGTTGAGCTCGGCTTTCCACTCCCTAAGCATCTGATGGACTTGCTCTTCAAGAACAGCAACGTCGGCCGAGCGGCTCTCCTTCCGGGCAAACTGCAGGTCCATGAACATGCCTTGGAGGTCATCGACTCGGTTCTTTGCCTTATCCTTGAAGAGCCTGTGCGATGCAGACTTGCAATTGCTTTTCGAACCCTTCCCCATCATAGAACCACCCAACCTTAGTTCTTTATAAAACGCTGCAATCCAGAAAAGCAAACAAACCTAATTTTCAGATCGAAACCAACGAGATTTTACACCAAAAGAGTAACAAATTACAACCATTTTGTATGTAACCCTCCAACCCCCCACCACAAAAAAGAAAAAAAAAAGGGTAATTAAACCCAAAGAAAAAGAGTCAGATACTTTATGAGATTAGCAGAACTTTGCTACTGAGAATAGAAGAGTTAGTACAGTAAGTAATTTTAGCATAGACGATGCTGATAAATTAAAGCCAACCCAAAATAAAATTGAACCAATGAAATTGAATTTTGAGACTAAAACCGACAAAATCTACAGAGATACACTGAAAATACACCAAGAATTATGAAAATGATACCTCACAATATATGAACCAAACAGCCTTGGGGGAAGGGGGGGGGGGGGGAATAAAATTTCCAGCAAAAGATAGAAATATTCAGGGGATAGCAATCAAAGATCAGGACAATTAGAAAAATTGTGAATCCACAAGCTAAACTCAGAATAGATCGAACCTACAGAGAGAGTGTAGCTCTTTCTATATATACCCCTACTAAAGATCTGTTCTAGAAAACAAAAAAGTGGCAGGAACTGGTGAAGAGAGAGAGAGAGCGCACGGAAAGGAAAACAAGAACAAAAAAAAGATATTCGAGGAGACTAGAACGATCGAAAAAGAGATGCTCACCTCCGAACTTTTTTGCTTTATTTTCTGATAACTATTTTCCTAATCAATGAAAAAGATAAGAAAAAATAAAAAGCTTTATCAACTGCAAGAGAGTTTGGGCTTCGCCCGTTCGCCCTCGGCTGATTAGTCCACTCCTCTTGCTCCTCCTCTCTCTCTCTCTCTCTCTCTGTGACTGGGAGCAACGTGGACGCGGCAAAATAAAAGCTTGCAAGAAAGATGGATCGTAGTGAATGTGCTTGGTGATTGGTCTTCAAATTTTGGATCAAATTTTGCCCTTCCAAAATTCTGAGAAATTATTTTGAACTCAAATTTCTCAAAATGAGATGAAATAAAATATTTTATTAAAAATTAAATAAAATTTTATTATAATTTAATTTTTAATATTAATTTTATTTTAAAATTTAAAAAAATTATAATGGTTATATGATATAAAATGATAGAAGCGATTTTAATCATGAATATACATTTTTATTTCAATTAAATTATATCAATTATCAATAATCTAAACCCATTTCAAATCAATATTAATAATCATAATTTGAGAAAATTATTATTTTATGTTCTACAAGTTACATAAGTCCATTGTGGATTTACATGTAAAATAATTTGTTTTAATAAAGATAATTTATTTGGACTTAAATTAAAAAAGACAAATTTAATAGCTACACGTCAACCCATATTGTCGGCGTGTAAAATTGTAAATATAGATAATATTATCTTAATATTAAATCTTAATCATTTAACATGGTGCTGAGTTTCAAGTTGACATTGAATTTGTATGAGCACAAATCGTGTCAAACATTGACATGAATTTAGTTAGGTGTATGGTATGAGTGACGTTGATGAGTCATGATTTCATGCTCTCCATTTTCAAGCACTGAAATCTTTTACTTTCCCATACCAAATATTTTTATGTAGCAGCCACAATTTAAAATGACCTCAACCATTCAATACTAGTAATGACTTTTAGAATTACAAGAATGGTTACGATCTTTAATCCCCATGGAAAAGACCTATTCACCCTCTTTATTATTTTCACTAATTTGTAATATTCATGTACGTTGTTTCTTATATTTGCTCAGGAAAAAAAAAACTAATAATGGATAAATCGAATAACTAAAATATCTTTAAAATCGTATAGAAAATCTTACAGAAAATATCTTTAAAATCGTATAGAAAATATCTAATAATAGATTAAAGGTTTGCGTCTGCCTAAGAGATTGTGTTGGATCCACTTACTAAAGTTTGTGCTTTTAAAATAAGTATTAGTTTTACAACTTGTGTATTATTTTATTTTTATTTTTTTAGCTAACTAGGGTGTGGAGTTAAACGCAATGAGATGGCAAACCACTTCTTAAATGTCGACTTGGCAAATTGCAATCGGCCACTTCACAAAAACCAAGCAGCTGCTTGATTTGAGAGAAGCAAAAACTCAACCAGGGAAATCTTTTTTTCTTGCCAAAAAATAAAATAGTTTGCAGGTGAGTAGAGAAGAAAGGTATAAAGAGCAACTTCCACTACCGTCCATCGGATTCCTGTTTTGATGCGCTTCCTGTTACTAAAGATTTTAAAGGACGGCAAATTAAGCAGATTATTGTCCTCAGAGAAAAATTCAAGCATATTCATTCTATAGTAAAATACCCAGAATAAATTACAGTTAAAATGGGATATCTGCTAATGATAATTAGCAATGTCCATCCATGACTTTATCCAAAATAGACGAGACAAATCAGTAGAAAATTACGCTCTGCTATTTGGGATCAGTATGCAGAAATCTACCGTTGGGGGACAAACGTAGTTAAGAAGTGGAGCATACTGTCACCAAGTCTGCATGTATACGGATTTGAGCTATGTAGTAGGATCAAATCAAAGAACCATGCGGATAAGGTCTATTGACTAATAGGGAAAGGAATTAATGCATATGATGAAATGAGCAGTGCATAAGACTTGGCACTCATCATAACAAAATATATGATTATAACACCTCTCCAACTTCTGCATGCGTACATGAACATGGGCATATAGACAGTCTGCGTGTGTGAGAGAGGAGAAACTGAGGGGGATGTAGTTTTCAAGGGGAAAAGTGATGACATTTATAAATCGACCAAGGCTGGCAGCTGGTCGAAATATAGAAAATCTTGTCTGATTGCTATGATAAATCACTTGTCTCAATCGACAGCCTCTGCATAACTCAACTTCATTTTATTGTCCAGCAATGAAAACAGGACCCCTATTTCCAATTTTCGATAGTATTCATTTACAATTAAGATAGGTGAAGCCAGAATTCGATCTCAAAAGATGATTGGGGGTCTATAGAATGGTGGAAAAAGGGCTGCCTCTTACATGAGGGAAACTATTTGATGAATTAGAATTTGTGTCGCAAAACTTGATTTATTTGAAGAAACGTGTGTTCAGATTAAGCCGGCTTGGCTACCTTTACAGCTTCTGTATTCTTATGTCTGATGTTGAAAATACCTCTAAGTCCTCGTCCCTTGGCGAGCTGCTCCAGTTCCTCAAGTTTTTGCCTGAGAAGTTCCACCTCTCTTGCCAAGTCGTCATCTCTTTGCCTCATTGCCTAGTAAAAGGTGATCAACAGGGCTGGTACGTTAGGGGCACTTAAAAAATATTTATACTGAATCTTTCTGAGAATCAAAAAACTTATAGCAGTCAGACTCATAGAAGGCGTCTGTTAATATTATTTTCTATTTTTCTATTCAAAATACCCATCTTCTTTAACAAATGGCTTATGTAATGTATCATCCACCAACTCCTGGTGGTAACAACAATTGACATGTCTGCCTTCGGATTGCTGTCTTCAACAACACATTGTTAAATATATTAGCTTAAGTCGTTTCAAGCCAAAAGAGAGAGACACACACATTTTCTTACAAAAATAGAGAACTTTTAATTTTTTTAATTTTTGATAACAAAGAGAACTTTTTATTTAAGCATCCCATAGTAAACTTTTTAAAAATACGATCCATTATTTCAAGACTTTGTGCATTCTTAAAGCAATAATAGTGTAATTTATGATGGGTATTCTAAAAGTAGTGGAGAATATAGGAATTGATTCCATCTGAAAGACTGAAAACTAAAAATTCTATATCCAATATTTCTCTCTCTCTCTCGATAAGTAAGAATCAATCCAATATTTCTAACACCTTTATTTATCCCGTCATGAGTTTCATTTATATTGGTTTATCACAACCTCAACACAGCTCCTCTTAAAAATGCTTCGTTGGTTTGGTTTGTAAGATGAGATTCACAAATCAGTCCAAAGAGGTAGCCCACTTTCAATTGGGCTTCCTAAGTGAAGCCCCTTTTCCAGTTTTCCCCCTGTAAATATGGCAGCAATCTCTATTAAAACAACCACGTGCTGTGGGCAAGACAAACATACTCAATCTGGATTTGAACAATCACATACCTAGCCCCGATATTTTAGCAATCACATACTTGATAATTTAGCAAAATTGGATAACTTTTGTTACTTAGCCCCAATAATTCACGGTGAAGAAACTAACTCGTAGACGAAACTATTAGCAAATAGAAGCAAAGAGGATGTTTAATGTTTACTAGTCTTTGTTTCTTAACTATGGTGTATAATGTATGCAGAACTTAGCTAGATATATTCAAGGAAACACAAAAAGCTTGCACTTGTCAAGAGTTTTTGGTGTATGACACTATGGTTACTGCTTTGTCTGGAAAGATTCCATTTTTTTTAATGATGTGGAACCTTATCAAGGTAGAACCCTTTTGGACTAACCCCTGGGGAGTAAACCCGAGATACATGACACCACCTGCAAGAACCATGTATTAGGTAATCCAAAGGAACTCCTAATGTGAAATTGAAGTCTACAGTTCATCTCAAGTCCACCCTTTGACCACTAGGCCGCACCTTGATGGGTAAAAAGATCTTCAAATTTCTTATCAGTCCAAAAGAAATAAACACAATGGCCTCAGTATGACTAACACAGATGGTTGGTTAATGCCTTTCACCTCAAATTCTCGCTTGCGTAATTCCTCCTTTCTGGCTTCTGATCTAGCACTCCTTTGCACCTCAAAGATCACAGCAACTCCTGCAACCTATATAAGTAGGAAGAATTGGTATTTGTGGTAAGCAAGTACTTTGGCGTGTTTGTGTATGTATGTCTGTATATATCTGGACATAAGTATATATTTATGTATAAAATAATTCAGATCCTCATCCCCTTTAAGTGCATACCACAATGCTACTATCCATATAATAAATACAATGCATGCAAAAGTGTTGTTTATTATATTAGCAAGATGTAGCAATAAAAGAAGACAAAGTATATTTGAAAAATTATGAAAACAGGTAAATAAAAAGTACCGAGAAGACAAAGAGCTCCCCAATGAGGTCTACAGCAGCTTGAACAGCTTTCTCTTCATTCAAAGGGCGAATCTCAACATCGGTTGCATGACCATATATGCGTCTTTGCATTTGAGTTGAGAATCGATGGTTTGCCTGGTTCCAATCATCATAGGTAAAAACAAGGAATTTTATAGTAAGACTTCTCTTTTTTCTCTAATATACCAACCACACGCACCAATATCAAAACCAGCAACTATGAAATAATTAGAAAAAAACTCTTGTTCACCATCAGTTTAACCATCATCATCTTAGCATTTCTTGATCATATGACGTCAAATGATTGGCCCGAGAATGGAATATAACTGAAAAAGCAGTGGTTCTACACAACACTTCACCTAGAGGGGGGGTGAATAGGTGTAATCCGATTTTTATGGTCTTTTTAAAAAGATAGTTAAACAACAATTTAATCAAAGCAGTAAGCAACATAAATAATCAACACAAGATTTTGTTCACGGAGTGGAAACTCATTTGAAGAACGTCTTCAAAATCTAAAACCACTCCGGGTGTAAGACACCACCTCAAATCCACTATAGAAAATTTAGTTTGTTACAACCAATTTAGAGACACTCACAAAACCTTTGTAGTAGCTAAACTTGGCTTGCAACACCACGAGCGACCCACTCGATCTCTACACGCATGTAGTGTCGGAACTCCGACCTTTCTATAGCTTCCCACGAGAACCTCTCGATCTCTGCATCACCAGCAGCTCCGGACTCTTCCGGCCAACGAACTTGTCCACTCCAATGGACTCAACTGAAGTTTGATGTTGAATGTAGTGTGGTGGAGATGTGTTTATCCAAGAGAGAATCAATCAAGTGGGGGAGAGATTGCTCTAAATGTTCTTGGAGGCCCTTAGGGTTTTTGCTCTGATTCTCCACCCTAGAACAGCAGAAAAGCTGTTCTATTTATAGTACCACTCAAATGAGGCGCATTAAAACCCTAGGTTTTAAGTCATCTGGAACATTCGCTCGAGCGGAGTGTCGAGCGAAGGTCGAGCGCCGAAATCTGTCTAAGTTCGCTCGAGCGGAGTGTCGAGCGAAGGTCGAGCGCCGAAATCTGTCTAAGTTCGCTCGAGCCAAGTGTCGAGCGAGGGTCGAGCGGTCCAATCTGCTTGAGTTCGCTTGAGCCATGTGTCGAGCGAAAGTCGAGCGGTGCAATCTGCTTGAGTTTGCTCGAGCCATGTTTCGAGCGAGAGTCGAGCGGTACAATCTGCTTGAGTTCGCTCGAGCCATGTGTCGAGCGAGAGTCGAGCGGTCCAATCTGCTTGAGTTCGCTCGAGCCATGTGTCGAGCGAGAGTCGAGCGGTCCAATCTGCTTGAGTTCGCTCGAGCGCCCTGTCGAGCGAGAGTCGAGCGGTGACCCCTGTTTTGACCATTGATCATCACATTTCAATCCTCTTCGCTTCAACACTTGTTACAACACTATTTTACACAGGTTTTCACAAGAATATGCTAATCAACTCATTTTTGCCTCAACAATAACAAATAATTCAACCATTTTATACCACATCATGGGATGGCCAAACTACGATAATAAAACAGATGGTAACATAACTCTTGTGAATATCATCCCCGCGGCATAAGCATAACAGAAATTTTCACAACCTGACACAGGAATCAGAAGTTTCTAAAATGGTTGAACACGAGCAGATCAAAAAGGGAAAAGAATACATTATAATTTGTAGTTTCTTCCTATGGGATGTACTTCAGAGTTTCCACGCAAACCACATGAGTCATGGCCATAAGTACACAATTTACTCACGTCTAGAATGATATTCAATTCAGTTACAATGATCGGTATTTGATGGAGGAAGATTAGAAAAATGCATTTGTAACGGGCAAGCGAGTGACGTCGAGTAATCTGGTACCTGGGCGATGTCGACAATGAACTGGCGGAACTTCGGATGAAACGCAGCCTGTTGCTTTAGTCTGCTAGCCACGGGTTTGCTGAGAGTCTTCAAGACCAGCGTCCCTAGCTTCAATAGGGGGAGTACCATTAGTAATGGACAAGCACCAAATGCTTGATCTGCGGCCTATTTGAACCCAAGGAAATGGGAGCTTTGAAAATGATTCATTAAAATAGATGGGATATAAAAAGGGTCGTGGGCCGTGCCAATGTTGGTATTGTCGTGGGTCGTAGACTGGATCAGAGAGGTTCCGTTTTCTTGATGAAAAAGGGCTGACGAGGGTGTCAAAGGAAAGACACATCCAAGGTAGCGGAGAGCCTAATTAGGGGAGTTCAGTTCGGTCCAATTTAATCTGGAAAGATTTTGTAGATTGGACCAAATCTATTTAGTCTAGAAATTTTCTACCTTGGACCGGACCGAACTCCCTAAGGACTGGAAACAAACCGGCTCGGTTGGTCCACCCTAGACTCTTTTTTTTTTTTTATTAAAAATCTAAGGACATTTTGTTTAATATTTATGTAATTATAATGTGATATATTTAATATATATATATACGGTATACTATTATATATATTAGTAAGACGCTGATACTATTAGTCTAGTAGTATATAGTAAATTAGTAATAGTTATTAACTTATTTACTATAACTAATAATACACTAATACTAATACTATAACTAATAACAATGTATGTCAACTAACAGGAAGGAGTTTCTTGAGCAAGAAAAAAAATCCTAGTGAGAGAAACTCTCCCTTCTCTCTAGGAAAAAGCTCAAGAAAACGTTAGAGGGAGGAGGGAGCCTCGACTCCTCCCTCCCTCCACTCTTTTCGTTTCCAGTTGTTATAGGATGGTTTTTCAGGGTTTTTTTGTGTTTTCAGTCTGCTAATAAAAGCTGTGGCCGTGACTCTATGGGATGAATGGCCATTACCAGGCCTGGTTCCTGTGTCCTTAACCTCTACAGATCACGCAGTTGGGCGGGGAGAAGCTTATACGAAGGCGGTGAAGGATATCGGGTACATACGGTAATGGTTGGTTTGAGGACCCATGACCCAATCCAGTGACCCTAACCGGCTGTTTTTGGGCGGTTTACACGACGGGAGGCGCTAGCTTCCAGACTTATTAAATGAAGACATGCATGCTTAAGAGGTGCATGAGGGGTTGAGGATGGTTTGGGGTTAGTTGCCAAAAGGTTGGTCTGCTGAGGGGATGGTTTTGGAGGACCTACGATGGGAGCGGGGTTAGGGAGGCTTGCTCTCGGAGGTGAAGATTGGTGTGCGAAGTTTGGGATGCATTCCGGCGAGGATTAAGGACTCTGTTTTCATCCATGGAAAACAGAGGAGGTTTCGGTTGCATGCCAACGTGCATGGGGGGATAAGGTGCCTTTTTCTGGGGTGGAGCCCAGCCGTAGCTCATGGAGGTTTCTTCATGGATGGTGGTCGGAGTAGGGGATCGGCGACAGTGGTTTCAGTCGGGTTATAGTCTGTTTTTACAGTCGGTCTTTTAGTCTGTTTAGTCTATTAGTCTGTTTAGTTTTTTTTCCTGGTGCTTTTTAGTCTATAATAAGGCTTACGGTGAAGGTTTTTCTGTTGCCTGCGTGCTTGTCCGGTTGTGCTTTGAGGATGGCTCGTCGGTTGCTCTTTGGAGCTGTTTGTTGCTTACCTGCAAGTTGCAGAATGTGGCAGGACGCAAGCTGGAGGCAGTTACAGGTAGCAGGATAGTAGGGGACAAAGTGGGGCAGATAGTATATGGGCTTTTGGCGTGGGAAATTGGCGTGGATAGCATGGTTTTCCTACTAGGGTGTTTTAAGTTGCTTTTACTTTTTGTTTTGTCTATTAGGTTTTAAATAAAAATTTGAAATAGGCAATTTCCTTTCCTCTTGGAGGAGAAGGGTAGTTTAGTCCCTATCCTTTTTGGAGGATGAGGGTGAAAAATCCTCCTCCTCTTTTGGAGGGTGGGGTGGTTGTGTTTTCTCGTAGACAAGTCGAGATGGACATCTCTATTTTTACAGAGTCTCGCATCTCAGTATGGCTGTGTCATTAGAGAGTCCTTTTGAAGTTTTTAGACAATGTCCAACACAATGAAAGTTGTGTGCGGGGGAGCGTATCACCGATGAGTAGTTGACTTGTAATCAGGGTTTATGCCTGAACTTATTGGTCACAGCTGTAACTTCCTTCATTCATGTATTGAATTGAACTCTATTTCAAAAAAAATAAAATAAATAAATAACAATGTGTAATGATAGTAATACTATATGTAATATACTAGTTTTACTATATCTCTTCAAACTCCATACATTGATTAATACTCTATGTAATACTATATTAAATTATAGTAATACTCTTATTACTAATACTCTATGTAGTTATATTAAATACTATATAAATAATACTCTATATAGTTATAGTGATTTAATACTAACATATTAAGTTAACTATACTAATACTATTATAAATTTATATATATACAATAATTTATACTGTAACTCTTATAATATTTTAATATATTAAAATATACTAGTACTATATATTATAACTATACATTAAAGAATATAATACTTATGTAATATTGTGATATATATAATTAATTTATACAATTATTTATATAAATAATATATATAATTTTTTTTTAATTTTTCATTCGGTCCAGTTCGGTCTGATCTGGGGTGAAAAATCTCTAGACCACGGACCTGACCGAATGAATTCGGTCATCCCATTTTTAGATTATACCGAATCAATTCGGTCCGGTCGGTTTATCCAGTCCGAACTGGTCTATGCTCTCCCCTACTTGTAATTAATCAAAGGAGCGGCTACCAGTGTATGCCCCCACCCCCACTTGCTTCGTCTCTTCCCCTCCTTCACTCTCTATCTCTCTCTCCTCAAGTTTTCTCTCTCTCAAGCCTATCGGCATCTCGAAAATATAAAGTGGTTAAATTTTTTATGGACTGTCCAATGCAAATGTGTGTTTGTAAGGAAATGTGTTTTTTTATTATCCATTTCCTTACAAATTGAGATCTGGGCATTTGACGGAAGGAGACAGGCAGTGTCTCAAGGCATTTTTGACACAATGTATAAAAATTGCGTACAAAAATGTACGTTGTGTTTAGGAATTTTTGTACATTGTCCCTAGTTTTATCTGGACATTTTTGTACGTTGTGTTTGGTTTATAGGCTAGGGCTGCTATTTCGAATCTCATGCCGAAAATTTGGTTTCCTTGTAAATGTTGTTATTGACAATGATTTAGAAATCTTTGCAACATAATTTTTTTGTGTGATTGTGTTTTTGGCTAATGGGTTTGTCAATGTAATGGGATTTTGATTTAATCTCTTCGATTTTTATTGTGGATTTGAATGCTGAAAATTTGACCTTTCATTGCAAATTGTTGTGGGTTTGGACTGCTGCAAATTCGGCTTCTAGGGGCTTCGATGGTCATGACAAAGGAAGAATAGGTCTTCGTAGAGAGGGTAACAACAATGGAAGAATGGGTCTTCAAAGGTCTTGATAGAGAGTCTCGGAGATGGGAGGGTCTTGGACGATGGTCTTCAGTGAATGCAGCCTGCGATTCAGTGTATGTGCAGTCCATATTCTTAGCCAAATGGGATGATGACGTGGCACCACCTCGTTAAAAGGTGTTATTTGAGGTTTAACACCAGACCTATACGAAAATTTTCTTATTAATCAATGGTTACTGGAAATTAGATGTGACGGAGGAAAAATGTGGACATCTATTGTGAATTAATTTTCTCCCAACCAAGAGTTCGTAGTAGTATATATGATTATGATAAGAAAAATACAAGATTTTTTAAAATAAAAAATAGAAACTCACTAAATTTTTTTTGTATAATCTAATTAACTTGTATCCAGCATTATTTTCAGATGAGAAATGATAAACTTACAACTAAATAACAAGTTGTATACAATTATATAATAAAATAATATTATTTTAAAATTTATTTTTTTATTTAATGTGTTTAAATTTGATAAAAATATTATTATATTCAAAGTTGTATATAAATTGTGAATAGCATGTCACTACTCAAGTTTACTTTGAAAGACATTTTTTGAACCATTTATATACATACGAGTTTTACTATTTATAAATCTCATACACCATACATTATTTAAATTTTTTATTTTTTATATTTTTAATTTTATTTTTCTTAAAATAATTAAATTCTTCTACTCATCATCCATATACTACATATTTAGTAAGAGAATAAAATTAAAAAATTAAAAAAAAATAATATATGGTGTAAGAGAGTTATGAATAGAAAATTTCTATACAAAATGACTACACCGTCATGATTGCACAAAGCAACTTTCTTCTTCATGGGCATAAGTATAATATTTTTTATTTTGTGTTTCTTAATTTTATGAATGAGTTTTAATTTGTTTCCAAATTTATTTAGTATATATTTAGTATGGACCAGCTTAATAAATTTATAGCCACCATTACAAGAACTGATCATAATATGACAGAATCCTTTATTAATAATTTACAAAATAATTTGAAAATATCTTTATAAAATAACGATACTGCTCTTATAATTTTATTTTATAAAAATGTTCCCTATTTAAAATTGAGTTGTAAAAAATCATGTTATGTCTTTGTCATTTTTTCAAAATTTTGGCATATTGCTTAAAAATATAGAAAAACGACCTTTGAACAACACTCGACTACGAAATGAGTCACAGGTGAATTGTAAGCCTCAATGAAAAGAGCTACATTGGAGAAAAACCTCACTATATATAGATGAAACAACGATAAGATAATGGTTTTAGAGGTTTATATATCAGAAAATAGCGAAAAATAATATGAAAACATTGTCATAAATTTTAATTTGGTGGTATAGAAAAAAGGTTAGTTTATATCAAATTAACAAAAGATCCTTAAAATCTTCCGGGTACTTACAGATCACACAATTGTTTACGGGATGATATCAAGGTTTTAAATTCCGTTTTGTTCCTATTGGAATGTTCAAAATTTGCCGTTCCAGTATAGTGTCTGGTAAACTCTACTATCTCGTTCCGTTTCGTTTCAAATTCCAGTCATTTCGGTCTCATTTCGACCATTCCAGTCAAATTCTGGTCATTTCGATCGAAATTGAACATTTCAGTCCCCATTCCGTTTTAGATTTTTTTGTAATTTTCTTATACTTAGATGACATTTTTATAAATTTTAAATTCAAATAGTATTTAATTAATTCTAAAATATAAAATATATTGATATAATTTTAAATTGTTTTTATAACTTTAAGCATGTCCTCTTATTCTTTACTTTTTTAAATATCTTTATTTTTAATAATTTATCTATTCTTTTATTTTATTTTTTTATTTTTTGTGTCTTAACTCAAGTTTGTGATTTTTTTCAACATATATTCATTTTATAAATCTTCAATTCTTTTATAGATATACATATATACATGATACACACTTATATATATATATGTATTTATTTTATTAGTTGTTAATTTATATATGCATAAATATTTATATATAATATATAAATAATCTCAAAATTGTATACCAAAATATATTGGTACTGAAATATATCGTTTCAATATCTTAACTGAAATATTTATCGAAACGGTATTTAAAATTTTAGATGATATATCTACGTGGCTGGCCGACTTTTCACATAAACATTTATGCATGAATAATAATTATTCTTCATTGGAGGGGTGGGTCTATCATGTGCGTCTCATGATCGTACTTTAATTACCATGCATTTTCGGTATCTTTTTTGTATTAGACGTTCTCACGAGATTGCCAATTATATATATGTATATATATATTATGAGAAATAATATTTGCAATTGTGGTTGTGCAAGTGCCGTGCAGTTTCTTTGAAAAAAGTGAATTAATACGGGACTCACATGAAAAAAATTAACTCTTTAATCGTGGACCCTACTCTTTTTCAAAACGATTGTGCGGTGTTTGCATACTCAACGACTGTATATAGAATTACTCATATATTATATACACGCACACGGGAACGGCCTCGGATGCATTAGCCCAGGGTTGCATCTGACATAATGATTTAAATAAAAAAAAGTGAAAAAGTTAGTAATTTATTTGTCTTGGAAAAGAAAATACAAGGTTAAAGAAAAGTAAAAAATAAAGATAAAAAAAATCTAAACTTCAGTAAAATATGAGCATTGATTTACATCTATATTAGATTATCTATTTATTTTCTATATAATAATAATATTTAATAATTTTTTTAATTTTTTATTTTTATCACATTTTATAGTTCTACTAATTAAAATATTAATAATAATTATATTCTAATCAAATTAATAATATTAAATATTAATATCAATAATAATTATATTCTAATAAATTAATAATTACTATTATATATTGAGTGTTTTAAGTATTTTATTAGTTAAATTTACTTAAAGTTGAATTTTATAATGAGAATGCTCTAAAGTGTTTATATTCTAAAGAGTAAAGTCATTTTAATTTTTTTATTTAAAAAAAAAAGAAAGGAAAATGAGTAAACTGTCAGAACAAAAAAGACATGAAAAATAAACGTCAATTCATGTGCGCCGCAGAGCTATTAAGGGTCTTTTAATAAAACAGGATCCTTCATTAAATTATATAAGGAAGTTATATGTCAAATGGTCAAGAGTCTTAAAGACTTTTTGGTAAAACAAGATCTTTCATTAAATTCTACAAGAAAGTTACACGTCAAATGGTCAATAGTCTTAAGAGCCTTTTAATAAAACAGGACTTACCAGAAAAATAAAAAAAGTTACTATTCATAATTAGATAGCCACTTATTATAATAGAATCGATATATATCACTACTCGATAATCTCTCCAATAATAGCACATTGGAATCATGTCAAGTCCTTTTCTTTTCACTTAATTTGTTTGTGATGAATTATATTATAAATAGGCGATCTATATATAACATATGGTGTGCCTTTTTCATACTTTCCACCATGTAAACAAGGAACACGAGAATGCTCCACGGATGCATTATCGATTTGTCACATTTGAAATTAGTAGTCTTTAAAATAAATAAATTCAACATGTAAAATATTTAATTAAATATAATAAAATTATATAGAGTGATTTGAACTTAAAATTTTTACTTTAATATTATATAAAATTACTAATTGTCTCAAGAATTTTATATTTCTTTTTAGATATCGTGATCAAATTTTCTTGGAGTACTACATCTTTAAAATGATGTTGTATCCTATATTTGAGACAAATTAGGGGAATTGATCACATGAGTTTCCCGAGTTCTATAAGTGATAGAACGTACAAGTACTGATTCGCGACTCAATATGGTAGGGCTAGGTCTTGAATGGGAGCTAGCTAGCTAGCTGGGGCCATTAATAGGAATATTCACGTAAAGGTATTGGAAACGTGGTGGAGGCCGAAAATTTAATTTATATAAAAGATATAAAATATAAATTAATGACCAATCAGAGTGGGACCGGATTTGCTGGCATGATCGACCATTACTAATTAGATACGGGATTAATGGATCAATATCATGTTTCCTCTAATTTAATATGGCTATTAGGTTAAGATCACGAGTGGAGATATTGATACGAATCTAATTACCTTTCTTAAACCGCGTGTTTTATAACCTCGATCTCGCGTCTCCATCATTCTTCGCAATCGGGAAAGAAAGAAACAATTATTCAAAAAAAGGAAAGAAACAAACAAACAATTAAAACAAGTAATTAAATCACGAAGTGGCAGACATCCTAATTAATAATTATCAAGTTGATTTTACGAGCGAGAGAGGTGGGGTTTATATACATTTATAGAATAATATTATATATTATATTATTATCTCACTTTCTTTTCACTATATAAAATATAACATATTTATCATCATCAGATAATTAAGAATTAGCTAATAAATTATCATTTAATAATAATAAATATGATACATTTTGTATAGTAGAATGAAAGTGAGATGATGATGTGACATATAGAATTTTTTATATTTATATACGAGAAATTTCATTTGTAGTTCTGAGAGAGGAACTGCGTGTATAGTTCCATTGATAAATAAAGATAAAAGAGAAAAAAATATCATTTAAAAGAGGATATTATTGTAATTTTAAAATTTTTTTAAACATCATTGTATGGACTTGCATGAATAGTGCCCAAATGGGGACTATATGTAAACTAACTCTTTATATATATATATATATATAAATCATTGATATGATAGAGCATCATATATATATGAAAAGAAATTTTCATTGCCATGACTTCCTCCGTAACTTAGTTAATGTGTTTTCCTTCATTCACTAATTCTTGTATAGCCAAGGGCGGAACTAGAATTTGGTGTTTGGGAGAACGATTGACAAAGTGTGTAGTATGTGTGAGTATAAGTAATATATATTTTTTACACATGACTATATATAAAACAATAATCATACGACATAAAATTGTATACAAAAAATATATGTTTATAAATCATCTTATAAAATAATTTTTCTAAGGATTTATAAAAAGAAAATAAAATGAAATATCAATTTAGGGTTTTCCTTTCAAATTAAGCTCAATGACAATCTTTTATGAAATAAAATTCATCTATTATCATCTCTGAAGTGAAATTCTTAACAATTTCTTTCTCAATATAAACTAGCAAATGATCTGCAAGAAACTCATATTCCATTTGAGTATGCAATCTAGATTTTATAAGTTTCATGGCAGAAAATACTCTCTCAATAGTAGCAATAGAAATATGAAGAGTTAATACTGGACGAATT
The DNA here is from genome assembly GCA_011037825.1 of Carya cathayensis. Classification (NCBI taxonomy): domain Eukaryota; kingdom Viridiplantae; phylum Streptophyta; class Magnoliopsida; order Fagales; family Juglandaceae; genus Carya; species Carya cathayensis. The sequence continues at coordinate 201,195 of QGSO01000688.1, forward strand.
AATCTGTCAATTAAATAATACTAGTAGTAATAGAAACATAAAATGCTAGCTAAGTAGTAGCAGACTTTTCAAACTCATTTTCGAGATTTATTGGTAAATTGAAGATTTGGGTATAAGTGAAGTGATAAGTTATAGTGAGACTAGTTCAGTATTGGGATTTGGGAGAATAATTTTAGTAAAAATTTTAGAGGCCTGAATATTGGAGGGCAATTTTTTATTTTTGATAATCTGGAGGCAATTTTAATTATATATATATAAAATTATATATTTATATACTTATATGAATTTTTTGGAAAATACCTCCCCCCACCCCCCCAAAAAAAAACTTACATGTAGTTCCGCCCTAATTGTGTATATATAGCTGTATATTTCCATACTTATTCCTTTCCTTATTCTATAATTGTATAGCGCTTATTCCTTTCCTGATTTTGTAATTGTATAGCTGGTAGTAGTTGACCTCTGTAAACGTTTCTATAAATGAATACAAGGACTTCTGAATGGGGTAAGCCATTCTTCTACATGATCATCGCCTACTGCATCGCCTGGGTACTTGTTCATTTATTAATACAGCAATATTGATTTTAATTCTGAATTCGATTATCTTAAAATATTAGTTCATAATAGTTTATGTGTCGCCTAACTTTTTAATTTATTTAGTTTAAAATGTGTCGCGCCAATTGATTTGAGTTTAAATGATAAAGTTTAGAATGAATAATAGTATTAGTACTCGTACGTACTAATTTTGTAATATAGGATGAATTGATACTCCCATAACCTGTTTACCACGTCTTGAACAGACGTACTCAGCTAGCTCAGCTAGGTCTTGCATGCAAGGAGTCAAGCCATGATCTGAAGAAATACAGGCATCGTTATTCAACAATTAAGATAACGAAACTTGTAATTCGAGTAATTAGACACTTTGGATGTCCTTTACATGAAGCTGGTCCGGCCCCAAACACACAGCAATCCGAGCTAGCTTCGAGTTCACTTCGTTTGCTTTTGTAGATGAGATGAGATATGTTGAAATAAAAATCGAAAGTTGAATAAAATATTATTATAATATATTTTTTTAATAATATTTGTTTTTGAGATTTGAAAAATTAAGTTGAATTGTTTATTTTATTTTATGTAAAAATTAAAAAAATATATAATGATTAGATCTACAAGAGACACTACAAGAGAAATAATTTTTTTAGACAAAAAATTGTCTCAAAAAATGGAAATTTCGAGTTTTGGGAGATGAAAAATTGTATCTATTTTGTCTCAAAAAAACCGTCTCAGAAAGCTTTCAGAGACGTCTCCAAAAAGTATTTTTAGGGACGAAATTGGGCTGAACCAGTCGAAACCGTTCGAACCGAAAATTTTTTCTGAGACAAAAAAATGTCGTCTCAGAATCAAGTTCGAACGACAAAATTTTTGTTCGAACAACATGAAATGTTAATTCGAACCAAGAATCATATCTGACCAAGTTTGTTCAAACAAAAAAGTTGGTAAGTGACTTTAGTTCGAAGAAAAATATTAACTATTCGAACAAACACTCTATTTACGGAAATCTTCTGTTCGAACGGAGTTTTAAAAATGAATTTATTCAAATGAGTATTTAATTGTTCGAACGAACGCATGGATTGTATTTCCCGGGACGTTCGAATGGGTATTTTTTTTGTTCGAATAGATATGTTTTTGTTCGAATGTATGCATAAATGGTAATTTACCATTCGAACGGCATTGATCAAACAAAATTAAATTTATACTAATACAAATTGTAATCTATCTACATCAAATTGTAATCTATATACATTAATTGTTCAAATGTTTACAAACATCATAAATATTAAAGGCAATTAAAAAAATCAAATGAATTATGATTGTGGTGGTATAGAGTTTTGGGACATCATTGATTGAAATTGTTCAAACATTTTTTGGTTATTTAATTGTAGCCTCTCTTATAATCTTGCTTCTAAATCTGCTGCTTGATCTAAGGTCAACAACTCTTTTTCCTTCTATCTCAATTGTTCTATCTCAAGTGCAGCTTCATCTAATTTTTTAGTCTTGTCGTCATTCGATCTAACTTTAGAAGATGATGAAGATGTTGAGGATGGCTTCACGCAACGTCCTAAGCCCCTCAAATATCCAGAACGTGATCCAAGAACTTGAGAAAAGATTTGAGTATCATTGACAGATGATTCATCAGATGGATCCGCAGCAGTGTCTTTAAGAGATATCATCTTGTTCTGGAAAAAGAAAAACATTAAAATTAGTATATGTAACAAAAATATATTTAGACAATGGAATTAAATAAACTTAAACTTACATAATTTGTCTCTGTCCAATTATCTCAAACATTCTTTAAGAGAATATTTGACTACAACTCTTAAACGGGTCTAAGCTTTAAGTGCATGTAAAATAACTACAAAATCCAAGCGCTCAGTAGTAAACATAACAAGCATACATCACAAATACATGGGAATATTACATTACAAGTATACATGATGGGCCTTTAAAGATTTTGAAATATTTAATACTTGAGTACTTAAATATTTTCAAATATTTAATTATAATTTTTTAATTAAATATCATATTATTATATTTTAAGTATTAAGCTATTTAATTAGAGTACTTAGATATAATTAATTATACATTATGTATTAATCATCTTAATACTTGAGTACTTAAATATTTTCAAATATTTAATTATAATTTTTTAATTAAATATCTTATTATTATATTTTAAGTATTAAGCTATTTAATTAGAGTACTTAGATATAATTAATTATACATTATGTATTAATCATGTTAATACTTGAGTACTTAAATATTTTCAAATATTTAATTCTAATTTTTTAATTAAATATCTTATTATTATATTTTAAGTATTAAGCTATTTAATTAGAGTACTTAGATATAATTAATTATACATTATGTATTAATCATCTTAATACTTGAGTACTTAAATATTTTCAAATATTTAATTATACATTACTCTAATTAAATATCTTAATATTATATTTTAAGTATTAAGCTATTTAATTACAATACTTACATTTAATTAATTATACATTATAATTCAAATGATTAAATAATGTATAAGTATATTTTAAGTATTACTCATCTTAATACTTGAATACTTAAATATTTTCAAATATTTAATTATAATTTTTTAATTAAATATCTTATTATTATATTTTAAGTATTAAGCTATTTAATTACATTTTTAAAACATCAGTTGCTAATCTATTTAAATGCAGGACTTAAATATTTACAATTATACATTATAATTACATTTTAGAACTACATTATAAATATTTAATTGATATTGTTCGAACAAACACTCTATAAGTTCGAACAAAATTTTGGTCGAGTTAGATTCTATTCGAACGGAGAAAAATAAATTCGAACGGTGTTCAGAGTGTTCGAATGAAACCAAGCCAGAAACCAATCAAGAAACAGAGCAAAAAAATGAATCACAAAACACAATTTTCACATTCATGATGCCATATTTCAATACAACACATTGAAAACTATATGATTATCCCTAAATATAATTATTAAACAACTTAGAAAACTAAGAAAACTTACCTCTTGTACTAGCAATCCAATAAAAATATCAATCCACAATATCTATATATGCATAAAACACATTAAACTGTTGTTCTATCCCAACAAATAAATGCAACAAATATTAAGATACTTGTAAATGAAAATCAGAATGAAAAATAACAAAAAAAACATATTACCTCTTCTCCTTCTCCTTTCTCTCTCAAGAATCTCTTATCTCTCAATGCTTTCAAGCTCTCTCTCTCCACAACACTCTCTCAAAGCTTCTGCCACGCTCTCTCTCCCTTTCTCAAACTTTAATCCGAGAGAAAATGAAGTGAAATGATCGGATTAATAATATGTGCATTTCCGTTCGAACTAATTTTTTAGAAGTTCAAATGCCAAAATTCAAAAACCACAAATTTTTCCCACAATATTTTCCCGTTCGAATTAATGTTTTGGCAGTTTGAACAAAAAAAAAAAGAATATTCTCCAGCATATACCGATAATTTGGTGCGAATTTTCCCTCCAAACAAAAAAAATTCGTTCGAACATGAATTATCTCCATTCGAACTGTTTTATATTCGTTCGAACAGATAATTATAGAAATATATAACTATACACATAATACACCCAATATTATTATGTGTATATGTAAAAATTATATACACAATATGATACTAAGTGTCACTAATAGCATAATACTAAGTTCTTATCAATCTATAATATTAAGTATTTAAAATAGTATAATATTTTATTTACAATCACTAATAGTGTTTATTTATAGTTAGTATCACTATTAGTATAATACTAAGTATCACTAATAGTATAATACTAAGTGATATTAAAGTATAGATAGCATAAAAATATGAAAACTAATAGTACTGTAATACTTTATAATATAGTCTAAGTACTTGGTTTATTACTAATATACAAACTAAATATATTAGAAATATGTATTTTATACTTATATTTAATGCAATGTTTTACTATATACTTAGTATATTACTTTATAATGCAATGTTTTACACAATACTATTTTATACTGATCTAATGCATAATATATATACTATTACATATATATACTAGTTACTTACAATATATATAAGTAACTAGTATAAAACTCTATACTATATATATAGTTATCTAATATATATTATATATATACTAGTGGGAAATTTTTTATTAGTACTAATACTAGTATTATATACTAGTATTACTAATATAATACTAGTCCTTTTACCTCTTGTACTTATATATATATTTTTATGAAGTATTATATAATTCATTCGAACTTATACCTTTTTAGTTCGAACTGATTACAATTCCGTTCAAACTAAATTACGTTATATAAGTCGCGATACAATTTCTTCTGTTCGATTCCTCCACCGTTAGCAGCCATAACGCCACCACCAACTCCGACCAAGTCCTCAAATCTCCTAGAACGATAGGTATGGGTTAAATGGGTTTTATTTTTATTGGTTTTTTCGTTAGTTTTGGGGGGGTCAGATTTTGAATCAATCCGACTTCATTTTGTTGTTTTGGGGCCAAATGACACAACGTTAATCGGTAGAAATGATGGGGATTTACTCCTAAATCATTTCTACCAATTAAAATCTTGGATTTGTGTTGAAAAATAATTATGTCGATTCGGGACTGAGTCGACTCAGCCATGTCTGTTTGGCTCAGTTCCGTTCGAATGAAGATAAATTCCATTCGAATGAAAGTCAAGGCCATTCGAATTAAATTTAGGTTTATTCGAATGGAATATAAGTTTATTCGGATAAGGTACGAGCTATATTGGCAGAGTACCGCGAAATTATATTGAGAGACTTCATTCAGCCCATGATAGAGAAGTTTAAGGATCTAGAAGGACGCTTACAAACCTTACAGGAGGATTTTGATTTATTTAATAAATAAATATTGTTAGTTATTATTTTACTTTTTTTATGTTGTATAGAACGTCTAACTCATTTTGGGATGTAATTAATGCAGTATGGTTTTTATTTTTAGTGTTTGCTAGCCTCTTTATTGTTAATTATATTTTCTTCTCATTATACTTAATGTTCACGATAATTGAAAAAATGACACTATCTTTAAATTAATATTTAGTTAACTAAAATATTTTTAAATTAATTACATAAAATTAATTTATGAATTTGTAAATATTTTAATTCATTGTAAATCATAATATATAATATATAGAACTTTTTATTTACTTTGGAAATGATAAAAAATTAATAGAAAAAATATGTATTCTTACAATTTTAACAATATATCTTTTCAATTAAATAATACCGTTCGAACACGTTAATACTCATTCGAACAAATAATATTGCATTCGAATTAATTAATTTTCTGTTCGAATTAAATTTTATTAGTTCGAACGGTATAGATTTTTGGAGACGACCTAATTCGTCTCAGAATCTCCAGTTCGAACTACTATGTTTTAGTTCGAACGGATTTATAAGGTTATCCATGTTTTGAGACGAAATAAAAAATTCGTCTCAGAAAAGTATTTTTAGGACGAAATTAATTTCGTCCCTAAGAAATTTTGTCTCTAAAAATTAAATTTCTTGCAGTGAGAAGTGGGCTTTTGTGGTTAAAATTTAGTGACTAAAAGGACTATTTCTGACGATTTTGCTTCTTTTGTAGCTAGATAAGATGAGATGAAATTTTTTATAAAAATGAACAAAGAAATTATGTGAATATGCATGTGGATGTTATTCATTAATGGTGAACATTAGACGCGCATACAGGACAAATAAAGGATGTTTTCATACTCGATCGATGGTTTCATATTCTAATTAACAGCTTGAAGGTCGAGTGTGGTCGAGATAAACATAAGAAAGCGAGTCTTGCGATATTTGTTAAACATTTATTAATACTGTTTTAGACATATTATTTATATGATTATTTCATGTATCATCTATCTCTTATTAAAGAAAACAGAAATGCTATTGCCACCAAAAGTACTTGGACATCGATAATTTTTTATTTTTAATTTAGTGATTAAGAAAATATTTTTTTAATAATATTGTAATTTAAAAAAATGTTAAAAATATAAAACAATAATTAAAAATAAAATAACTTTTTTGTTATTATCTGTCACCAGTGGCAAAGCCAGAAATTTACTCTAGGAGGCCAAACAAAACAAGAAAAATATACTTAAAATATTTTTTATTCTACTTTTATACAATTTTTTTTATGATATAAAATAATCTGATAGAAAGATTTACAATAAAAATAAAATATGTTTAATACAACTTATGTATTAAAAAATTATTTGATATGTCAAGAATAATATATAATTGAAATAATATTATAAAGACAGTCATACAAATATATTAAACAAAAGAAATATAAAGTGTCTAAAATTGTAACTTGCATTTTTTTAAACAAACAAAATCATTTCTAGTTTCTGGAGATCAGAAAACTGGAAATCGGTCTGTCACGCCTCACAGTCAAGCAGGTAAAACATCTTTTTCTTTTTTCTTTTTGGTTTTGATGTTGGAAAATGGAGAAAACAAAATGTAAAGGGCGAGATGTGAAGTATGATGTGTTGTGCCATGTGCGAAAGAAATGTTAGTCTGTAAATGACAGATTGTTGTAAGCCATAACTTGAAGATTGAAATGTTTTGAAAAATCAAAAGAAGTTAAAAATACTATCAGTTATAGTTAGAATTTTTTTTAAAATTTTATTTATAAGAAAAATATGTATTTTATTTTATATGAGATGTGTTTTATTTATTTCATTTTTATATCAGAATAAATTTTATGGAAATGCCAAAATAATTTTTAGAGGAGGGGCTAATACATGATAAATTAATATTATTTTATTAAATAAAAAAAAGTAACATATATATATTTTTTTTCAAATTTTTTGAGAGGGCCAACGTGGCTCCACAACTGTCCGTCACGTGCTAGCACTGCTTAAAAAGAAATATTTCAAAATATTCTAAAGTTTTCCTCATATAGTGCATTGCCGTTGTCACAGTACAACTTTGGGCCGCCCCTTATCCCCCTAAAGACTAAAGTCACACATCGACCGACTATGGGGCGGGGTACGTCCCAAAATCAATATCTCGAATTCTAATATATTTTAATCAGAGTAATCAGGTATAGTCAGTTTAATAAAAAGGAAGATTTATTATTATAAAATTAATTTTTTTATATAAATTTCATATTTATTTATTTATTTTAATTATGCGATGTTCATATGCTTACTATTGTAATTATCATTTCTCATTTTGGTTTAACCGGTAATGGATTGGGCACCTCTCCAGGAACATCTATATAAGAAGCTGATGCTGGACGCAAAATGTACAAGAAGCTTATCTGCACCAAATTGATGGATCTCATCAATGGCCAGGGAGCAAGTGATGAGCTGTCTAGACTTCAGTCTCATCTGTACAAAAATATACTAAGCTTCACAGATTCCATGTCACTCTATTGTGCAATTCAGCTAGGTATCCCTGACATCATCCATAACCATGGCCAACCCATTACTCTTAAACAGTTGGCTTCTAAGCTTCGAATCCACCCACAAAAAACCAGCTGCATGCACAGACTCATGCGTTTGCTGGTATACTCCGGCTTCATTACTAAAACGGCCGCAGTAGTTCATGAAGATCAAGAAGAAGAAGAAGCTTATGCTCTCACAGCTTCTTCTAGGGTCGTCCTCGAAGATAAGGTCACCGGCCTGTCACCGTTGGTTCAAGCAATACTTGACCCTGCTGTTGTAAACTCATGGTATTCCTTGGGAGATTGGTTTCGAGGCACTGAGCTCACACCATTTGTGAAAGCGCATGGGATGGGTTTCTTTGACTACTGCAACCAAAACCCAGAATACGGTATCACTTTTGATGAAGGAATGGCCAGCGATTCCCGACTAATGAGCAAGGTGATCAAGGACTACAAGACCATTTTTGAGGGTTTGGATTCGTTGGTTGATGTTGGAGGTGGAAGTGGGACAGTGTCGAGGATCATTTCCGAGGCATTCCCTCACATCAAATGCACAGTGTTTGACCTCCCACATGTGGTTGCTAATTTGCCAGATGATAAAAACTTGAAATACGTCGGTGGAGATATGTTTCAGTCCATCCCTGCTGCAGATGCCATTCTGATGAAGGTGTGCAAAATTTTTCTTTCCAACTATATGTTTTATTTTTCTTAGTTGGATATGCTGCCGTACTTTTGTTTTCGCCATTCGTATTGGTCGTACTTGCTTGAGTGTATTTTGTATTTCTTGTGTTAATTTTTATTTCTTTCAGTACTTAATTTGAATCATTCAGTTTTTATCTGTATTTTAAGGGATGATCTGAAACCAAAATTGAACATATATAAGAATATTTATGCGAACGTGCACGAGTAAATTAAAGACAACTATCACGGTGTCTGATCCCTTACCCGGGTGGCCAGAGTTCAAAATTTATTAGCTGAGTCTGAAGTTATGCATTTTAAGGAACGATCTGCTTGTACTGATTCTGATATCTTATACATATTTGACATGCAGTGGATCTTGCATGATTGGAGCGATGAGGAATGTATCAACATACTAAAGAGATGCAAAGAGGCTATTAGGAGCAAAGGTAAGGACGGAAAGATAATTATCATAGACGTGGTGATAAATGAGGAGGAGGAGGAACATGATATTACAAAAGCAAAGCTTTTCTTGGACGCACTGATGATGATTTTGCTCACTGGAAAAGAGAGAACCAAGAAAGAGTGGGAAAAGCTTTTCTTGGATGCTGGCTTTAGCCACTACAAAATAGTGGCATCATATGGCTTGAAGTCCCTGATTGAGGTTTATCCTAATTGAAAGATCATAAACTGGCATTGGTACTTGTAATTACTAATTATGTGTGTTAAATAGGAGTAGTAATATGTGACACGACCCATGAACCCAACATGAATATGATACGAAATTAACAGATTTGGGTTTGATATAAATAAGTTTGAATCAAAATGGATTGACATGCTAAGACATGATTAATAAATAGGTCAATAATGGGTCAACTTGCTTAACCCGAAATCAACCTGTTTAAATTTTATTTCAAAATTAAAATTTTATTATCGTTGTGCTGTAATATTGGTATTTCTCAATATGCTTATGTTTTTATTGTTGAGATTGTAATTTTGAACTTATGCTCATAATTGTTATTGTTGTTTGTAATATTGATTTTATTATAAATTGAAATATTAAGAATACTTATATTTTTTTTTAGTAGATAGTCTTATTATTTTTTTAGATCCATATTGTAGCCATTAATAAATATATATTTTAACTTTTCTGTGAGATTATATTAATCAAGTCAAATGAATTATGCGAGTATGTTCAACCCATTTACATAAAACGGATTGAAATCAGCCGTGTTGTGTTGACCAATTTTTGATTAATTATTAAACAGGTCAAAACAGTTTGTGTTTTGTCATCTGTTATTTAAATGGGTCGTGATAGGATTTTAAGATTTGACCCATTTAGTTTTTAACGGATCGTCTTCGGATTTACCCATATAATTGAATGTCAATGACTTAACACAACATGGACATGACTCATAAACACAAATTTTCACTCTTAATGTCAAAGTGCAAGATCACTCTTGAACAAGAGTTTTCTAGTATGAAGCTTGTTAGGATTAACTAAATATCTAAAGATGACTTTAAAATAGATTAGTGGAAGCAAGTAACAAATATTCGACAATCATACAAAAAATACTAAAATTTAAGTGGTTTGACTTGAACAATAGCCTATGTTCACTGGCAAAATCGATATCAATGAATTCACTATCACAAAAATGGAGTACAATAGAGCAATAACAAATAACTCATCAATTTCAAAAGCTCTAATACACCTAATGAGCTCTCAAAATCTCATAAAAGAAGTTCTCTATCTTTTTGGCCGCAACTCAACATTTTTCTATTTACAAAAATATGTTTATATATAAAATGGCGCAGCATCTATGTTTCTGAACATTTGCTTAAGCATACTATCGAGCGGATATTAAGTGAACAATCTATCTAAAGTTCACTCTAACAAACTATCGAGCGAGCAATTTGTCTAAAATTTGCTCTAGTCAAGATCGAGCCACAGTCAAGCCAAATCTCCTTAATGATATTTTTAACAAAATATCAAGATACCATTCCAACAATAGTCTTGAATAATGCTTTCAAGATTAGGAATAATTGGTCACGGATCTCGGTTTTCAAGTATATTACTACTATTAACAATAAAAAGAGAAAAGCTTGTTTCTACAGCAGCTCGTGGGTAGCCGCTAATAGAATGGCTCTTTATTTGATGGGAGAGGCTAGCAACCGGTTCTGGTGTAAGGACCTTCTTTACACCCTTCAATAAGTGGATGACACGTCATCAATGTACGGAGAAGAAAATACAACGACCTCACTCAAATAATCCACTATCTGCGTACTAGACTCTTTAATTTCTCCCCTCTCTGCCTCTCTCTCTCTCTCTCTCTCTCAAGTCGAACCTTCAGCAATTTTTCTGTCCTTCGCAGTCCGAGAAGGTCTAGAATCTAGATCGTTGTTGATTCATTTCGGCCCGAGGGGCTACTCCATCTATGTAAATAATTAGAAAATTTGAGTACATCAGGTTAAAATGCTAAGCAGATATTGGGAAAATATCATTTCTCATTTTCTAAGACTCAAACCAAAGCGAGTTTCTATATCGATACAAAAATCCTAATACAGTGACAGGAACATAATGAGTACGAAGAAACATCTCACCGGTACTGGTGGCCATATAGAGTAACTTCCGGAGTCTTAACAAAGCTGAAAAGGTGATCGACGCATAGAAATTAGAAAGATGTTATTGAACACTCGAATGCTTTTGTAGGGCAAGGCCGATGAAAAAAACTTTGAAAGGAGAGTATTTAATAACCATGAAGAACGAAAATTTTCAGACTGATCTTAAATAACTAAATAATCATCAGCAACATCGTTGGAAGTTCGGCTTGAAAGAGAGCAGACCCAATGTTTTTAATTCGTTAGGTGAAAGAGTGGGAGAGAGGCTACTGGTATGGATTGTTTGAGTGAGGTCGGTTAATTCATATCCTTTTTCATAGAATAATGACGTGTCGGCTGCTTATTGAAGGGTGTAAAGAGGGTGGAACCGGTTTGAAGTTAATCTCTTGTTTATTTAGCAATGCATATCCCGGTTGTCTCTGGCAAAGCTGATCTAAAGTGGGTGCAAGCCCATATGCAGTTCTAAGGACTTCCATTAATTAGGAAATGGATAATGCTTAGTTGTTTGAATCTGCTGGGGCACGCTCACCTACGGGGCAAAATTCATTTTTATTTTTATTTTTTTTTTATTTTTAAAAATATAAAAAAGATTAATATATTAATAATCACTTCCTAAATCAGTATATAAAAGAAAAATTTTTTAAAAAAATTTAAATATATGAACGGATAAAATGAAAGAGTAAAATGATAGACACCGTTTCGGTCACCCCTAGCAGGTCTTTACGCATTTATACGGGAGCTTAGCACATATGATTCAAGCGTCAAACACATTTTAAACCTGATATATAGCAATTTCTTCCTGGAAATTATTTCAATAGGATTGTGTAAGTACGTGTATGTGAATAAATATTCACTTGCTTTTCAAAACAAATGCCAAGGAGTCCTTAATTGCTTGAATTCCATTAGTATTACTTTCTCTATTGGTTACTTGAATAAATATAATTCTCAACTCAATTAAAAAAGAGTAATTTTAGATATAATTTAATATGTATAAGTCCCACATATTTTATTTCAAAAAGAGGGAGGTATGTAACTAAAAAGTTAATTTTTCATGTGTCCTGTATTTACTTATTTTTTATTAAAAAAAAAAGTGTAAATTTTACACATTTTAAAACTGTAAATTTTTCGTGTCATCTAATTATATAATGTCATCTATAGTGCTAGAATATTTCGTGTCATCTAATTAGCCTATAACTAAAATATATTAATATACTAAACAAGTCATAACATATCTTTACTATAATATATAGTGTGATCTTTAATATCACATATATGTTATATAATACTATAATATAGTATAGTATATATAGTATACTATATTATACTACATCATATAACTTATATTATATATATAATATAATATAATATATTAAATATAATATATATTATATTAAACATAATAAATATAATATATAGTGTATTATATATAATAACACATATTATAATATATTATATTTAATATTATAATAAATTATTATGATATATTATAATATATTAAATAATATCATTGGAAATTAATTTTCAGTTTACTGTTCGAACGTTTTTGCATATATAACTTGCTGCGAATGTCATTTTCATTGACGCCAAACGGAGACATTCCAACTTCCTTTCAAAGCTTTAACCGTCCATCTCCACCATTCAACGCCATCTTCGCATTATGAACAGTACCCACTTAAAGCCTCTTCCTCTAAGTACCGGTACTCTTCTTCTTCTAACCATTTTACTATTTATATTTAGGTTTTTGATGGATTATTTGTTTGAATTAGGATAAAGCAATTTATCCATCAATACTCACCGTAGATTTGCTTTAATCCATTGTAGGAAGGTTTATTTAGGTTTCTATGTATTATTTTGGTGAAAAATCCATGGAATTAAAGGATTCCATAAATTTCAATGATTGAGTCGACTCGGCCTGGTATACGAAATTGATTCGTATACCGTTTGAACGCTATAAACATTGTTCGAATGGTATCAACTAACCATTCGAACATTGTTTTAGACGTTCAAATGGTAAAACCCAATCCAACCCCGTTCGACCATTGTTTTATACGTTCGAATTGTATAGGTACTGTTCGATCACTATATTGAGAGTTCAAACGATAATAGTTATCCATTCAAACATTGTTTTACACGTTCGAACTGTAGAAGCCAATCCAATGACATTTGAACTGTACAGGCGTACCATTCGAGCACTATTTTAGGAGTTCGAATGGTATAATTAAATTGAGTAATATTAGTGAATTGTTATTTTTATTCCATATTATAGTTCCATAAAATTTTAACGAGAATAATTTCTATATTATAATTAAATTAATATAGAAATTTATCACATTTTGTTAAATATTAAATTTCTATTAATATTAATCTAATTAATATTAAATAATGTGATATTATTTATTAAAAATTATGTTGTTCACAATGTCTCACTTTATTAAATTGCTATTCGTATGAAATTATTGTGAATATTTATTTATTATATTTTTATTGTTAATGTTGTATATCTAATTTTTAATTGTAAATTTCAGGTTGATTATAATGTCTTCTTCTAGGGCAGGATGTAAGCGATGTAATCCTGTTGAGACTAGTAGTGGTCTAGTAGGGAGAGGACTATTTCACTAAAGCGACTGGTGAAGATTTTCGATTTCCAGAGTCTTGTCTGGAAGGGTCATTCCTTGTCATCAGTCTTCAGCGATTGTAATTGGGGACCTATCCTAAATGAGCAGGAGGAAGTATAGGAGCTAGTCTCCTATATTGACATTGTTGCTAAGTTCTATAGAGAGCTCGGTAGTGCCAGCCCAGATGATGGAGGGGCATACAGGATCTCTGTCCGAGAAGTTTCAGTTGTATTTTCACGGGATGAACTTGTTGAGTATCTCGATATTCCTAGGCTGCCAGATGCATATCCGAACGTGGTGCCTAGAGAGTATGATTCTTTAGCTGAGGAGGAGACATCAGTTTATACTGATGAGGTCGATACCCTTGCTGATCATGAGGTGAGGGATTTGTTTGTTGGTCCAGATGCTCCACCGTATGACGAGATGAAGAGCATCAAACAGACAGATTTATCTTCTTTATTCAAGATCTTGAATTTGATAATTGCCAACAACATTGACCCTCGGCAGCACAAGACAAAGGGTTGGCATTGATCGGACGAAATTTATGATACGGGTTACTCGTGGCATTCCTATCGACCTGGTGGGGTACATATTCGATAAGATTCGATCAGAGTCTTGGTATATTTCGATGGATATATTGGCATTCGGAATCTTGATCACTCGATTTTTGCTATTTGTTGGTGTTGTGCCTGATGTTGCTAAGGGTAAACGAGAGTCGATGGGACCGATAAACAGCACCACCCTCTTACGCAGCACGGGACACTCGAGACTACGTCTTTGTGGACATGTTCTAGAACCGGTTGATCCTCAGAGAGATGCACAACCTGGAGATAAATGGAATATCAGCTGCTGAGATATCCACACAAGCCGAGGCATCAGTACACAATGTTACTCATGAGGAGATGGCCGAGATCGTGCGTGCAACAATCAGCGAACAGACATCAGCGATGATTGATGCAATGCGTATGGAGATCCATTCTGCTGTGTCTGTGCTTCGTACAGAAATTACTGCATTACGTACAGAGTTTGTTACCATGTCTGCGACTCAGGTCACCATCTGTACTCAACTGATACAAATAGAGGACGTATAGCTGCAGTCGAGGAAGTGTGCAAAGACTTGGAGTCTTAATTAGTACTTTCTATCTTTTATTTATTTATTTTTTGTTTTTAGCGTGGACAATATTTTATGTTTTGTAAATTCAGTATTTAACTATGAAATAATATTATTTTATATTTTCTGAACTAATTATTAATTTATATTATTCCTATTATTTAATTGACCAATTTCTTATAATTACTAGTTAGTACAAATATAATTATGCAAAAAAAAAAAATGGTCACCGTTCGACCCCTACAAATAAAGTTCGAACAGTTTTGATTCATCACTTGAACGGTTAAATTGGTACATTCGAACGGTATAACAATTTTTCTCTAAAAAAATTTACTTAACGAGCCAAAATCTAGGGTCGAACGTTTAAATTTAAACGTTCGAACGGTGAATCATTAGTGTTCGAACGATTTAATTATTTGGGACAAAATATTTCGTTCCTAACTAAACCGTTTGAACGGTTTAATTATTTGGGACAAAATATTTCATCTCTAATTAGACCGTTCGAACGCGTTCGAACGTTACAGACATTTCATCATTTTTGGCACGAAATATAGAATTCGTTCCTAAATCTCACTTTTTAGGACGATTTTCATTTTGTCCCAAAAAGAAATCATCCCAAAAAATCTTTTTTTTTTTGTATTTTTGTAGTAGGGACGTGATAATAAAGGGATAAATTACAAAATATATATATTTGGTGTACTTACAAAAGTTTTAATTTAATGAGCGGTGCGCACCCTTCATTGTTACTGCTAGTCGTTTTAATTTTCTTCACATTTTTAATATATTTAACTATTTTTAAAAAAATAAAAAATACATAAATAAATTTAAAATCACTTCTTTAATCATTAAATAAAAAAAATTAAAGTGATGAGGGGTACACTTCAGGCGACAGAATAGTATTTCTCTTATATAATACGTCGTACAAAACACTTTGCTATAAAGTATATTACATAAAAAAGATGAGTGTGTAAATTTAATAAGATTCATGTGTAGAAATATTTAAAATATTAAAAAATAGATTTCGACGTTAATAGTATAAAAGAGAGCGGCTAGTACTTATACCCTATTAGAAAACTAATATAGCGTGTATTGTAATGCATGTCATTTAATTAATTACATACAAGAGAAACACAAGAATGCTGCCTAGAGCATACGCTCCACTTGACAGCTGGCCTCTTTTTTTTTTATTTAATAATTAAGAAAATAATTTTAAGTGTATTAGTTTTTTTTATCAATGATTAAGAAAGTAATTAAAAAATATAAAAACAAAATAAAATAAAATAAAAAACCAACTGGGAGGCACTGCTGTGCCTCAGGCGGCATAGTAGCTGCAGTACCCTTACATACAAATATAATGTAAATATCATGAGCTTGACATATATGAGCATTTCATGCCGTTTTGTTGTCATTGTGTTTGGGCTTGTTTGGAATTACGTTAAGAGTTTTAAAAAATGTTTAAATAGTCTTAAATATTTTTTAATGGAAAAGTTAAGTTGTTTAAGTGTTATATATTAAAATATTTTTAATCTCAAATAATCTAAAAAATATGTTTGAAGATAAATATCAAGTGTGCTTTTTCAAATAATACGGAAAAAGATGATTTTTTTTAATCTCATATTAAAAAGATGATTTTTTTACGTAGGTTTCAGGCTTATCTATTAAAAAAAAAAAAAATTAAATGAGACTTGCATACGGACCACATTGCATTAGTGGTTAGAAATGTAGTAGTACGAGTGACCCCTACACACTCGATAATTGTACGAGCTTTTTATTATTATGATATAGACCGGCCATATGAATATGGGTGTTTTCAAAGGCATACAAGTACTCATCAATAGAAGTTGGTCCTTTTGTGGACTAGGGCTAATGTAAATGTCAATCCATGTTTCTCATGTTGCACTTTGTCGGTTGGCAACCTTCACGACCCGAACCGACATAAATGCTTCTGAAGAATGGAATTTCCGAACCGGCCAAATTAACTGATTAACCAAACCCCAACTTTTTCGGAAATTAACCAATTACCTGATTTTTGTGTGTGTGTGTGTGTTTTTTTAAGGATTGCCTACATGTTATTATGTGTCAATGCATTAAATCAATATATCTTTGTACTTTTTATTAATGTCACAGACTCTAACATCGGCCAAATTGATTTTGATTTTTTTTTTATGTAAGTGATTGATCTCATATTTATTTATTTATTTTAATTAAGCGATGCTCGTACACTCACGTGCAACTCTTATTTTTTATTTTGGTTTAACCTGTAATGGATTGGGCACCTCTCCAGGAGCATCTATATAAGAAGGTGATGCTGGACACAAAATGTACAAGAAGCTTATCTGCACCAAATTGATGGATCTCGTCAATGGCCAGGGAGCAAGTGATGAGCTGTCTAGACTTCAGTCTCATCTGTACAAAAATATACTAAGTTTCACAGATTCCATGTCACTCTATTGTGCAATTCAGCTAGGTATCCCTGACATCATCCATAACCATGGCCAACCCATTACTCTTAAACAGTTGGCTTCTAAGCTTCGAATCCACCCACAAAAAACCAGCTGCATGCACAGACTCATGCGTTTGCTGGTATACTCCGGCTTCATTACTAAAACGGCCGCAGTAGTTCATGAAGATCAAGAAGAAGAAGAAGCTTATGCTCTCACAGCTTCTTCTAGGGTCGTCCTCGAAGATAAGGTCACCGGCCTGTCACCGTTGGTTCAAGCAATACTTGACCCTGCTGTTGTAAACTCATGGTATTCCTTGGGAGATTGGTTTCGAGGCACTGAGCTCACACCATTTGTGAAAGCGCATGGGATGGGTTTCTTTGACTACTGCAACCAAAACGCAGAATACGGTATCACTTTTGATGAAGGAATGGCCAGCGATTCCCGACTAATGAGCAAGGTGATCAAGGACTACAAGACCATTTTTGAGGGTTTGGATTCGTTGGTTGATGTTGGAGGTGGAAGTGGGACAGTGTCGAGGATCATTTCCGAGGCATTCCCTCACATCAAATGCACAGTGTTTGACCTCCCACATGTGGTTGCTAATTTGCCAGATGATAAAAACTTGAAATACGTCGGTGGAGATATGTTTCAGTCCATCCCTGCTGCAGATGCCATTCTGATGAAGGTGTGCAAAATTTTTCTTTCCAACTATATGTTTTATTTTTCTTAGTTGGATATGCTGCCGTACTTTTGTTTTCGCCATTCGTATTGGTCGTACTTGCTTGAGTGTATTTTGTATTTCTTGTGTTAATTTTTATTTCTTTCAGTACTTAATTTGAATCATTCAGTTTTTATCTGTATTTTAAGGGATGATCTGAAACCAAAATTGAACATATATAAGAATATTTATGCGAACGTGCACGAGTAAATTAAAGACAACTATCACGGTGTCTGATCCCTTACCCGGGTGGCCAGAGTTCAAAATTTATTAGCTGAGTCTGAAGTTATGCATTTTAAGGAACGATCTGCTTGTACTGATTCTGATATCTTATACATATTTGACATGCAGTGGATCTTGCATGATTGGAGTGATGAGGAATGTATCAACATACTAAAGAGATGCAAAGAGGCTATTAGGAGCAAAGGTAAGGACGGAAAGATAATTATCATAGACGTGGTGATAAATGAGGAGGAGGAGGAACATGATATTACAAAAGCAAAGCTTTTCTTGGACGCACTGATGATGATTTTGCTCACTGGAAAAGAGAGAACCAAGAAAGAGTGGGAAAAGCTTTTCTTGGATGCTGGCTTTAGCCACTACAAAATAGTGGCATCATATGGCTTGAAGTCCCTGATTGAGGTTTATCCTAATTGAAAGATCATAAACTGGCATTGGTACTTGTAATTACTAATTATGTGTGTTAAATAGGAGTAGTAATATGTGACACGACCCATGAACCCAACATGAATATGATACGAAATTAACAGATTTGGGTTTGATATAAATAAGTTTGAATCAAAATGGATTGACATGCTAAGACATGATTAATAAATAGGTCAATAATGGGTCAACTTGCTTAACCCGAAATCAACCTGTTTAAATTTTATTTCAAAATTAAAATTTTATTATCGTTGTGCTGTAATATTGGTATTTCTCAATATGCTTATGTTTTTATTGTTGAGATTGTAATTTTGAACTTATGCTCATAATTGTTATTGTTGTTTGTAATATTGGTTTTATTATAAATTGAAATATTAAGAATACTTATATTTTTTTTTAGTAGATAGTCTTATTATTATTTTAGATCCATATTGTAGCCATTAATAAATATATATTTTAACTTTTCTGTGAGATTATATTAATCAAGTCATATAAATTATGCGAATATGTTCAACCCATTTACATAAAACGGATTGAAACCAGCTGTGTTGTGTTGACCAATTTTTGATTAATTATTAAACAGGTCAAAACGGTTTATGTCTTGTCATCTGTTATTAAAATGGGTCTTGTTTGGGTTTTACGATTTGACCCATTTAGTTTTTAACAGGTCGTCTTCGGATTTACCCATATAATTGAATTTCAATGACTTAACACAACATGGACATGACTCACAAACACAAATTTTCACTCTTAATGTCAAAGTGCAAGATCACTCTTGAACAAGAGTCTTCTAGTATGAAGCTTGTTAGGATTAACTGAATATCTAAAGATGACTTTAAAATAGAATAGTGGAAGCAATTAACAAATATTCGACAATCATACAAAAAATACTAAAATTTAAGTGGTTTGACTTGAACAATAGCCTATGTTCACTGGCAAAATCGATATCAATGAATTCACTATCACAAAAATGGAGTACAATAGAGCAATAACAAATAACTCATCAATTTCAAAAGCTCTAATACACCTAATGAGCTCTCAAAATCTCATAAAAGAAGTTCTCTATCTTTTTGGCCGCAACTCAACATTTTTCTATTTACAAAAATATGTTTATATATAAAATGGCGCAGCATCTATGTTTCTGAACATTTGCTTAAGCATACTATCGAGCGGATATTAAGTGAACAATCTATCTAAAGTTCACTCTAACAAACTATCGAGCGAGCAATTTGTCTAAAATTTGCTCTAGTCAAGATCGAGCCACAGTCAAGCCAAATCTCCTTAATGATATTTTTAACAAAATATCAAGATACCATTCCAACAATAGTCTTGAATAATGCTTTCAAGATTAGGAATAATTGGTCACGGATCTCGGTTTTCAAGTATATTACTACTATTAACAATAAAAAGAGAAAAGCTTGTTTCTACAGCAGCTCGTGGGTAGCCGCTAATAGAATGGCTCTTTATTTGATGGGAGAGGCTAGCAACCGGTTCTGGTGTAAGGACCTTCTTTACACCCTTCAATAAGTGGATGATACGTCATCAATGTACGGAGAAGAAAATGCAACGGCCCCACTCAAATAAGGGAAAAACTCAAGGCCAGTCGGGTGAGGATTTTGTTTTTACACCCATCAATACAAATTGGCCACGTAGGAGGTACAGGAACTAAACATCTGCACCAGCACGCAGCAGAATTCCTCTTCTCCCTCCCTCTCTCCCACGCATTCTTCTTCCCCTTCCCTTCAAAGAAAAACGAGGAGTCCCCTTCGTCCCCCCCCCCCCGCCCCCCCCGCCCGCATTCTTCCCCTTTCCCCTCCCGTTCTTTCTTGCATCTTAATTTTTTCTTCATCTTATTAGTTAATTATCTCTGTACATGACATCAATGGCATTATTCCTCATATATAAACATCGGATTTATAATTTACAAATTCTCACTTCCTTTCCCTTTTCAAATAACCAACGAAATCACAAGCTTCACACAAGAAGGAAAAATCCACTCTACTGATTATTCTTGGGAATCGAACATTGACAGACTATTATTCCACATGGCTTTCGGCACACACCAATGGTAGACATCCCGTTATCTTTCTCTCCCTTGAAATCAAATTGGCTCAAATCTACTGCTTAAAATAATTGAAACCGAAAAGAAAATATCAGTATATCACCTCCAACTTCCTACCTTTGCTCAGTCATTTTTCAGATCAAGATTTTAACCCAGTAGACACAACCAATTCAGGCGAAGCACAGCTACAGCTACTCTGTTGTTAAGCGTTGGTGATATATTTGGCTGTATTTCGTGCATAAGTTTTGATGATGGCCACAGTTTCCTGTACTGCACAAAGAGCATATCCGACAACCCAATATTCCAGAGAGAGAGGAGAGAGAGAGAGAGATGGGGATAGATGGGGAGGAGAACGCTTTTTTTTTTTGGGGGGGAGGGTGTAAGGGGAGTCAAAGAGATTATCTGCATGTGAGTGCAAAATTCTTTTTACTTAAATGTCTACGTGGCCGTTTATGATTGAAGGGTATAAAAATAAGAAATATTATTGGGGTCAGCCCCTGTTTGGGGTCAGCATGTGCACACCATAGGTGGCAGTGGCAAAATGACGAAAATCACCTTAGTTTTCGATTCCCTCCCTTTCGATTTTCACTTTTGACTTTCATTTGCAGAAACAGGGCTCGACCTCCCCTCTCCCGATCGTCGGCCTCCTCTCTCCCGATCATATCCCCCCTCTCCCGATCGTCGTTCAGTGCACTCTCCCCCTCTCCCCCTCGTCCTCGTCGTGCTTCTCATCTCCAAACCAGGGTTCACTTAAACATGCCCTCCCTTTTGTGGGTCTTCCATCAGATTTGAAACTCCCCCTCCCGATTCTCCTGGTACTTTCATCTCCTTCGTGATCACATTCAGTTCTCTCTCGTTCAGTTCTCGTTTGGAAGCTAAGAATATAGCACGGAGTTCAATTTCCATCACCCGACGCAATCCCTCCGCTCATTGTGATTCCATACGAAGGACTGGGGTCTTAGTTCTAGGTAATACCAAAATCTGACGCCTCTGAAATTCATTTCACTTTCCGGCGAATTTCCATACCCATTTTTGTGCGCCTGCTCGGGGCCCCTGTCGTTTTAGTAAGATGATTGGTCGCTGAGAAAATGTGGGAAAATAATAATAGAAATTGGAAATATATTAGGACAGCGAAAGTCTGTTACCATTCGTACTGTTACTGAGAATGTTATGAAAAGCGAAAACAATGTACATTTACAGTCAAAGAAATTTGATCATTTGGGAAAGCAGAAAACGAATTCATTAGAATTTTATTTCTAGATACCAAGATAAGGAATTTAAACTGATTGTTTTGTCGGTGATATGGCTGGCCTTGTTGTTCGAGACTAAGAAGTTTTCTTCTGATGCTAGTTTGCAGTAGCAATGGTTGTCTGCTGCAGGGTCTCAAGTCTTATGAGATAAGTTTCATGACTTACAAGGAGGTCATGCAGTTCTTCAAAGATAAGAGGATTCTCGCGGGTTCAAATAGGACTAGCAATGTCACGAAACTCAGATCCCAAGCCATTAAGTATGTAGAGCGTGAGATCATCATTCGTGAAAGGAAAATCAATAAGCGCAAGCTCATCAGCAATGGACTTGACTTAAACAGTAAGTATTCGGTGACACTCTTGGATCCAGGGTTCATGGATGTTAAATTATTCTTGAGTTGCATAACTCACTTACAAGAGCGATTTGCGAAGATATAGGTCAATTGAGGCCAGACCTCTCTTAAATTGCTAGAGGAAGTAATCAAAGGCATAATGCTTTCAAACATTGATGCAAAAATCCCATTTAGCATGAGTTTGTCTTGACAGATCGAGTGGCTGTGAGTGGCAAGAGTCTCAGCAGATGGGGTGGCACCAAGTTAAGGACATGGGTGGGAGCCATCAATGCAGCCTTGAAGATTATACCTAACAACTAGTGAGTCGAGCTGGGCACGCCATGCAAGGGAAATTGGAAGAGGTTAGTTTGTAAGGCAGCTGTGCAGTGGCGTTGATGGCAATGGTAGCATTTTCAGGGTGAGAGTTGGGGTTGATGGAATGTGTAACAGAGGGGGTGGAAGAAGATGATGGAGACATAGCAGAAGAAGAGGATCAAACTCGTTTGAGAATGATGGCTCTTGATACCATATAGAGAATTCTTAAACATGTTTGTGTTTTTATTAAATATCAATTGTATTACAAAAGTGTACCTACTTATACACTACTAATGTTTACAAATAAATCAAGTAATTGTAGTCAAATATTTATAAGTAAAACCGAAAGTTGCTTTGCTATATTCATTCTTGTACACGAGATTACAAGGGATTAAGTTAGGGAGTTGAGTTGATTTTGCTCCCTGATCTTTGCATGATTGAGATCAATTGTGAGTGATTATCGTGATCATCCATTAGCTAGTAGGTAGCTTTTGGCATTGTTTTTTTTTTCCTTTCCTATCAGCGAGTTCCAATTCTTTTGTTTGAAATTTCTTCCTTCATACTAAACCGCTTGCCCATCACTCCCTCACTATTTCTTGAAGTCCCATTCTATCCTTTTTCCTCTATGGTTCCTCCATAAGAACTCTCTCCCTAGCTCACATACCGTAAACAAGCAAGCATCACTTGATCACCCAATCGTAGGGGTGGAATTATGTAGAAGGTAGGGTGCTAAAAAATTAAGAAAAAGTCTATTTGTAACCGGCCAGGGGAGTTGTGGGGGCACCGCATTCCACATGGCCAAATTAAAGTTCATAAATTGTTCATGCATTTACCCTCTTTTTGTCTGCTCCTTCAGTTCCAAGACAAAGAAAACTCTTTTCGTCTGCTTCTTCATACCAAGATCTCGAGATTTCCATGGAATCAGCTTGCAATGAAAAATGTTGGCAACACCACAACTGCTACTTCTTCTTAACCAACAATTAGATCTTGGTCTCTATCTTCCCTACTTTTTCTCCCACCGGACCCATTTTTAGACTCGGTTTGGATCATTGGTTTGCAATTTTTGTTATGGGTTTGCAATTGTTAATAATGATTGGCAATGAATGGGGGACTATAGGATTGATGGATACAAGCGAGAGAAGAAGAATGGAGAAACATTAGCCGGGATTTTTCACCCATAAAACTGAGAGGATGCTTCTACTGTGTTTATGGCAGAAATGGAAATGGAAGAAAGATTCTGAAGGGAAAGAGATGAGTGTACGTGATCTCTTCTTCCAGACCCAAATCTTTTGATTTTCTTTTGGCTTCTGAGCTTCCCATCTTTGTTTTCTTCTTTTTATTTTTATTTTTTAATTTTTAATTTTTAATTTTTATGGACTAATGTTGCATGCCGATTCCCCCGCGGTTTTGTGGGTCGGTTGCTTGTAGCATAGTTGAAAAATTAATATACTAGGTAAATAATTATAATTTTTGTTTTATATAATTGAAATTGCCCCCAAGTCAAATACTCAACACCATAAACTCTAATATTTTGATTTTATATTTGACAAACTTACATTTTATTCCATCTATCACGTGTATATTTTTTTTTTTTTCTCTACTACACATTCCGTCTGTCTATCTTTTCATTCTCTACAAGCTAAAGCCAAAGCATAGTTGCAGCCTGCAAGCACATACCATAGTTTCCGTTTTGTTTTCTCCTGAAGCAGTCTCTACCAGTAATACTAGATTTACAATTTCAGGTATGTTAATCTAAACATGTACAAGACAACTCTATTTTGTTTCCTTTGATCATTTTTGTTGTTAATGTTATAAATCCATAGATCTAAAAGTTTATGAATAATAATGAATATAATTTATGTTACTCTTAAGCCTGAGCCATTGATGATGAGCCACAAGTTTTTTTTCTTTTGTTATGACCCATTGTTAATTGATTATAAATTATAATTTATCTTGGTATCATTGAGCCTGAGCCATTTAGAGACTCACGAATCACATAGTGACATAGACATGATAGTCACTTTTTTTTTTTTTTTTTTTTTGGTTCACTTAGTTACTTTTCTGAAATTTATTTGTTATTCACATGTTTTTTTTTTCACCTAGTAATAAATACAAATTATACAAAAAAAATCTAACAACTTTATATCATTACTTACTAGGTACTTTTGAGATTTATTAGGTATTATTGAGCAAGCATTTTCTATCATGAAACTTATAAAAACTAGATTGCATACTCGAATGGAAGATGAGTTTCTTGCAGATCATTTGCTAGTTTATATTGAGAAAAAAATTGTCAAGAATTTCACTTCAGAGATAATAATAGATGAATTTTNTTAGAACTAAAGGACTGACGTCAAAGATAAGTTCTGTGCAGTGGTATTGCTGAAACTTGGAATTAATGGACGTCGATGGGGTTGGTCGGAGGAACGCATGTTTTGAATAATTTACAAAAAAAAAAAAAAGAGGACGCCACGTATTGGGTGTAAAGTGTGCTAATGCTACAGGGGCGGATGCGTAGAACAGCTCGGGGAAGAAACCTGGCATGCATGTACTGAACGGTTCAGCTGAACCGTTGGCTTTTCCGGTTCATCCAGATCGATAGTCGGGTTTTTAAGTTTTTGGTTTGGGTAAGGCTACTGTGCCACCCCAAATATGTTCAGTAAATTTTTTTTTTTTTCATTTTTCATTTCATATTTT